>CM062808.1:403902501-404305976 GCA_031772625.1 Pinus tabuliformis | reverse complement strand
CACAAGATCACAGCAAATCACAATCACAGGACGCAAAATCTAGATCGAAGCAAATCACAGACCGCCAGCATCACTAATCCAGATCGCAGCATCGCTGCAAGTTGGTAAGTTATTTGTGTGTTGTTTATGCGACGTTGCGATATGCATGTCGCATATGGCCATTGGATATTTCTTAAGATTTTCATTTGGCGCTTCTTAATGTATGCGATGCAATGAATTTCGCGCCGCTTCTTCGCAGTTTCTTATTGTGCTCATAAAGAAATGTTTCACTCTTCTCCGTGTGATGTATTTTTGAGGAGTATAATACAAAAAAATTTATAAATTTTTGTTGGATTTTTTACTAAGGGTCCCACTTCTTTAGTGTTATTGCTAATACTAAAGAAGGAGGGGGTTTGTTGGTGGTCACAACAGTATCATAAACTGATGAAGTGTAGTGCACTATATGTGCTAGATGACCCTTTCTTACCTCACTATTTTTGAATTTATGTTTTTTTGGGGTTTTCTTCTTTTGATTCCCAATGTTATGCAATGTAATCTACAGAATCTTAATCTACTGTAGCTAAGAATCTAGAGAAATGAAGTGAGAGATAAAAGTGCTTTTAGGTCCAAATTTGAAGTAAAGTTTTTTAAACAAAAAATGAAAACAAAGCCTCTCTTCTTGCTATTATGATTGTTTCCAAAACATGAACTGAAAGGACTTTTAAGACTATTATCTACTCAATTACAAAACCAAAGCTTAAATGAGAAAATGAGATGGCAGCTATCTATGATAAATAAAAAATGAAGCACTAGAAATAAGATTACCTCTACTGTCTAATCTATTTGCAGAATAAAGCTTAATGACTACTGAAGATGAAATTGTAGCAGAACTAAGTAAAAACTAAAAATGAAATTGCAACTATTCTATTTTGAAAGCAAGGCTAAATGAAGTATTGTTGTCACTCTGCTACATTAATTCAGGGAGAAACTACCTCCTTATGATAGCAATTTGAGAGATTTCATTCTTCATCATTCTAAGAAAAGTAAACATAAAATGCAAGGAAATACTCATTCATAAATAAAACATTTCACCACTTAGTTTTAGGATTGAACTTCAACTGAAAGGGTTTTAAATATCCATTTATATCATGATTACTAAACTGATAAGAAAATGGCATTGAACAATTTAACTCAAAAACTAATGAACAACAATTGTAATGAAGACTCATTCATAAATGTAACATTTCACCACTTAGTTTTAGGATTAACCTTCAACTGAAAGGCTTTTGGAAACATTATTTATATAATGAGTGACTACACTAATGAGAAAATGGCATTGAACAACTTAATTTAAAATCTAAAATTAAGGAACAACAGATGAAATAAATCAATTTATGCTACTGCCATCAACTTAAAGCTACAGTTAAGAACTAAAAAGCAATGAAAACCAAAGGACTATCTATGCTGGAATACAACTACTCTGAGTTAGTGAAAATGACATAAGTTGCATGATACACAGAGTTAGAAAAGATTATGAACATGATGAAAAAAACACAGTGAATTTATAATTAAACTAAAAAAAGACAAACAGAAATAAAAACATGTACACATGACCACACGGGGGCCCTTTGCAAGGTCTTGGATTATGAACATGGAATCAACACTTCACAAGCGCTTCAAGTATCCATTGAAAACAAAGTTTTTATATTAAAACAGAGCATTCAGTTTTTCACACTACAAAGCGGAAATTTGCACTATTACATAAGCAAAAACTTGAACTTGTTCTGCGTTCTACACGCTGGTATTTATAGGAAAAATATACAACTATTTGAAGAGAGAAATTAGCTATAGAAAAACACTAGACAGGTAATGTGTGCAGAATTCTTGTCTTCGGTGCCTTGAAACATAAATCTTCTAATAGTGGCTGTTGGATTCTGTTTGTGCAGGTAGAAAATGAGGTCCTTGCTTCAGGAGACTGCCTCAGATCCATCACTAAGAATCGTGTAAAACAAGTCTTAGTTGCCATGGGTTTCTTCAGTTGACTTCCCTTTGACCAGAGTCCTCCACATCGATCCTGGCCAAATGGATAGGATACAATCCATGGTCTAACGTTTTCCAAGCTACCCATGTGGTCCTTTTCTTCTCTTGACACTTGTAACCTACAAATGCGTGGAGATGGCTGCGGAACAACTGGTTAGCTGCGAAATGTGCTTGCGTTTTGTAGCTGAAAGACAAAAACCTACTCAAATAACAAACATAACAATATAACTTGTAAATCACTGAAATATACTCCTTGAGGCAATGTAATGGCTTTTGATGATAAGGATGCATTTTTCATGGAAGAGCATGAATAATCTGAAAATTGTGTTTGGTTTGCGCAATTTTCTTTTGTTAACAAAAACATTAGTGACAACTTCAAGAAAGTTGTTTCGAGCTTGAAGTAATTTAAGGTAATCACATCCAAAATTTACTTTCATTAGTAGACCTTGAAATAATGTGATTTATTTTATCTAGTAGCCAATTACTGTGTTGAAGCATTTTTCTTATACAAGAATTGTTGGAAATATATTTTGGCTTCTTTGATAGTTAAGTTGTAATTATATTTCATCATGAGGTATTATAAGGGGTGTGTTTTAATAAGATTTTCCTATTAATTGAAGCATAAATATTGTAAATAGCAAAACCATTTCAAGTGTTAATTTAGAAATTATTTTATTGTTTAAGTGGCAAATCAACATGTCAACTTGATTGTTTGAATAATAATATAAGTTTTATATATATATATAATATATATATAATATATATATATATATTATATATATATATATATATTATATATATTTAATCTTTGGAACATAAACATTGCATTATGGTCTTTCTCAATCTCATTTGATTGTTAAATTAAATTTTATGTGAACTCTCTATCATTGAGCAATGGTACTTCATACCAGCAGTTGAATACATATGATATGTATCTGCATTCACTTAAGTTTGCGAATGTGATTACATGACTATTGAATGAGCTAATTAAATTCACCTTTTGAAATTTTAATGGGTATATTCAATTCCTTTCGTTATTATCCAAGATTATAGTCACTCCTCACTTTTGCAAAGAATTATATGTACTTACTGTCCAACTTTCACTACTTTTATAATTGTATGGAATTCAACTTTGAAATATTTTTCCTACTGTGCTTTTGCTAAGTTGTTTGAGCTGCTCTTTGTCCTTAATAATTAACTTCGGTTTACTATGTTTTTTACAAGTCTTTTGAGGCTTGAGTTGCTCTTTTGTCAAGTCCTTAATAATTAAATTTGGTTTATTGAGTTTTTGCCCAAGTGGTTTAAGTTTCTCTTTTGTGCTTAATAATTAACTTCGTCTGATGTTTCACCATTGTCATTGTAAGTGTAATTATTTGTCTTCGAAAAGAGTTATTAAGTTCTATGATCGAAGGAGACGAAAAAGTTATAGCATGCATGCGATTCTATTTTTCTTGGTTTTCTTGCGTTCGTAGATTGGCAATGAACATTTGATTGGACTTTCACAAAGTCAATTAATTTTATGACATAAAAATCACTATGTGTTTGGTGTCTTTTTCCAATGGTGTATCCAAAAGAAAATATTTTTTTATATAATTATATGTAGTGGGTAATGTTTCTAAGGAGATGTATGCAACAAAAAAAATCAATACTAAATTTAGAGACAAATTTAAATGTTTTTATTTTTATTTTTAATTTGCTGCTTCCAAAAATTTCAAAAGTTTTAATTCGAAATTTGATATATAAAAACAAAAAAATATTAATTCTCACACTTCTATTGATCAAACATCCAAGCTCCCAATTTCACACTTCTATTGATCAAACATCCAAAGAATTACAGAGTGCCTCCAAGAGTTTATTGTTTGGATTTTAACATATTATAAATAATATTAAATTAAGAGAAATTTAAATTTAAAATTTATTTTAACCGGGAGAGAAAACTATGGTTGAATAAATTTTAAATAATTCATATACTACACCTTACTATTTGTTTTACATTGGTGGTTGTGTTTTTAATTTGGTTAACGTGACTGGCAGAGTAAAATCATACCATCCTTTAAGAAATTTGCTTATGTGTAGGGTGCAATGAGACATGCATGTGACATGTTGGGAAACTATTGGTATGATTTTGATTGGTGGAGTAGGATCTATATTGCAAAGGATTTTTGGAGACAACAAGATAATTGATGTTGATGTTCAATATTGATAATGCTCAAGTTGAACTGATGCAATTTCTCACTAGTGTGGAGTCATTTTAAATAAAATTACGGTAAAACATAAAAAAAGACTGAACCATGGTAAAACAGAAAACACAAAGATCTTGATAATTAACCACAACCTTTAATGAAATTAGTAAATTTTCCCATTTTATTGATCACATTCTTTAATTAAATCTATGAAGGTTGTGGAGTTACTTTCTTCTGATCTTCTTCACCTAGTATTTCTTGTTGGATCTCAAATTGGTAAGTATAGGTTGTTAGGGCGGATCAATGCAACTTTGTCATTTATTCTGATTGATCAATTATTGTTATCATCTCCTAGTAGAGTAAGTCCCTCTTAATGGAATAAATTGAGTTCAAAGAGGAAATTCTTTATTCATTTTTGAATTGGAAAAGAAACACCTCAATTTTGGAATTTAGGGCTTGGAAGAAGCTTCAAATTGTGTGTTCCGGATAATATTTCTTTTAGACTTAAGAAAAATTACATATTAAGTAATATCAAATTGGTTTCAACCATTTTTTTAATTACTTATGACTATGCTCGAAAGGTTTACACACAAATTTTAAAGAATTCTGATTATACATAATACATACATTCAACTTAAATGAATGTATCATTATGAAGCACAAATAACTTTCTAATGGCTTCTTTGTGCATTTTTTTATCTTTATTTTAGGTGGATTGGAATATTATGATAGATATTATAAATATTTTAACATAAAATTAAATTTAAATAACATAAAAAAAGAGTTAAATTTTTTAAAATTTATTAGAGTTAAGAAAAATGATTTGACTCCAATTGGGTGATTTTTATTGTTTCCATTAGAGAGCTCTTGAAAAACATAATCATTTGATTTTGAAACCCTGTGTTGCTTTTTTCAAAGTAGGAAAGGGTGAGAAGATTAAGAAAAAAGAAAAAAAAGGATAAAGTGAAAAGAAAAGTGTTCATTGGTTATCAGATTGTATGTATTTAGTTTTAATATCATAAAACTAACGATCATAATTAGAGTCTTTAAATAGAAACAATAAACTTGGTATTCATGAAACTACATGAAAGAAACAACTCTCAAGACAAGCAGGGAGAAAGCCCCACCCAACAACAAAAAAGTGAACTCAATGACCCCTCAAGCATCAACATTTATGTGGATTCAAATACCGCACAAAATAAATCTTCCTGTAACAACAAATCAGATCTGCTAGACCAAACTTCTTCTCCGACTATCTTCAAAAGGACGAAAACAATAAATCGCGAAGCTAAGACACCAATGTCCCAAGAACCAGAAGAGATGAAGGAGATGCAAGATAAAGGAAGTTGGAAGACCGTAGAGAAAAAAAAAAAAAAATCTACAACACCAATCTCGCCAACAAAGACGAGGAGCCAGATAATTAAAAACTAAGAAAATTATAGGTCCGATAGACCAATTTGGTCTTAGTGGACGTTAACCACCACCACCACCATCATCATCATATATGTGTTATTTGATTATTTTCTTTATTTATTTTTCATGGTGTTAATTAGAAGTGAAATAGAATGCATGGGATGTACAACCACATTAAAAATATTAATATTATGTGGTTGATATAGTTGAAGGCTTCATTTGTATCTACCATTGATAAATATGTAATAATAGAAATAATAATACAAAAAAAATTGTTGCAATAAAAATATTATTATTATAATTATAATTAATAATAATTATTTCTTTATAATAATAATTATTTAATATAATTTAATTTTAAATTAGGTAATATAAATATGAACTCTTAGATTACTAAAACCTTGGGATTGATATTAAAAACCCAAGGGAATAATAAACCCAAGGGTTAATACTAAAACCCCAAGGGATTATAAACCCAAGGGAATAATAATAACCCGAGCTATAATAATCCCAACAAATTAATACTAATAACGCTAGGGTTTATATTCCATTGGGTTTATTCCCTTGGGTTTATAATATCAATCCCTTGGGTATATTAATCTAAGGATTCATATTCCTAGGGTATAATATTATTCATAGGTTTATAATATTAATCCTCTAGGCTCAATATAGATCATGGTCATCCAATGGTTTATATACCTTGGATTATAATATTAGTCCCTTGGGCTTAATAATATTAGTCCCTTTGGGTTTTAGTATCAAAACTTGTGTTTATAATACCAATCCCTTGGGTTTATCAATGTAAGGGTTCATATTCCTATGGTTTAATACTAAAAACCAAGGGATTATAAAACCAAGGAAATAATATTAACCTAAGGGATTAATACTAAAAAATTAAGGAATTATAAACCCAAGGGAATAATATTAAACCTTAGGGATTAATATTATAAACCCGAGCTATATAAACCCTAAGATAAATATTATAAACCCTAAAATAAACATGGTTGAGGACCAAGAGATAAAACCTCTCAATGTAACTCCCCAATTTTTGCCCTCTTGGGACTATCACTTCACATTGCCCCACCTCTCACATGGAGGTATGGCTGCATGTGCTCCCTCTTCCCACCTTGCTCGAAATTTCCCCTAATGGAGGTCTCTGCATGAGTGGATGCCTCCACTCAGTCTGCTCTCTACTTCTCTAATTGTGGTAGCTCCACAATTGTCTGAACCTACCTCTGAGGCTGCTTCTTATCTGCTTGAGTGGATCTCTCCTCTCAGTCTCCTCTATTCTTCTCCAGTTGTGGATGCTCCACAATTGTATGATACTACTTCTGAGGCTTCTTTTGGGGCTACATGTTGAGAGGTAATTCACTCTCCCTCTCAACCACCAAGTCTCTAACCTTTTCCTTGATCCTCAAGGCTTTGCATGCATCTTGTACCTCAAGAGCATATAGGTTCTTGAATCATGCACTAACTTGTTTCACCTATCCCGTGGGGATGCTTCTAAGGAAAACCTTTCCCTTACTAAAAATCACATCATAGCCATGGTTTTCCAATACCGCAATGGAAACAAGAGTCTTCTTTAGCCTTAGAACATACATCACATCTGTGATTATGAGAGGGGAGCCAGACTCCCTATGAAAGGTAACTATACTGATCTCAGTAGCTCTATGCCTCCCGTCATATCCAAACTCTATGTTCTGCTTGAGTTCTTTCTCCTCAAAATCACTAAAGAGATGTTTGTTCCCTGTCATATGGAACGAGGCAATGCTATTAAGATACCACACGCCTCCCATTACAGTGCTGACCATACATGAAATGAGAGTGAAATCAAGTTCAAATTTTGAAGCTAGAGCTTCACCTATTGCCACTACTGTTGGCTCCTTATTTCTTGCTTTCTTCTGTGGGCAATTCATGGCATAATGCCCTTGCTCGTGACAGTGAAAACACTTGACTTTCGATAAGTCCATCTTCTTGCCACCTGCCTCGCGTTGGGAATTCTCTCCCTTGTCTTTGTTGTCTTTGCTCACTAATCAAAATTCCTCTTCCACTTCTTTGGAAGAATTCCCATCTCTGGTGTTCCTCCGAATCTCTTCTTGTACAAAATCTGACCATAGTCGTTCCCAATCTCGTAGCTTCTCCCTCCCGTTAACAGAGTCCTGGTAACTATGCCAGCACTTGAGAAGTCCTAGAAGAGCTAGGATGACCATATCGTCTTCAGAAACAATAATCCTTACACTTCCAAGCTCATCCCAACAATGAGTGAACTTGGTCAAGTAATTGAGAATTGGGTTGCCCTTCTCCATCTTGATCTTTCTGAGTTTGTTCTTAAGTGCTAACTTCCTATGGTCACTGCTATTCTAAAATAGGTCTGTCAATACCTTCCACATTGAGTATAGAGTTCACAAGTCCATCAATACTATTTTGGATTTGATATCTTTACTATTGTTTGCTATTTGCGATAAGATTCAATTATATAAATTAATATGCTCAATAGATCATTTCAACATTTTATAATTTTACGTAATTTTATAAATTTATTAATATGGTTTATAATAAGCCATATAATATTCTAAATTATTATGGTGGACTTTAAAAACATCCCTAATTACTTAAAAAAAATGGAACATGCTATTCAGAAAATCACAAAAATAAAAACAATTCACAAATTTAAATATTAAGTTGTGTTGTAGCTGCTACAACACCACCCAAATTTTTGGGCATATTCAAAATTTTGGGTACCCCACCACTCACCCTGAAGCATGATCACACATGCATAAGGGTTTGTGATAATGCATCATGACAGTAACCCTGCTTTGTCTTGGTCCTCCTCCCCTCAAGTGCATTAAGATTCCTCAAATTTCCATCTTACTCCGCACCCTTGAATCTATAGATGCACCATTGCTTTTGCATCACATAAATTACTGGAAATTCATAAGTCTGGTAAGGTGCCTAAATGTTGCGTTGATTTTCGGTTTCGAGCATCTCTTGTTTTACTCATATAATTTAGTTGCAATTTTTTACTATCACCTCTAGATGAAATTATTTTCATAGTTTTAATTATTTATCCCTTTTCTTTGCAGGGATTTAAATGGAGCATAAGAGATATGAATATCATATGCCCACCACAGGTTCTAAACTCTGATAAGAGTGTCCTTATTTAGTTTTTTCACCATGGAATACACAACAAGGAATTTCCAACAATTAAGGTATTTAATCCTAAAAATCCCCCATTAGACTATCAAGGAGCAAAGGATTCAAAACCAACAACTGATTTTGCAATTCAGCAGTTGAAAAATGTTGTTAAAGACTAGCTAAATGGGAAGACTAGATCAAACAAGAAAAGTTCATCGAGCTCATAAATAGAGTGTGCTTCAAGAAACTTTGATGACATTGTCCTCAAAAGGAAAAATCAATGTCTTGTTGAATGTTATGCTCATATATTATGGAACAATATTTGCAATGCGAAAGGTAAACAATGCCAGGTTAATGAAGCACATACTTTGAAAGCTCCAATTATAAGACATTGCACTGGGACAACTAACGAACATTCACGTGAAGTAAATTGTTCTTTTAATACATATTTGGGTGGATACCAAGGAAATGTTAGGGAGATTCATAATGGAAAGACTTATCTAAAATTGTTTTTGCATATATCTCATGTCAAAAAAGGTCGATGTTAAGAGAATGCATGGATACTGCCAACAAAACATTACATGGAATGAGTGAGCTAATGTTTCAATGATACAACATTGAATGTGTTGCTTAGATGGTGACTGGAACTCAACAACAAGAGGCCTGTCAAAATGTTGTATACTGAGACTATCACACTCCTTAGTGATTCATCCTCAACACACTTTTAATCAAAGAACTTAAAGGGAGTGGCATGGAATACATACCAAATGACACTTTTATTAAATTAGAATCATGCCACATGCTCGAGTGCTAGAACACACACATATATTTATGGTTATCAATAAACCATGCATAAAGGATCAACACCAAGCCTAGCGAGTCATGAAAGACATGGTGTGGGAGTATGCACATAATATGCCATATCGTGGGCACAATGCGGGCCTTTATGAAAGGCGCGATGATCCTACATACATTTAGGTGTCAACAGAGTGCATTGGGTGCATACCACATCATAATGCCCATCGCAGAGAATAATGGAATATGGAGTTCGTTGACAATCATTCCACAAAGAAAGCTAAGCAATGGAGGAACCCATGATGCATTAGAAATTTAGGGCAAGTCACTCTTTGTTAACCAAATAAGGTAATGCGACCTATTGGGTGAGCGAGAACTGTGGTCTCTCAATAGATTTGTGACTAGGATGGTCACAAAATCATAGTTTGAGCTACAACATTCTAGTTCGAAAATATGATCTTCCCTAATTGCGACTATTAGACCTTCTATATGAGTCGTATTCCTATCTACGGGTCACAATTCTACTAACTGGTTGTAGTATCCAGCTGTCATCTTGCCCACAGTCTCTATTAATGCCTCTCCCCTATAGATGCGACCTATACAAAGGAAGCCATGGGACTTCAGAAAGTGACATGACTGTTTGTAATGACAATAGTGTTATAGACAAGCTCATGCAATGACACCACATGTTTACAAGCATTCTTCAAGCTCGCTTGACTAAGTTGCAGGTGATAAGGATATTTTGGCAAAGGAATGATGTGAAAGTGTTATTGATGCTATGAGAAAGATGGGAGGCCATTCTATATCTATTGATATTATTAGTATTCTGGTTGAAAGAAGTGGAATATTCACATGGAATATTTGCATAGTCATACTTCCATTTCTCCCTTGATTACTTCAAAGTGAGATTAATTGGCACCTTACTATTGCTATGGAAACCATGCTTGTACTAGGGAAGACTTTTGGTGATGTTACCTGGGCAACCATATCAACATACCCAATAATGAAAGTTAATCTCTGAGCAGAGCAAAGGCTTGAACGTTGTAGTTTGTGCTACATTGAACTCGGAAACATCAAAGAGATCCTTGTCCCTTTAATCAGAAGAGCTAGAGTTGTTGCTAAGTCTATGCATGGGTTAAGTTGAGCCTTTCACATCTACGACTATACTATCTCCAAGTCACAAAATAGTAGTTATAAGCCTCATTCATGTAGTGAGGATTTGGAACTTGTATGTATTGCGACTTTGCGACCCCTCCCAAAGGTCGCAAAACCACACTTGAAAAATCTCATGATCTCTATGATATTCTCTCTTTTGCGACTATGCGATCTTCCATTAGGTCGCAAGATTTCGACAGAGGCCCCAACACCATGATCTGAAAATGCGACCTAAACTACGCTGTGACTATGCAACCTGCCTTGGCTTTACGAAATGTGACGGGAGCAACATTACAGGTCATAATGTCGCATTTAGGGCTCCAAAATTGCTTCGAGAAAGTGTGACCTCTATTAAATGGAGACTGTGTGACCTCACCAAATTTGTGACCCAAGGAAAACATATCTAGCTCCTTGCCCATAAAATATGTTTACTTCGTAATATAAGATAATGAAAGTAGGAGGAACGCACTACTTTCAACGCCTAATTGACTAATCCAAAGGGTTGGATTACACATCAACAAACATATAATATCAAACAATGCATTGGGATGCATCCCAAAAATCATATTAAAGGGGTGATGCAAAGAATGTTGAGAACCCTTATAAAGGGCTATGGAAGGCCAAGCCATCTTGATGATAGTATCTCAGGGCCATACATTTTTGCCTATTATTATTTGTAACATTTTCTACTTGTTTTATTAAAGTAAACTTATATTGATGATTAATTAATGGTTGTATGTGTTGCAGGGTTGATGTTGTGAAAGAGTTTGTTACTGTAGTTTCTAGAGACATGAGAAAACATCATCCAGTTTTAAAAGCACTATGACTTTGACACTACAAGACAATGAGGCTGCATTCAAAACTTGTTCTAAGGATAATAATAGATCTATGGATGATAACATGATCGAGGAAGCTTAGAAAAAACCCCGCAAAGGCCACTTGTTTCAACAACACCATTACATGGAAGGGGACTATACAGGGTCCCAATTAGTGTTTTTTTTCAAGCAAGTACTTATGCTTTAAATCATTCTTTATTGAAAAGTATATATGACCAATGTCATTTGTGTGCAGGTGGAAGATTTGCATGGAGAAAGCTAGGGTTTTTGTAAGAAACCGTGCGATTAGGGTGTCGACAAACAAGCTAGCTAGTTCCATGTAGATACTTGAAGCATTGTGTAAACCATGATGGAAGGAAGAATAGTAGGCTAATCAACATTCAGCACAACAAATGCATCATGACCCTATTTAGTAGCTCATCTTGACTGCGTAACAATATTAGGGTTTCTAGCAACCCTCTTTTATTCTCCTCACATTTTCTCTTCTATCAATATGTAATTGTTCTCATCATGGTGCCAAAAAGTATGTTGAGGTCAGTCGAGCATTTACTAGGTGGTAGGCATGAGAGAGCAGTGAGGAAGTTCAAGAGTCATGAGGGTGGGTCAAAGGTCACAGTAGGTGAACAATCACCTCACCTCTATAAATGTGCCTTCATGCCTCATTGATAGTGGACTTTAGCACTTGAGTTGAGGCCAATAGAGATAGTTGATTGATGCTTGAGAGCTAAGGCCACTCAGCTCTTGGTACCTAGGAGAGTGGGTTTACAGTAGGGCTAGGGTTTTGACACCCGGCGATGGTATGAAAAGTCCATGTTTCACTACTGGGTATTGACTAGTTGCATTGTATGTATATGAAGTTGCAACAATATTAATAAGATGTTTTCTCTCGCCTTTGAAATAATTCCCACTATGACTCATGGTGGTTGTATTAACTGTCTCATACCTCACCATGTCTTTATGAGTGATTTCATATACATGAGATGTTATGTACTGATACATAGTAGTTGCATGTATGTTTCTCTTTAGAATCTGTGTGCACTTGTTCCTTGCCATGTCGGTGACCTATTGTGAACTACTTCGCAATTGGCCTTCGACATGTTCTTTTTTATTATGACTGATGGGGTTTTAGCTAACTAATCACCCTCATTGTTCATCTCTTCTTATCGTTGCTGTGATTTGTTTAAACCTCTTTCTGCAATTTGTCAATCTTGGTTTTATATTGTTTCGCTGTCTGAGCACTTCATTCCCACCCCACTCTGGCACCTTCTCATTTGATAACCAAGAGTAGAAAACATTCATGGTGGAAGCTAGGCCCACATATCGGATGGGGCTTCTATTCCAAACGGTGTGAGGTCTAATTGGGACTTCACATCGGGGAGACCCCTTAGTCGTTGGCAGTACATTTTGGCCTGTCAACAAATTTTGCAGTAGAAGGCCAGTTGAAAAGCTAAGCCCTTGGATCCTACATTTTTGTCTCATCTCTGTTACTTACTCCAACCAAAATCTTACTCTTGGGGTGTTTATCTGGTTTGTCTATTTTTTTATTTTCCATCCCCCAGGAGCAGCTCCACCACTTGTCTCAGTTAAATTTTGATGGTGAGGATGGAACACCTTTAATCAAGCACATTTATGACTTCCTCGAGTTCTATGGATCTTTTTAGATAGACAATGAAGTGTTTGCTTGTGCATTTTTTCCCTCACCATTGAAGGTCACGCCAAGAAATGGTGCCACATGTTACCAGTGGTGTCCATTCATTCGTTCGAGAAAATCGTCGGTAAGCTCCAACAAGCATTTGACAGGTATGATTTTCAAGATGTGTTAAAGAGGATAAATGAGCTTAGGATGAAACCTAAAGAATCTTTAGAAGACTTTTCTTTCAGATATGTGCGTCTTTTTTTGAATTTCCTGAAAGTGACGTCGGTTGGGTATATTTGAATATAAATTTTCAAGGATTGGTCCTCGTTTCCTTACGACATTTTCAATTAGAAACAAGTCCTGTTTCACATGAGTATCATCATAATTTGCAAATTGCAAAGTCCCCAGATTCTACCCATAATTTTTTTTTGCCTATCTCTTTAAATCTGGAACAACCTCAAAACCCCGAGGAAGAGATTATTGTTTATGGGATTTCTCATCCTCCTCTTGACTTGTTACATAATAAGATTGTGGCCATTGATGGTTCAAACGATGAACAATGTTTTCTAGGAAACAGATCTCACAGTCTCGTCTCTAAATCCCTCCTACATTCTTTTGGTTTTGAATCTGAAGATCACATAACATCTATTCCGATAGGTTCCTTTCAACATATGTTGTAGTATATCCCAGGATGTCATTCAATTGTGCATGATGGTGTTGTTATTGTCTCAAGTAATGTTGACTATCTTATCAAATCCATGGAACATATCACGCCTGTAAATTTGTCTTTCTCTTTGGCGAATGTAAATGGGCAGGATGCAAGTTTGGGTCTGATTCGTGCTCTTTCATCTGACCTTGTGCATCCATTGTACCTTGATTTAGTTTATGGGTCTACTACATTGGTGGTTCCTTCAAGTCATTCATATCATTATCTCGCTCACATTGATTACAATCATGTCCATGGGGCTCAGGTTTCACAGTCAAAGGATGCAGAGTTTGAATCCCTTATGCCTGATCTTTTCCACTTGTAGTCTTTACCAAGTGAGGAAGAGGGCCCTTCATCTCACCCAACTCAAGTTGGTTCCCTCATTAATGCCGCTTCACCCCCAAGACAAGAAGATCCTTATGTATTAGATACCCAACTTGATCAAACTGGTGATTTCAGCGATTCTCATTTTACCAGAAATATATTTGCTCACGCCTCTGGTGATTATCCTACGTATCTGTCTATTGATCCTATGAAGCCACCAAAATTTTCTCACCCACCTTTTAAATGTTTAGGGACTCATCAGGAAGTTGAGGTACTTCAGCTTCTGCTTATGGTTATATCAGGTTCTCACATTCCTGATGAGACCCCTGAACCAGGTCAAATTAGGGTTTCTGCACATCACACCCCTCTCAGCATCATCTCGCCATATGCGAGCTCATCTTGGAAACCCTCTGATTTGAGCAATGCCTCTCTGAGAAAATCTTTCGATCACATTTCAACTGATGCACCTCAACCTCTATATCCTAATTTGTTCGCTAAAGGAAGTGCTCTGGCCATTGTCTCAAATCGTTTTTATTGTCTCCCAACCAATAAAATCTATCAACATACACAATCAAATGATAGCTTTCAATCTCCTATATGGAAAGGGGTCAATCGCGTGATCTTCCCTTTCCCTGACACTCTTGCGGTTGATTTAGTTCATTGTCGGGAATCTAAAGAGTCTCATTTGTCGAGCTAACAATCTATGAATATTCAGACAATGAATCCCATCCACAATATTTTTGCTGATAATTGTTCAGTCACAACCAACAATAACCGTATACACCGATCTACAAATCTTGCAAAACTACCAATATTGGATGGTGTGTCGTTTGAAGGTTCAGAGGTTAGCCAGGACGATGAGGCACTTCAGCTTCAACTGATGGTTATGTCAGGTCCTCAAGTCCTTGGTGCAATCCATGAAAAATTTCAAACAAGGGTTTCTGAAATTAGGGTTTATGTGTCTGAGTCCTCAGGGATCTCAGTTACACCCAATAGAGGTCCCTCTTTTTTGGGCTATCAAGCTGATCATCCTCTACATCATGATAGGGTTGCTGATTGGATTAATATGGCATATTCCTTTATTAGCTGGCAACATCTTGCCTTACTTGCATTGGATTTAGGGTTAAGCATAAACAGATGTATGTTATGGATAGATGACTATAAATTTCACGCTTGTGGTTCAGTTTATCGGGATTGGGTTTTAGTTTGTCTTGAAAGGTCTTCTTTGACGTGTTTCCCTATAAGTGGAAAATATGTTCTTTTTGTTGTGCATGCTTTACAGGTAAGAAATATATTTTTTCACAACTCTTCCCACAAATTCTAATTGTTGTCATCTTTGTTTTTGCAGGTTGGGAACTCCTGTGGTGGTTGCATTGGAAGTTTGATTTCAAATAACCAAACCTAAGCTTTGGTTAATTTAGGATTTAGGGTTTAGACTAGTTAGGTTTTAGCTTTCCTTATCAGTTGGCTGATTAGAATTTGCGCATGATTTAAATTTGTCATGTTTCATTTTCTTTATTGTAGGTAGTTAGTTCCCTGCTTGTTTCTTCTACACTCATGTCCTTGCATTTGTTTGTTATTTAATCACATTTATGAAATCTCTGCATACACATTGCATTTGTCCTTTAATGGCAATTAGTTGATATTTTCTGCACATAGCATTACATTGGGTCATTAACCGTTGTTGCTGCATTGCATCATATGCTTGCCTTCTCACTTGGCACACACTCACCTTTGACGTAACCTGGAATTTTGACCTATGTTGCATGTCGCTGCATGAGCCTTCATGAACCTGAAGATTCCAAAGTTGTGGGTCTGTGAATAGCTTTCTCACACGTTTGGCTCTTACTCTAAGTGCATTGCTTCAACCTCTTCACACTGGTTTGTAAACCCTAGGATAGTTTCTTGGTCACCTAGCCCTAGAACTAAAACCCTAGCCCTGTGATTGTGTGAACCTGTGATGGTTACACCAATGGGTAGCCTCTCTTAGAGCCAGTCATCAAATTTGCATCCTGAATATCTCTCTTACGAGTCAAATTTATTAACAGGGAAAATATGAACAAATTGCTCATGGGGAACCCTAATCTGTTTAAATGACCTATGCCCATAACCTGAACCTTGTGCCCAACTGGTCTTGATTGTTTCAATGACTTGTGTTCTTTTACTTGCTGACTGGAAATGAGATGTGAAAGCTTGGCATGAGGGCAAACCTAAATCAGGGTATCCCTTAGTTTCTATCAAAAAAGAAACAACCTCTCTTTCTCGTAAAATAAGTTGGGATCCCTCATCTTCCCTGGCGCAATGAACACCACAAAATAAGTGCAAATGCACACGTAAAGGAAAATGAAACTAAATAAAGGGTAAAGTATCGAGAAAGGCTTCCTACGCAGAGAGGTAATGCAACGACTCCACCGGGTACTGATCAGGCTCGCTGGCAGCGGAGCAACGTTTGTGATTTCTTGAAGTGAATCCACCGGGGTACTGTCCAGGCCTGCTGGCAGTGGAGAAACACCAAAAAATTACTTTTAAAATTCTGAATACAATAAGCCCTCTTCCCTGTTCTTTGCATCATCATTAACTACCGACATGTGTGAACTATTAATGAGGTGTTTACTGACTGGCAAGACCTAGCTGAGGCAGGAGGGAAGGCATATATGAAACGTTCGTGGCCATGCAAGAGGTACCCATAACATTTTTTCAATATTCCCTTGCATCATTATTCACACTCGGACTACTACATGGGTGTTGGCAGAGATACTGGATTCTAATAGTTGTTCGCCAATTGTTGTAGTTGCTACAACACCACCCAAATTTGTGGGCATATTCAAAATTTTGGGTAGCCCACCACTCACTCCAAAGCATGATCACACATATGCATAAGGGTTTTTGATAATGCATCATGACAGTAACCCTGCTTTGTCTTGGTCCTCCTCCCCTCGAGTGGATTAAGATTCCTCAAATTTCCATCTTACTCTGTGCCCTTGAATCTATAGCTGCACCATTTCTTTTGCATCACATAAGTTACTGGCAATTCATAAGTGTGGTAAGGTGCCTAAATGTTACGTTGAATTTCGGTTTCGAGCACCTCTTGTTTTACTCGTATAATTTAGTTGCAATTTTTACTATCACCTCGAGATGAAATTATTTTCATAGTTTTAATTATTTATCCCTTTTCTTTGTAGGGATTTAAATGGAGCATAAGAGATATCATATGGGCACCACAGGTTCTAAACTCTGACAGGAGTGTCCTTCTTGAGTTTTTGCACCATAGAATACACAATCAAGGGATTTCCAACCATTAAGGTATTTACTCCTAGAAAGCCCCCATTAGACTATCAAGGCTAAAATGATGCAAAACCAACAACCAAATTTGCAATTTAGCAATTGAAAACTGTTGTTAAAGACCGACTAAATGGGAAGATTGGATCAAATAATAAAAGTTCATCCAACTCATAAATAGAGCGCGCTGCAAGCGACTTTGATGACATTGTCCTCAAAATTAAAGATCAATGGCTTGTTGAATGTTATGCTTGTATATTATGGAACAATATTTGCAATGTGAAAGGCAATGCCATGGTTAATGAAGCACATAATTTGAAAGCTGCAATATTAAGACAACACATGGGGACAACTAACCAACATTCACGTGAAGTAAATTGTTCTTTTAATACATATTTGGGTGGATACCAAAGAAATGTTAGGGAGATTCATAATGGGGTGACTGATCTAAAATTGTTGCGGCATATATCTTATGCTAAAAAAGGTCTATGTCAAGAGAATGCATAGATAGTGCCAACAAAACATTACATGGAATGAGTGAGCTAATGTTTCAGTGATACAACGTTGAATGTGTCGCTTAGATGGTGACTGGAGCTCAACAACAAGAGGCCTGTCAAAATGTTGTATATTGAGACTATCACACTCCTTCGTGATTCATCTTCAACACACTTTTAATCAAAGAACTTAAACTGAGTGGCATGGAATACATACCAAATGACACTTTTATTAAATTAGAATCGTGCCACGTGCCCGAGGGCTGGAACACACACATATATTTATGGTTATCGATAAACCATGCATAAAGGACCAGCACCAAGCCTAACGAGTCATTAATGACACATTGTGGGAGTGTGCACATAATATGCCATATGGTGGGCACAATGCAAGCCTTTATGAAAGGCGCGATGATACTACATACATTTAGGTGTCAACAGAGTGCATTGGGTTCATACAGCATCATAATGCCCATCGCATTGAATAATGGAATATGGAGTGCGTTGACAGTCATTCCATGAAGAAAACTAAGCAATGGAGGAACCCACGATGCATTAGAAAATTAGGGAAAGTCGCACTCTGCTAACCAAATAAGGTAATGCGACCTGTTGGGTGAGAAAGAACTACAGTCTCTCAATAGATTTGCGACTAGGCTGGTCACAAAATCGTAGTTTGAGCTACAACAATCTAGTCCGAAAATGTGACTTGGCCTAATTGCGACTATTTGACCATCTATATGAGTCACATTCCTATCTATGGGTCACAATTCTACTTACTGGTCATAGTATCCAGCTGTGATCTCTCCCACAATCTCTATTAGCGCCTCTCCCTTATAGATGCGACCTATACAAAGGAATCCATGGGACTTGAGAAAGCGACATGACAATTTGTAATGATAATAGTGAGCTATACGAGCTCATATAATGACACCATGCTTTTACAAGAATTCTTCAAGCTCGCTTGACTAAGTTGCAGGCGATAAGGAGATTCTGGCAAAATAATGACGTGAAAGTGCTATTGATGCTATGAGAAGGATTGGAGATCATTCTATATCTGTTGATATTGTTAGTATTCTAGTTGAAAGAAGTGGAATCTTCACGCAAAATATTTGCATAGTCGTACTTCCATTGCTCCCTTGGTTACCTCAAAGTGAGATTAACTGGCACCTTACTATTGCTATGGAAACCATGCTTGTACTAGGGAAGACTTTTGGTGATGTTACCTGTGCAACGTTATCAACCTCCCCAACAATTAAAGTTGATCTCTTCATAGCGCAAAGGCTCGAACGTTGTAGTCTGTGCTACATTGAACTTAGAAACATCAAGTAGATCCTTGTCCCTTTAATCAGAAGAGCTGGAGTTGTTGCTAAGTCTGTGCATGGGTTAAGTTGAGCCTTTCATATCTGCGAATAGACTATCTCCAAGTCGCAAAATCATAGTTATAAGCCTCATTCATGCAGCGAGGATTTGCGACCTGTATGTATTGCGACACTGCGACCCCTCTCTAAGGTCGCAAAACCACACTTGAAAAATCTCATGATCTCTGTGAGCCTCCCTCATTTGTGACTATGCGACCCTCCTTTAGGTTGCAAGATCATGATAGAGGCTCCAACACCATGACCTGAAAATGCGACCCAAACTAAGCTGTGACTATGCAACCTAGCTCGCCTTTACAAATTGCGACGAGAGCAACATTGTAGGTCACAAAGTCGCGTTTCAGGGCTCCAACGTTGCTTCTAGAAAATGTGATCTCCATTAAATGGCGACTGTGTGACCTTAACAGATTTGCAACCCAAGGATAACATATCTAGCTCCTTACCCATCAAATACGTTTTCTTCGTAATATAAGATAATGAAAGTAGGAGGAACGCACTAGTTTCAACACCTAATTGACTGATCCAAAGGGTTGGATTATACATAAACAAGCATACGATATCAAACAATGAGTTGGGATGCCTCCCAAAAAGCATATTAAAGGGGTGATACAAAGAATGTTGAGTGCCTTTATAAAGGGTTATGGAAGGTCGAGCTCCATCTTGATGATAGTATATCAGGGCCATACATTTTTGCCTATTATAAAATTTGCTACTTGTTTTATTAAAGTAAACTTATATTGATGATTAATCAATGGCTGTATGTGCTGCAGGGTTGATGTTGTGAAAGAGTTTTTACTATAGTTTCCATTGACATGGAAAAACATCATCCAGTTTTAAAAGCGCTATGCCTTTGACATTGTAAGACAACGAGGCTGCATTCAACAATTGTTCTAAGGATAATAATAGATATATGGATGATAACATGATCGAGGAAGCTTAGAAAAATCCTCGCAAAGGCCACTTGTTTCAACAACACCATTACATGGAAGGGGACTATACAGGAATCTCAATTAGTGTTTTTTTTCTTTTCAAGCAAGTACTTATGCTTTAAATCATTCTTTGTTGAAAAGTATATATGACCAATGTCATTTGTGTGCAGGTGGAAAGTTTGCATGGGGAAAGCTAGGGCTTTTGTAAGAAACCGTGTGATTAGGGTGTCGATAAACAAGCTATCTGGATCCGTGTAGATGCTCGAAGCATTGTGTCAACCATGACGGCAGGAACAATAGTAGGCTAATCAACATTCAACACAACAAATGCATCACAACCCTGTTTAGTAGCTGATCTTGACTACTCAACAACATTAGGGTTTCCAGCAACCCTCTTTTATTCTCCTCACATTTTCCTTTCTATCAATATGTAAATGTTCTCATCATGGTGCCAACAAATATGTTGAGGTCAATCGAGCATGTACTAGGTGGTAGGCATGAGAGAGCAGTGAGGAAGTTCAAGAGTCATGAGGGTAGGTGAAAGGTCACAGTAGGTGAACAATCACCTCACCTCTATAAATGTGCCTTCTTGCCTCATTGATAGTGGACTTTAGCACTTGAGTTGAGGCCAGTAGAGGTAGTTGATTGATGCTTGAGAGCTAAGGCCACTCAGCTCTTGGTAGCTAGGAGAGTGGGTTTGCAATAGGGCTAGGGTTTTGACATCGGGCGATAGTATGAATAGTCCATGTTCCACTACTGGGTATTTACTAGTTGCATAATATGTATTTGAAGTTGCAACAATATTAATAAGATGTTTTCTCTTCCCTTTGCACTGATTCCAATGCTGACTCATGGTGGTTTATTAGCTGGCTGGTACCTCACCATATCTATATAAGTGCTTTCATATACGCAAGATGTTATGTACTGATACATAGTGGTTGCATGTATGTTTCATTTTTTAGAATCTATGTTTACTTGTTCCTTGCCATGTCGGTGACCTATTGTGAACTACTTCGCAATTGATTACCGGATGGGGCACCTATCCCAAATGATGTGAGGTCTAATTGGGACTTCACAACACGGAGACCCCTTAGTCGTTGGCGGTACATTTTGGCCCATTAACAAGTTGGTAATTGTATGTTCCCTAACTTCCTTAGCTATATAAAACAATAAGAAAGCACTCCCTTAAATTTAACATAATAACTTTATTTTTACCGATTGAATTTACTTTCATTGAACGTTCAATTTTCAAATTATTAATGTTTATTTATATAATGAAATAGTTATAATAACTTTACTTTTACCAATTGACTTTACTTTCATTGAACGTTCGATTTTCATATTATTAATGCTTATTTATATAATGAAATAGTTATAATAACTTTATTTTTACCAATTGAATTTACTTTCATTGAAAGTTCGATTTTCATATCATATATATATATATATATATATATATATATATATATATATATATATATGTGCGCTACGAGTTTATATTGGGTAATGTGAAAAAAAAAGGCCTATAACCCAAACATAAGTAAAATATTAGTTAATTTGTACCTTATGTTTTTTTAATTTTAGTTTTATTAATTATATATAGATATTCTAACATTAAATTTGATTGATAATATCAAACAAATTTCTATAAAGTTACATAGCATAATTTTAACTATTTTAAAACACAGTTTTAAAGATTTTATTTTTATTATGAATAATTATAATTATAGATAATATTTATTTAGTTTTGACATAATATTCTAGAACATTTGTAGTTGTACTTATAGATTAAATTTGAGATTTATCTCTGAAGTAGTTAAGTTTTTTCTTCACTATTAATTAATTTGATTAATTGAAAAAATGTGATATGAGCATGTGCCATATATATCATGACACATAGTATTGTTACAAAGTCTATTTATTGCATATCCATGGTAAATGGAAGCGAATCCATGGTTTTGAAATTTATTGTTTTATCTCAATTTATTTTAATTATTAATTATTAAATTTTAAATTAAAATTTATTTATTTACTTAAACTTTATCTTTTTATGTAATTTGACCAAATATTTTGTGATGTCCCCAGTGAATGTAAATATCTATTTACCGCATTTGAACAAACTGAATACTATTAAGTTTATATAATTAATTATTTTTTATTAAAGTTACATGGAAAATGAAATGTCACTATGATGGCAGTAATTATTTTTTTGATTAAAATTGCAGGGAGAGTGAAATGTCAGAATGATGACAGTTTTACATTTCTCATGTGTGAAGATTTAGGTTAGGTGGTTACCTAACCCTAACTACATCCTTGGAGATTTATTCCCAAGTGAGGGATCAAGAGGATAGGTGTATCTAAGATCAAAGAAAGATTCTAATTCAGAAAACATGTAAATTGTGCTGGAAGGTTAGACAGATTTAAGGAGCTAAGTCCGATTAAGACTAGATAGCTGTTATTATTCAAGACTATAAGTCCTAAGGAGAAATCCTGTGAGAGGATAGCTCGGGGGGAGACTTAGGTTGAATAGCGAGGTTGGAACAACAAGTCTCACAGTTGGGAGGAAAATAAGAAGATTAAGGTTTGTAACGTGCGAACAATAGGAATATTAGCGACAAACAAATAAGTATACTCTGGAGCTAACTAGAGGAACAATTATAAGATTTATTATGTCAATTAGAACAATTGTCTGTCCTTTTATTTAAAGTAATTACTTCTATTATTGTCCAAGGGTTTGTAAACTTAAAAAACAAGCAAAGACCATGTGTAACCCTGTAGATAAGGTAAAATATGAATAGTTATTTCTATTATTGTACAAGAATTTATAAACTCAGAAGACAAAGTAAAGACCATGTGTAACCTAGTAGATAGGATAAACTACGAAATGAAGTCTGCAGACATATAAATATGTAGAAGAAAACAAGAACTTGAATAACCCTGTACATAGGGCAGAAACCGAAAGGTAGTCTACAGTCATAAGATGCTTGTTTAGAATTCTATGTGAGCAAACAATATTGTATGGAAACCACGCTCATGACAACCCACTGTATATAAGCCATAACAGAGGAGAAAAATTAAAAGAGAAATGTAAATGTATAGAACCTGGTGCAAGAACTATACAAGACAACCTAACTCATTATAGGAAAAGATTCATGAAGTTTTATCATATTTAAACAAAAATTTATCCTTCAAAATTTTGGTGAGGTTTAACACAATCCAGAATAATAGCCAAAATAAAATTATAGACCTCAACCGAAAGATTCCCAATTATCATACATATACCAATGAAGCCATTTAACCATACTGGAACAACCGTTTGATATAAAGAGCTAGACGATTAAATATATACAAAGCATAAAGAAATAAACTAGATCTTCAAACCACTGGTTTCATCGTAGATCGACGGACTCACAAAGCTTAATCGTTCTCAATAATTCCAAAAAAATCCCTAAATTAGCTTCATCAATAGTTAAAGAAAACAAGCCAGAATTCTCATGGCCACAAACCCTTAACAATTTAGTTTCAAATTTACAAAAAAATCAACAATAATTCCTCTCTCGGGAATATGGACTAAGGCCATTAACATTAACACAGCCTGAGGATGTTTTGTAAACTAGAAGATTGGTTTAAATATAAATACAGTTAGAATCTACGCATAACCGGAGGAAATTGCTCAAACCGTCATCCAAAATACTAAACCCAAAGTGACTACTTGAATTGTCTATGGAATTACCCAGTAATTCCTTGCATGAAGTCTGCAGGGTTCGATAGGCTTAGCAGAAGCTTCATAACGTCTAGATCCATTACCAAGTGAACAAGAAAAGCTTTGAAAAATCCCGGTGATACCTAGGCAAGAAAGCAGCATAGTGTGAGAGGTAGTTGAAGAACTTTAAACTGAAGCGTTAACAGAGACAACAAGCTAGCTAAATGAGAGGAAACCCATACCTTTCAGAGTGTAGATAACCATCCAGCAACATCCGGAAGCAAGAACATCATCGAAAGGCAACCTACAGAAAAGAGGTACACTCTTAAGCTCCATTGCAGAAAAGAGTGAGAACAAGGAAAACCACGCGATGGAAAGGAAGGAGTAATGGTGCAGGAATGCTTACCTGAGAGGAAGCTCAAAAGTGGACTAGAACCTAACCCTCTGCTCTAGAGATGCGAAAAATGACCGCCTACCATACCACGAAGAAGCTTAGATCGATGGGCATCCACATCCACCATTCGATCTGGAGACTGTCAGAGATCCGTTAATGAATCACACTTACCAATACACGGAGGGCCAACTGTGGTGCATAACGAAGGATCCAGATGCAGTGTTTCCTAGTTCTAGGGTAGCAAACCGCTCGAAAGGATATGTGATCATTAAATATTGTTGTACCAATTCACTAGTCTTTTTAAAATAAAGTATAGAGTTCAATTATGTGACTTGAATGCTCTCTAGATCAAATAAACCCAATGAAAAATGACATTATGAGACTGTTACATCATGGGCGTAGAAATCAGATTTCCGTAGTTAATCAAATATACTTTGGAATTCTAAAAAGTACTTTGTAAAAAGGGAATTTGCAATGCATATCTCGTATATTGTTATAATTATGTATTATTGTTTTTTTTACTAACTAACAATAATTTTCTTTTATATGGGTATGTGACATGTGGTATCCGAGTGCTCAAGTTACAAAACTGAGACCTCTGGAAAATAAATGAGTAACAAGATCTGTGATGTACACATAGAAAGAAAAGCAGCCAAAATGAGGAGAACGAGAATTACACCACACCGAACTGTGACAAGAACAGGACCAACATCTTTTCAAGAAGCCAATTCTGAGGTATGGGTACAACTGGGGAAGAGCCACATAGCACTAATACTGTAATATTGGAAGCTGTGTAAGAGTTAAAGGATGAGATGGCTTGATTACGGGATGATAATGAAAGGCTGATGTAGGAACAGGAAAAGATCATGGAATTTCTGTTTGATAGACAGAATCAACGACAACTAATTCCCAGTCCTGAGCACAGGAACATGATTGGTCAAAAAGAATTTCGTATTGAGAATGTAGAAACTGAAGGCAGTGAAGAGAATTAGGAGGAAGAATCTGGCAACGTATCAAAACACAAAACGCAAAAGAGATAGAAAGTAGAACTACAAGGAGAATTTCGGAAAATAAAACCTCCCCTCTTTGATGGTGAACAAGAAGAGGCAGTTGAGGCCTGGCTCATGAATATGAACAAGTATTTTTAGCTGTACGAATATGATCATAACTTAAAGGCTCGATTGGCCATCTTTCAGCTGCAAGGAAACACCAGCTTGTGGTGGGAGGAAGTAAAAACGGTACGTGGCGTAAATGAGCAGAGCATAACTTGGGACAAATTTCAAAGATATTTTAAGGAGAAATATTTAACTAAAAGATTCTATGACGAGAAAGCCAAGGAGTTTCATGAACTTCAATTGGGTCAACTATCTATGGATGAGTTCATAACAAAATTTACATCCTTGTTATGGTATGTTCCATACATACGGGAAGAAAAAGCAAAGGTGCAACAATTTATTAGTAGTTTGTCATTGTTTATGAAAGAGTGCCTCAATTTTGATAACCCGAAAACCATGGATGAAGTCATACGAAGGCTCGATTCTGCTATCATCAAAATAGGATAAAATGAGATGGAGGTAAGAGATGGATTGACAAAAAAGGGAATAAGTTTTCCTCTGACGGTAAGGGGAACAAGACTATAGTCAATAGACCTCATAAAGTGCAGGCAAATAGAAATATGAACATAAATCATCCTAGATTCAAATTTCCCAGTGAGTCCAAGACAAATGAACAATCAATGAGGACTGAATTAGAGGTAGTAGCTAGACCCCCAGTACAGTGCTGGGGATGCGGAGAACCACATTATGTTAAAAACTGTCCACACTGCAAGGGGACACATCAGGTTGTACAAATTCAAGGAGCATCAATGATGGGAGAAGTGGCAAGAAGTATTCCTAAAATCAATGTTGCCCTTGAAGACCATCAAGCAGAATACCAACCGACCATGATCGAATTTGAAAGTAAAATATTCTATCGAACTGTATCTATTTTAATTGATCCAGGAGCTACGTTGAGTTATATTAGTCCCAAAATAGTAGAACAATGTTATTTGCAAGCTATTAAATTTAAGAGTCCTTGGTTAGTACAATTAGCCACGGGAGCAAAAAGAGGGTGTTGACCAAGGTTAGCTGCTGACCCCTAAAGCTAGCAGGTCAATCTATTATGGCAGACTTGAATGTGTTTCCCCTAGGATCGTATGATATTTTAATAGGCATGGATTGGTTGGAAAAACATTCGTCCTTGATTAACTATAAAATCAAAACTATTAACTATATTGACGAAGAAGGAAAGAGGCATGAAATTCAGGGGATAATAAGACCATTAAAACTGATACCTGTAACAATCTCTCAAATGGAAAAGTGTATACGGAAAGGATGCCAAATTTATGCAATATAGGTAGGATATACTAAATCAAAAGAAAAGTTTGTTTCTTTAGAAAATATACCAGTGGTGGATAATTTTTCAGACGTGTGTCCTGAAGAAATTTTGGGACTCTCACCAAATATGGATATAGATTTCACCATTGAATTGATTCCAGGAGCTGCTCCGGTATCCCGAGCTCCTAATGGCATGAGTATACAGGAGTTAACATAAATAAAAATGCAATTACCCGAGCTCTCATGCTTTTTGTTAAGAAGAAGGATGGAACCTTGTGAATGTGCATGGATTATCACAAGTTAAATAAACTAACCATCAAGAATAAATATCCTCTACCTCGTATAGACGAGTTGTTTGATCAAGTGAAGGGAGCAACTATATTTTCAAAAATCAACCTTCGCTTGGGTTATCATCAGATTATAATAAAGGAGGAAGATATAGCAAAAGCAACCTTTAGAAATAGTTATGGGCATTATGAGTTTGTTGTGATGCCCTTTAGATTAACTAATGCTCCCGCGACCTTCATGTGCCTTATGAACAATGTATTCCATCAATATTTGGATAAATTTTGTTGATTTTTATCGATGACATACTAATTTATCTCAGAATGTAGAAGAAAATAAAGAACATATTTTTATTGTTCTACAAGTTTTAAGAGAACACCAATTGTACGCCAAGTACAACAAATGCGACTTCTTTAAAGAACAAATCCAATATCTTGGGCATGTCATTAATAAGGATGGAATTGTTGTATACCCAGAGAAAATAAAACTATAATGGAGTGGCCAGTACCAAACGACGTGGTTGATGTAAGATCATTTATGAGTCTAGCTAGATACTACAAGTGATTTTTTGAAGGATTTTCCAAGGTAGCATATCCCATTTCCTCTCTGCAAAATAAAGGAAATTTTTTTAAGTGGAGCATGGATTGCCAAAGGAGTTTTGATCAGCTTAAGCATTTACTCACCACCGTGCCTATTTTATGCATTGCAGATCCAGATAAAGATGCATGTGGTTTGTACAGATGCCAACAAGGAAGGTGTAGGTGGTGTACTAAAGCAGGAGGGTAGGGTTGTTTCTTATGAGTCTAGGAAGCTTAAGGTGCATAAGAAAAAGTATTCAGCTTATGACTTAGAGCTGATAGTAGCCATTCATGCATTAAATATGTGGTGACATTACTTGATGGGTAAGAAATTTCTCTTAATGACTGATCATCATAGTTTAACTAACTATTTAAGCAGACCACTCTGAATGCTAGGCAAGCTCATTGGGTCGATTTCTTAAGCAGATTTGATTTTGAAATCAAGAACTTGAAAGGAAAAGACAACTATGTAGCAGATGCTTTAAGTCGTAAGATCAACTGCATATATGAGGTATCTTTTAGTGAAGTGCGTTCGAACACATTTAAGGAGCAAATTAAAGAGGCAACAATGCAGGATCTGGAATATAATTTTTTAGCAAACTAAAATTTTGAACAACAATGAACAACAGCTGGGATACAAAATAAATCAAGAAGGTATACTGATTTATAGAGGAAGAATGTATGTACCTGACCAGAAAGAAATTAAAAATTTAATTTTAGATGAATATCATAAAATTCCCTATGCAGGCCACCCTGTATATCAGAAATTAATTACTACACTGAGAAAGGAATATTTCTGGCCCGACATGAAGAAGGAGGTGGCCGAGTATTTAGTCCACTGTTTGGAATGCCAGCAAGTGAAAGCAGACCACTGTCATTGCTCCGTCCATTTCCTATCCCGGAATGGAAATGGGAAACTATTTCCATCAATTTTATGACATGGCTACCTAAATCAGAAAAGAAGAATGATTCAACAATGGTGGTAGTTGATAAGTTGAGAAAATTTTCTCACTTCATACCAGTACAATCTACTTATAAGGTCGTTCAAATCACTAATATATTCATGCAAATTATTTTTAGGTTACACGATATACCAAAAATTATAATATCCGATCGTGATGTAAAATTTACATCAACCTTCTGGAAAGCTTTATTTGGGGGTCTAGGCACTTAGCTGCATTTCAGCACTGCCAACCATCCTCAGACGGATGGGCAGACTGAGCGAGTGAATCAAATAGTGGAGGATATGATGCGAACCTATGTAATGCAAAAACCATCTAAATGGGAGGAGTATATACATTTAGTAGAGTTTGCTTACAACAACAACTACCATACTTCTCAGCAAATGAGTCCATTTGAAGTGTTGTACGAGCGTAAATATAGGACACCGTCGAATTGGGGTGGCCCAGAAGATAAGTTAATGCTAGGAGATATGCTAACAGAAATGGAAGAGATGGTTAAAAAGGTGTGAACCAATTTAAAAGTTGCTCAGGACCGAAAAGAGAATTGTGCTGATCAGAAAATATGTTTTCAGGAATTCCAAGTGGGAGATCATGTCTATGTTCATGTTCAAGCCAAGAAAAGTACACTGCAATGGAGTGGATGTGCTAAATTGGCACCCAGATTTTGCGGTCCTTTCCAAATTTTAACTCGAATTGGACCTGTGGCTTATCAACTTGCTTTACCCAGCCATATTCACATGCATAATGTCTTTCATGTTTCCGTGTTAAAAAAATACATATATGATCCCCTAACCATATAATCAATTAGCATGATATACAGGTAAGGCAGAAGAGTTGAATTAAGAATATGGCATATCATAAATAAGACTGCAAAACTGATTACAAAAAAAAGAGGGTTGACTAAAATTTTGTTTTGTTTTATAGGTCGAACTGGAAGATGATTTCTTGGTCGAACCACTGGGTATACTCGATCAGAGAGAAGTAATGCTATGGAGATGAGTTATCACCCAAGTTAAAGTGCAGTGGTAGCACTTTGGGCCAGAGGAGGCCACCTGGGAAGATGAACAGGTTATTAAGGAGACTTTTCCAAATTTATTCCCAGTAGAGAAACATCAGGATGATGTTCAGTCTTAGGAGTGGGAAGATGTGATGTCCCCAGTGATTACATATTTATTTACCATGTTTGAACAAACTTAATACTATTAAGTTTATATAATTAATTATTTTTTATTAAAGTTACATGGAAAATGAAATGTCAAAATGATGGCAGTAATTATTTTTTTGATTAAAGTTACATGGAGAGTGAAATGTTAGAATGATGACAGTTTTACATTTCTCATGTGTCAAGTAGTTAGCTTAGGTGGTTACATAACCCTAACTACTTCCTTGGAGATTTATTCCCAAGGGAGGCATCAAGAGGATAGGCGTATCTGTGATTAAAGAAAGATTTTAATTCAGAAAACATGTAAACTATGCTAGAAGGTTAGACAAGTTTAAGGAGCTTAGTCTGGTTAAGACGAGATAGCTGTTATTATTCAAGAGTATAAGTCTTAAGGAGAAATCTTGTGACAGGATAGCTCGGGGGAAGACTTAGGTTGAATAGCGAGGCTAGAACAACAAGTATCATGGTTGGGAGGAAAACAAGAAGATTAAGGTTTGTAATGTGCGAACAATAGGAATATTAGCGACAAACAGATAAGTATACTCTAGAGCTAACTATAGGAAAAATTATAAGATTTATTCTCTCAATTAGAATAACTGTTTGTCCTTTTATTTAAAGTAATTATTTCTACTATTGTCCAAGAGTTTATAAACTCAGAAAACAAGGAAAGACCATGTGTAACCCTGTAGATAGGATAAAATATGAATAGTTATTTTTATTATTGTATAAGAATTTATAAACTTAGAAGACAAAGTAAAGACCATGTGTAACCCAATAGATAGGGAAAAATACGAAATGAAGTCTGCAGACATATAAAGATGTAGAAGAAATCAAAAACTTGAATAACCCTGTAAATAGGGCAGAAACCGAAAGATAGCCTATAGTTATATGATGCTTGTTTAGAATTTTAAGTGAGCGAACAATACTGTATGGAAACCACGCTCATGATAACCCACTGTATATAAGCCATAACAGAGGAAAAAAAATAAAAGAGAAATGTAAATGTACAAAACCTGGTGCAAGAACTGTACAAGACAACCTAACTCATTATAAGAAAAGATTCATGAAGTTTTACCATATTTAAACAAAAGTTTACCCTTCAAAATTTTTCTGAGGTTTAACACAATCCAGAATGATAGCCAAAATAAAATTATAGACCTCAACCGGAAGATTCCCAATTAAACATACATATACCGATGAAGCCATTTAACCATACTAGAACAACCATTTGATATAAAGAGGTAAATGGTTAAATATATATGAAGCATAAAGCAATAGACTAGATCTTCAAATCAAGGTTTTCATCGTAGATCGACGGACTCACAAAACTTAACCATTCTCAATAATTCCACAACAATCCCTAAATTAGCTTCATCAGTAGTTAAAGAAAACAACCCAGAATTCTCATGGTCGCAAACCCTTAAAAATTTAGTTTCAAATTTACAAAAAAATCAACAATAATTCCTCTCTCGGGAATATGGACAAAGGCCATTAACATTAACACAGCCTGAGGCTGTTTCGTAAACTAGAAGACCATTTTAAATATAAATACAGTCAGAATCTGCACATAACCGGAGAAAATTGCTAAAACCCTCATCCAAAACACTAAACCCTCAGTGACAGCTTGAATTGTCTATGGCATTACCCGCTAATTCCTTGCATGAAGTTTGTAGGGTTCGGTAGGCTGAGAAGAAGCTTCATAATGTCTAGATCCATTACCAAGGAAACAAGAAAAGCTTTGAAAAATCCTAGCGATACCTAGGCAGGTAAGTAGCATAGTGTGAGAGCTAGTTGAAGAACTTTAAACTGAAGCGTTAACAGAGACACCAAGCTAGCTAAATGAGAGGAAACTCATACCTTTCAGAGTGTAGATAACCATCTAGCAACATCTGGAAGCAATAACAACACCAAAAGTCAACCTGCGGAAAAGAGGTACACTCTTAAGCTCCATTGCAGAAAAGACTGAGAACGAGGAAAACCGCGCGATGACAAGGAAGGAGTAACAGTGCAGGAATGCTTACCTGAGAGGAAGCTCGATAGTGGACTGGAACCTAACCCTCTGCCTCAGAGATGTGAAAAATGACCAGCTACCATACCACAAAGAATCTTAGATCAGTAGGCATCCACATCCACTGTTCGATCTGGAGATTGTCAAAGAGCCGTTGATGAATCACACTTACCAATACACAGAGGGCCAGTTGTGGTGCATAACGAAGGCTCCAAATGTAGCATTTCCCAATTCTAGGGCAACCAATCACCTGAAAGGATAAGTGAGCATTAAATATTGTTTTATCAATTCACTGGTATTTTTAAAATAAAGTATAGAGTTCCATTATGTGACTTGAATGCTCTCTAGAGCAGATGAACCCAATGACAAATGGCATTATGGGACCGTTACATCATGGGCGTAGAAATCCGATTTCCGTAGTTAATCAAATATACTTTGGAATTATAAACAATACTTTGTAAAAAAGAGAATTTACAATGCATAGCTCGTATATTGTTATAATTATGTATTACTATTTTCTTTTACTAACTAACAATATATATATATATATGTATGTATATATATATATATATATATATATATATATATATATATATATATACATATATATATATATATATATATATATATATATATATATGGTATCTGACATATTCTTATGAGCCTTACATTTAAAAAATATTCACATATTTAACTCCTACACATCTAACATTTAACAACTAGATATCTAACATCTAACTCTACACATCCCCCCCATAGTGGGTTTTAGAGTGCCTCATGAAGAAATTACTAATAATATTAAAATAAAGTTATAATTTGGTTAAATTTTATGATTTTTAATTTTTTGATAATGTGAGGTGTGTCATGGGATACACTTTGTGATGTCTATGGACATTTAAGCTACTTTTTATAAGTTTGAGTATTCAAAAAAATATTTCTATTTAATTTTCATAAATTTCTATTGGTAGAAGACTAAGTTTCAATACTTTATTACCATAGAAATATGCCAAATTATTGGTATGAAATTATGAAAAAAATATAATTAATTTTATATATTTACAACTAAAAAACCTTAAAGATTCTATTACCAACATGTGCTAATCCTTTATAGTGCGGAATGCCATGAAAAAGTACCATTTGGAAAGGAAAAATCCAATTTATAATGTAATTCAAACCATGTAAAAAATATAAATTAGTTTATTGTCCAGGTTGAAAAATAATTAAGGAATATAACATAATATTTACAAGTAATGTGCACTTTAAATGTTGTTATCTATGGCCATCATCCATGGGAACGTCACATCCATCCCCAAAAAATCGCACCCTTATTTGTCGTGACTCATGGTATTTTATTTGTAATGGGACTAGTTGGTTTCCTAATTTTGTCAAAGCGACAGCGTTTTCCACGAAACTTCTTTTCCATCTATAAAATCAACTTTTATATATATTTATTTGTTTTTCATTTTTTTATTTATGAAATGTAAACTAGTTAGCGCGTGAGAGGTTTAGTTTCCATTATATTATTAGTTTAAATTTCAGGAGAGGTATTAAGAGTTTAGAAATCTTAATGACATCATCCTACTCGTGGGTTAAATCATAACTGATATTGGGTAAATCACAACTAATCTGAGTTTAATTGGAAAACAAATAAAAAAATTACTTTATTATGTTTTTATTTATTTATATTTTTCTTTATTTATTTATATTTTTCTAATATGTTAAGATGAGGAAGATAATAATATATTAATAAAAAATATCAATTTCAAATTTAAAAAAATTATGGCTTATAATAAAATATTTATTTTAATTTTATTGATTTATAAATTTTTATTATTATTAATTTTTAATAAAAAATAATTGTAAAAAAATTAAATTAAATAATAATAATAATAATAATAATAAAAAATATATAATTTTTTATGGCTAAAATAAAGATCTATATTTATATAATAATTTTTATAGTAAAATCACATTGTTTTTAATACCATATCAAATCTATCATAAAATTTCAAATTTTATATTAATTTTTTTTCATTTTGTTGTTTTTTATGTTAAATTTTAGTGTAAGTGGCTATTGTGAATATGCTAGGAGATCATTTTTACATTGAAATCCATAATTATATAATTTGTTATTTTTACCATAATTTGTTTTTAGAGGTTTACAAAATGTATGGTACAACCGTAATCATCATTTTTTGACAATTAATAATAATGGGTGATCCTTGATATAGTAACAACATGGCTTATGAGGTCTTTCAATTATTTTCAATGTTTCAACTTTTTTAATGAATTCATAATGAAATGTCTCATAATTTCGACTTTTAGGATAATTAGATATAATTATATATATAAACACTACCAATTAGAATGGTAAGTCAAAATATTTTATGCAATTATTTAAATTAGTTGTATTAAATATTGTAATATAGAAGAAATGTTTATTTGTCAAATTATTGGATGGTCAATAGAAGCAACATCTGCATGCACGTATACATCATCATTGAAATAAATATTTGCACACAAATAAAAGCAGGGTCTAAACTTTAAAGTTTGGTGGATAGTTAATAACAAGAGTCACATGGTGGAAATGTCACTGTCTTTGTATTTTTTGCATGTAGCTTACATGCAATGTAATTCCCTACTTGATCCTATTAGGCTAATTTTGATTAGTGTTTAATTAACTTGCAAATATTGACTTATATACCAATATTAAGTAATATTGGTATATACCTACACTTGTGAATCTGTAATTTTATTTTACTAATATGACTTTTGTTATTTGTTATTATTTTATTCTCAAGGTGTCTTCTCAAATCTACTTTTGGATAATATATGGTCTTATCCAATTTATTTCCAAACTAAATATCCATATTTCTATTCCCAAGGTGTCTTCTCAAATCTACTTTTGGATAAGATATATTTTCACAAATTTATTTCTAAATCAAATATCTATATTTATATTCCCAAGGTGTCTTCTCAAATCTACTTTTGGATAAGTTATGGTAAAGAAAGTCAATGATATTAAATTAAAAGGACGTGGGGGTATTCATGGCATTAATGGTAAGTGGTTAAGGAGGATAAGAGGAGAAGGGAGGGGGAGATCCTTGGTCTTTGTTTTGGCATTGGCAGATTTTATTTTGGGGAGGAATGTTGAGAAGGAGGATGGAGAGAATGGAGAGAAAAATGAGAGAACTCAAACTCGAATCTATTGGAGGGTGTTAGTTTTAACTTGGACACACTACAGCTAGTTGAACTTGGGTTCAAAGAGCTAGGGAACCTGTGGAGGTTCCCTGAGCTAGGAAATCATTCCTAGTTGGCTGGGAGGTAAATTCGGTCAGGTAGCCAAGAGGAGCATCCCACCAGAGTCTGGAGCATCCCGACCAAGCCACTGGAATATATATTCTTGCATTTGTTGTTTTATTTAGGTAAATTGCTGCAAATGAAATGTCTTACATCTTCAATATGTCGTTGAACAAATTTTACTTGTATGTTTTTATCAAGTAAATGTAGAGTTATAAACATGTTATATTTTCTTCTTATTGTAATTAAATTTAATGATAAATTTGGATTAGGTAGAAGAACTAGGCTAGGGCCTCACATATGGTATCAGAGCAAGGTTCAAAATCTGGACCCTAAACCCACCAATAACATTACACCTCTCGACCATCTTGTTTTAAAAGATGTGTTGAGAGTGAAAATTTTGAATTCTTTTGAGGTGATATTAATTCTGTAGGTCGAGGAAAAAAATCCATATCATGAAAAGAAAATAAACCATGCTCTAGCTATAGAGGAATATGTTGACCATAGTTCATGCTATTCATCTCCATATTGTGTATAGAATCCATACTTCTTCAATAGGAATAAGAGTCCCTCAAGCTCCCATTAGATCAATTATAAATTCCTTTTAAAATCTAGCTTAATTATGTTTATAGCTCCTTCATTGATTCCAATATAGTGGCTCCCCTTCTTTATTCTACAAAGTATACCAACATGGTTGGCTAACAGAGCCTTGATGACGCCATAACCTTGTCTACGAACAACTAAGGAGAAGTACACTATTATTTGAAGAAGCTTGCTAATACTCTGAAGGAGGTAATGCCCACTAGGGACAAAAAAACATGAGTATCAAGTAAATGAAAATCCATAAGAGTATAGATATGTCTTTCAAAGCTCCTATAAACCTACTAAATTATATGAGAAAAATCAAATCCTCAAATGGCAAGACGAGTAGGGTGAGGAGCCTGTCACACTCGTTATGGTGTTCAGTGCCCAGCCATATCCCCATCCATGCAACTTCCACATACACCACCAAAGTGAAGAGATTGAGCCATAAGACAACGAAAGTGGTGCCATGCGATCCCATTCTAAGTCCCTTTCCAGATTAAGATAAGGGGAAATTGACCTGAATAAGCCACCATTTACCTTTGGATACTTGTATTGCTTCCTGAAGTCGGGACTCTAGAAGTTTTATATTAGCTCACTGCCTTAACATTGATTCTTTCGGTTCCTTCTACAATCAAAATCATTCATCATATTCATGTAAAACAATTGCATTCATCATTAAACTTTGTCGAAAAGATAAGGGAAACAAAAAAAAATGGAGTGTAAACATAATTGAGTACAAAAACACTTTATCATAGGTGTGAATGCTTCAAATTTTAAAGACAATAATATCCAAAGGAGTGGCATCAAAGGGATCTTCCAAAAATGGAAGGAACCCATGTTTTAGTGCAATGGATAAGGCGAAACCAGAATCTTTGGATTTCGATCCATGGTTAAGTCCTTCCTTTATGCGAAGGTTATGTTCCCTAAATATTCCAAGAAAATGATTATTGTGCATATGACGTGGAGCTCATTACTGATTTGCAGACCGAACATCTTTGGTTTTACTTATTTTTCCAATGTAAATGAGGGTTTTGATGCATTCTCCATAACATTAACAATCTTGTTTCCTTTAAATTATCAAACTATGTCAGTGCCAAAGATTAAGGAATGTCACGCAATGCCAATGGAAAAAGTTAACACTCTGAGAGAATGGATAAAGGCTAAGCATCTCTAGCTATTGGATACAGATGTTACAACGTATGCCAACATGAATGAAAGGACCCAAATTAGCTTTAGCTTCATGAAACTGGTTTGTTGTAGAACACATCAAGGCCACACAGGAAAAGTAGATGTGCAGAGAAATTTGAGAATCCGTGCTTGCAATTCTTTAATCATTTTTTATGTGCATTACTATTATGTTAACTTAAAACAAATTTAATCTCGTGTGGACATAAATTTAATCTTCCCGAAAAAAAAAGGAGAATAGTAGAAAATGTCATTTATGGTTCGAGAGAAATATTGTTAGGATCGATATAAATTAAATCTTAAATAAACAAATAGCAAAATTTCGCTTGGAAACATAGTTATGTACATTACGACTTCCGCAGGTCAGATAACAAGTTAATATCTAAGTGGAAAATAGAATGGAGGTAAATTTATGTCTTGTGGTTTGGTAGCTTTTAAATTGTTCAACTTCATGTCTAAGTTTCAGTACTCTCATATGTTGATTATTAGGTAATGATATATTGTAAGGATGGATACATTTAAATATTAGTAGGCTATATTAGGAAGAAGATAATGCACAACATTATCTTTCAGTTTTGTATTATCAAATTAATTAAATAGGATTTCTATTTTCTTTTTAGCAATTTCAGAGATTGGAAAGAGTTCCTTTGAATCTGTTATTGAAGAAGTGTCATGATAGTTTGCATTGAAGTTCTCAAAAGGGCACAATGGATGCGCTAAAATTCTTTCTTTATTGAATAGTTAGTCAAATTCTATTGATAATGGGATCTAAAAAGGTTCTATTTGATAAGACTTAGTCCTTGAGTTAGTTGTGGATTTAGTTAGACTATGAATTAATATTGTAATTCACACATTTTACTTTATTTCATTTTTACAGAATGTAAACAAGGTTTGATCACAATTTATATATATATATATGTATTTTATTATAAATATAAGAGTTTTGGTTAAAATAAATCACTCTTCAAGAATTATGTGTGTTTTTATCTTGTTTCCAAAGATTTAAAAAAGATGGTTGGGAAATATTTTTTTTAAGTGAATCTTGTTAAACTTTCATCCATTTAAATAATAATCATTTTTTTCCCCTTTTGCAGTTGAAAATATATCTCTAGTATCATCGGTGCTAATACTAAATACTTTTACTGTGATCATCTCCAATGAATAAAACTTCCATTAAAGACTATTGCTTGTGATATGTTTTCCAAAAGTATTTACGTTCAACATATTATATCGTTTATAAAATATTAAGTGCCTTTGGCTCTTGAATCCTACTTTTATCAATAATGGATAAGCCATAGGGGATTATAATGTCTATTCATTTTAAGAAAAACACGAATAATCTGAAAATTGGTGTTCGGTTTGCGCAATTTTCTTTTGCTAACAAAAACATTTAGTGACAAATTCAAGAAAGTTGTTTCGAGCTTGAAGTAATTTAGGGTAATCACATCCAAAATTTACTTTCATTAGTAGACGTTGGAATAATGTGATTTATTTTATCTAGTAGACAATTCCCGTGTTGAAGCATTTTTCTTACCAGAATTGTTGGAAATATATTTTGGCTTCTTTGATAGTTAAAGGTAAAAGGTTGTAAATGAGGTATTATAAGGGGTGTGTTTTAATAAGATTTTCCTCATACTGTAAATATTATCAAAAGAAAAACCATTTCAAAGTGTTAATTGAGTAAATTATTTTATTGTTTAAGTGGCCAATCAACATGTCAACTTGATTAGTAGTAAGTTGGTTTTTATATATATATATAATCTTTGGAACGTAAACATTGCATTATGGTCTTTCTCAATCTCATTTGATTGTTAATCCCTAGTCAATAATTAAATTTTATGTGAACTCTCTATCACTAAGCAATGGTACTTCATACCAGCAGTTGAATACATACAATATGTGTCTGCATTCACCTTTGGAAATTTTAAAGGGTATATTGAAGTCTTTTGGTTATTATCCAAGATTATAGTCACTCCTCACTTTTGCAAAGAATTATATGTACTTATTGTCCAACTTCCACTACTTTTATAATCGTATGGAATTCAACTTTGAAATATTTTTCCTACTGTGTTTTTGCTAAGTCGTTTGAGCTGCTTTTTTGTCCTTAATAATTAACTTTGGTTTACTATGTTTTTTCTGAGTTGTTTGCGCTGCTCTTTTGTCCTTAATAATTAAATTTGAGCCTTGAGCTGCTCTTTTTTCCTTAATAATTAAATTTGGTTTACAGAGTTTTTGCCAAGTGGTTTAAGTTTCTCTTTTGTGCTTAATAATTAACTTCGTCTGATGTTTCACCATTGTCATTGTAAGTTTTAATTCGAAATTTGATATATAAAAACAAAAAATATTAATTCTCACACTTCTATTGATCAAACATCCAAGCTCCCAATTTCACACTTCTATTGATCAAACATCCAAAGAATTACAGAATGCCTCCAAGAGTTTAATGGTTGGATTTTAACATATTATAAATATAATATTAAATTAAGAGAAATTTAAATTTAAAATTTGTTTTATCGGGAGAGAAAACTATGGTTGAATAAATTTTAAATAATTCATATACTACACCTTACTATTTGTTTTACATTAGTGGTTGTGTTTTTAATTAGGTTAACGTGACTGGCAGAGTAAAATCATACCATCGTTTAATAAATTTGCTTATGTGTAGGGTGCAATGAGACATGCATGTGACATGTTGGGAAAACTGTTGGTATGATTTTGATTGGTGGAGTAGGATCTATATTGCAAAGGCTTTTTGGAGACAACAAGATAATTGATGTGATGTTCAATATTGATAATGCTCAAGTTGAATTGATGAAATTGCTCACTAGTGTGGAGTCATTATTGAATATATATTAGTTGAAGATAAATAAATAAAATTATGGTAAAACATAAAAGACCAAACCATGGTAAAACAGAAAACACAAAGATCTTGATAATTAACCACAACCTTTAATGAAATTAGTAAATTTTCCTATTTTTTATCACATTCTTTAATTAAATCTATGAAGGTTGTGGAGTGAAGGTTGTGGAGTTACTTTCTTCTGATCTTCTTCACCTATTATTTGTTGTTGGATCTCAAATTGGTAAGTATAAGTTGTTAGGGCGGATCAATGCAACTTTGTCATTTATTTTGATTGATCAATTATTGTTATCATCTCCTAGTAGAGTAAGTCCCTCTTAATGGAATAAATTGAGTTCAAAGGGGAAATTCTTTATTCATTTTTGAATTGGAAAAGAAACACCTCAATTTTGGAATTTAGGGCTGGGAAGAAGCTTCAAATTGTGTGTTCGGGATAAGCTTTCATTTAGACTCAACAAAAATTACATATTAAGTAATATCAAATTGGTTTCAAGCATTTTTTCAATTAATTAGGACTACGCTCGAAAGGTTTACACACAAATTTAAAGAATTCTGATTATAAATAATACATACATTCAACTTAAATGAATGTATCATTGTGAAGTTCAAATAGGTTTCTAATGGCTTCTTTGTGCATTTTTTATTTAGGTGGATTGGAATATTATGATAGATATTATAAGTATTTTAACATAAAATTAAATTTAAATAACGTAAAAAAAAAAAGGTTAAAATTTTTAAAATTTATTAGAGTTAAGAAAAATGATTTGACTCCAATTGGGCAATTTTTATTGTTTCCATTAGAGAGCTCTCGAAAAACATAATCATTTCCTTTTGAAACCCTATGTTGCTTTTTTAAAAAGTAGGAAAGGGTGAGAAGATTAAGAAAAAAGAAAGAAAGGATAAAGTGAAAAGAAAAGTGTTCATTGGTTATTGGATTGTATGTATTTAGTTTTAATATCATAAAACTAATGATCATAATTAGAGTCTTTAAATAGAAACAATAAACTTGGTATTCATGAAACTACATGAAAGAAACAACTCTCAAGGCAAGCAGGGAGAAAGCCGCGCCCAACAACAAAAAAGTGAACTCGACGACCCCTCAAGCATCAACAGTTATGAGGATTCGAATACTGCACAAAATAAATCTTCATTTAACAGCAAATCAGATCTTCTAGACCAAACTTCTTCTCCGACTATCTTCAAAAGGACGAACCCAATAAATCGCAAAGCTAAGACACCAATGTCCCAAGGCCCAGAAGAGATGAAGGAGATGCAAGATAAAGGAAGTTGTAAGAATATAGAGAAAAAAAAGAAAGCTACAACACCAATCTCGCCAAGAAAGATGAGGAGCCAGACAATTAAAAACTAAGAAAATTATAAGTCCCATAGACCAATTTGGTCTCAATGGACGTTAACCACCACCACCACCATCATCATCATATACGTGTTATTTGATTATTTTCTTTATTTATTTTTCATGGTGTTAATTACAAGTGAAATAGAATGCATGGGATGTACAACCACATTAAAAATATTAATATTAATGTGGTTGATATAGTCAAAGGTTTCATTTGTATCTACCATTGATAAATATGTAATAATAGAAATAATAATACAAAAAAACTATTGCAATAAAAATATTATTATTATAATTATAATTAATAATAATTATTTCTTTATAATAATAATTATTTAATATAGTTTAATTTTAAATTAGGAAATATAAATATGAACCCTTAGATTACTAAAACCTTGGGATTGATATTAAAAACCCAAGGGAATAATAAACCCAAGGGGTTAATACTAAAACCCCAAGGGATTAAAAACCCAAGGGAATAATAATAACCCGAGTTATAATAAACCCAACAGATTAATACTAATAACGCTAGGGTTTATATTCCCTTGGTTTTATAATATCAATCCCTTGGGTATATTAATCTAAGGATTCATATTCTTGGGGTATAATATTATTCATAGGTTTATAATATTAATCCTCTAGGTTCAATATAAATCATGGTCATCCAAGGGTTTATATACCTTGGATTTATAATATTAGTCCTTTGGGCTTAATAATATTAGTCCCTTTGGATTTTATTATTAACACTTGTGTTTATAATACCAATCCCTTTGGTTTATCAATGTAAGGGTTCATATTCCTATGGTTTAATACTAAAACCCCAAGGGATTATAAAACCAAGGCAATAATATTAAGCTAAGGGATTAATACTAAAAAATTAAGGAATTATAAACCCAAGGGAATAATATTAAACCTTAGGGATTAATATTATAAACCCAAGTTATATAAATCCTAAGGTAAATATTATAAACCCTAAAATAAACATGGTTGAGAACATGGAAAATTTTAGGGGCGAATTTTCGCCCTTAGGTGAAATTAAGGGGTTTTAAATTTTTAGTGGGCGAATATTTTGTATCATAGTATATTTTTACAAATCGCCTCAAATAGCCCACCTTATTTTAAGGGAGAGGGTAAAAAAGGTAAATATAGCCCTTGAAATTAGGAGCTACAACCTTGCATTCACCCTAATTTTCAAGAATAGTTTTTATTTATGTGAATCCAATGGGCCAAATACCATATTTATAAAAGAGGTATGATAAATTAATAAAAATATAAATAAATGAGAGGTATGGTAAATTTTTTTTTTTTTTTTTACTCCATAAGTCACCTTATATACATGCAAGGGTGTAAACAAATAAAAATATAAATAAAGTGGAGGTATGGTAAATAAATAAAACCTCTTTTCATACTTACTCAAAACGTATGGTAAATAAATAAAAATATAAATAAACTAGACGTATGGTAAATAAATAAAACCTCTTTTTATATTTAGTCCATAACCCTCTTTCTATTTATGAAGACTCAAAAAAGAGGTTTTATTTAAGTGAATCCTATGTGCTAAATAACATATTTGTAAAAGAGGTATGGTAAATTAATAAAAATATAAATAAAGGAGAGGTATAATAAACAAATAGAACATTTTTTTAGATTTACTCCATAAGTCACCTTATATTTAAGAACACTCAAAAAATGCGTTATATTTAGGTGAAACCTATGGGAAAAATACTATAGGCCAAATACCATGGGTTATATTATTACTAATACCATGCAAAAAACATTATTAAACCTAATAATAGTATTAATAAAAATAAAAATAGCACATGGTATTGACCCATGGTATTCACGTGGAATGTAGCCTATTTAAATGGGGGAATTAAACCAGCATAGATCCATCTTTACTCTGGATCTACTAAGCCCCGAGAGCGATCAAATATCGTGATATGCAAACTAGCATAGTGTGAACTAAGCCCCGAGAGGGATCAAATATCATGATATGCAAACTAGCCTAGAGTGAAAAGATATTTGATCCCTCTTGGGGCTTGGTGGATCAAGAGTAAAAATGGATGTTGTAATTTAATGTATGTTAAACATTTTAACTTGGTTAAAATAAAAATCAATTATTAATTTTATTAATTTTTATAAATTACTAATAGTAATTTTTAAGCTCCAGGTTTACGATAACCCATGGTATTGACCCGTGGTAATACCATGGTATTCATGTGAGCATAGACTATTTAAAGGGGAAATTCTATCATCTTAGATCCATATTAATTCTGGGTCTACCAAGTGCTCAGAGGGATAAATAGATTTCATCCCCCTAAGAGTGGTAGATGTGGAGTTACGATGGATATAGGTTGGTTTTTATGACAATGAAGATATTAAATAGACTTAGGAAATTATATTGTAAAAACATCTTAAGGTGAATGGTTAAAGCTACATTTAGTCACTTCACAAAATTTAGTAAAAAATACCAATATTTCCATTAATATTGGTTTTTAACTTTTTCTGATTTAACAAAAAAAATTCAAAACAATGAAACCTTATCACTCTTTCCGCATCACCCTCGCAGAAGATTTCTCACCATTTTTCAAACATTCGCAATATGATATCTTCATGAAAAAGTTTAGGTACTGATGTTGGATTAGTTGTTTGAAAAATAAGCTGGTTTGTACAACCTTTCATCTTCTGTGCTATTCTTAGTTTGTCCTAATGATCTGTAGGGGTTGGAGCCACTGCACCATATTTTCCGAAAAGGTGGAGATTGTTCACCAAAAAGGAAATTAATCTACATGTTACAATGCTGTTAAAAAATGCAAGATCTATGAGGGTAGCGAATTATGCTAATAAGTAATTTAGATTGGGAGAGACGTAATTAAATTTTATTATTTAATTGAATATTTCCAATTAAAATAATAATAAATCTACATTTATATATTCATATATTGATTGGAAGGATTCTCACAATGGTCACTTATTTCATTAGATCCCCTTCAAGCCTTTGGGATACTTAATACTTTCTTATATAATATAGTTTGGGCTTGCTACTTGTTGGTGTGTTGGGGTAAACAAACTTGATGTGTTTTTTTTTTTTATCTCGTAGTTGGAGTCTATGGAATAAGAAAGAAATTTGATAACTTGAAAAAAGTGGTAGCTTGACAAAAATTGTAGAGAAAAGATTAATCTCTCCTACCTTGACAAAACTTGTTGTCAATATCAACACCTACAAGAACATTGTTGTGGAATATTATCAAAACTAATAGAAGGATATGAAAGAGTGTATTGTAAGAACCTTGACAAACACAACCACTGAAACTTCGAACATTGTTTGTAGGAAGAGAAAATTATGTTTCTTTTTTCCAAACATGTATGATAGTATATTACAGTTTAATGAATATGTTTTCTTATTATCATACATGGTTTCATACTTTAACAAAACATTCACCAAGACTTCACAATGTTTTATTATTCAGTAAAATATTTGCCTTGATCTTACGAGATTTTATAATTCAGTGAAAGATTCTCCATCACTGTACAAGATAATATAATCTGGTGAGAGATTCACCAAAAAAATTATATATCCATATTATATTATTGATAAAATCGCCTCCCACTTTTCCTGTGTATCATGGGGATTAGCCCATTTATTATACATATAAATGTAGGGTGGTTCTTAAAATTTTCCCTGTCCAAGAGATAAAACTTCTCAATGTAACTTGCCCAATTTTTGCCCTCTTGGGACTATCACTTCACATTGCCCCACCTCTCACATGGAGGTATGGCTGCATGTGCTCCCTCTTCCCACCTTACTTGAAATTTCCCCCTACTGGAGGTCTCTGCATGAGTGGATGCCTCCACTCGATCTCCTCTTTACTTCTCCAATTGTGGCAGCTCCACAATTGTCTGAGTGTACCTCTGAGGCTGCTTCTTCTCTGCTTGAGTGGATCTCTCCACTCGGTCTCCTCTATGCTTCTCCAGTTGTGGATGCTCCACAATTGTATGATACTACTTCTGAGGCTTCTTTTGGGGCTACATGTTGAGAGGTAATTCACTCTCCCTCTCAACCACCAAGTCTCTAACCTTTTCCTTGCTCCTCAAGGCTTTGCATGTGTCTTGTACCTCAAGAACATATAGGTTTTTGACTCGTGCACCGATTTGTTTCACGTGTCCCGTGGGGATGCTTCTAAGGAAAACCTTTCCCTTACTAAAAATCACATCATAGCCATGGTCTTCCAATACCGCAATGGAAATAAGATTATTCTTTAGCCCTGGAACATACATCACATCTGTGATTATGAGAGGGGAGCCAGACTCCCTATGAAAGGTAATTATACCGATTTCAGTAGCTTTATGCCTCCCGTCATATCCAAACTCTATGTTTTGCTTGAGTTATTTCTCCTCAAAATCACTAAAGAGATCTTTGTTCCCTATCATATGGAACGAGGCATTGTTATTAAGATACCACACGCCTCCCATTACAGTGCTGACCGTACATGCAATGAGAGTGAAATCAAGTTCAAATTTTGAAGCTAGAGCTTTACCTATTGCCACTACTGTTGGCTCCTTATTGCTTGCTTTCTTCTGTGGGAAATTCATGGCATAATGCCCGTGCTCGTGATAGTGAAAACACTTGACTTTTGACAAGTCCATCTTCTTGCCACCTGCCTCACGTTGGGAATTCTTTCCCTTGTCTTTGTTGTCTTTGCTCACTAATGAAAATTCCTCTTCCACTTCTTTGGAAGAGGTCCCATCTCTGGTGTTCCTCCGAATCTCTTCTTGTACCAAATCTGACCATAGTTGTTCCCAATCTGGTAGCTTCTCCCTCCCATTAACAGAGTCTTGGTAACTATGGCAGCTCTTGGGAAGTCCTAGAAGAGCTAGGCTCACCATATCATCTTCAGAAACAGTAATCCTGACAATTCCAAGCTCATCCCAGCAATGAGTGAACTTGGTCAAGTAATTCAGAATTGAGTTGCCCTTCTCCATCTTGAACTTTTGAGTTTGTTCTTAAGTGCTAACTTCCTATGGTCATTGCTATTTTGAAACACGTCTGTCAATACCTTCCACTTTGAGTATGGAGTTCATAGGTCCATCAATACTATTTTGGATTTTATATCTTTACTATTGTTTGCTATTTGTGGTAAAATTCAATTAGATAAATTAATATGCTCAATAGATCATTTCAAAATTTTATAATTTTACGTAATTTTATAAATTTACGAATATGGTTTATAATAAGCCATATAATAAACCATATAATATTCTAAATTATTATGGTGGACTTGAAAAACATCCCCAATTACTTAAAAAAATGGAACATGCTATTTAGAAAATCACAAAAATAAAAACAATTCACAAATTTAAATATTAAGTTGTGTTGTAGCTGCTACAACACCACCAAAATTTTTGGGCATATTCAAAATTTTGGGTACCCCACCACCCACCCCGAAGCATGATCACACATGCATAAGGGTTTGTGATAATGCATCATGACAGTAACCCTGCTTTGTCTTGGTCCTCCTCCCCTCGAGTGCATTAAGATTCCACAAATTTCCATCTTACTATGCGCCCTTGAATCTATAGATGCACCATTGCTTTTGCATCACATAAATTACTGGAAATTCATAAGTCTGGTAAGGTGCCTAAATGTTGTGTTGATTTTCAGTTTCGAGCACCTCTTGTTTTACTCGTATAATTTAGTTGCAATTTTTTACTATCACCTCCAGATGAAATTATTTTCATAGTTTTAATTATTTATCCCTTTTCTTTGCAGGGATTTAAATGGAGCATAAGAGGTATGAATATCATATGGCCACCATAGGTTCTAAACTCTGATAAGAGTGTCCTTGTTTAGTTTTTTCACCATGGAATACACAACAATGGATTTCCAACCATTAAGGTATTTACTCCTGAAAATCCCCCATTAGACTATCAAGGAGCAAAGGATGCAAAAACAACAACCGAATTTGCAATTCAACAGTTGAAAACTATTGTTAAAGACTGGCTAAATGGGAAGACTGGATCAAACAAGAAAAGTTCTTCTAGCTCATAAATAGAGCGTGCTTCAAGAAACTTTGATGACATTGTCCTCAAAAGTAAAGATCAATGGCTTGTTGAATGTTATGCTCATATATTATGGAACAATATTTGCAATGCGAAAGGTAAACAATGCCATGGTTAATGAAGCACATACTTTGAAAGCTGCAATTATAAGACAATGCATGGGGACAACTAACCAACATTCACGTGAAGTAAATTGTTCTTTTAATACATATTTGGGTGGATACCAAAGAAATGTTAGGGAGATTCATAATGGGCAAACTGATCTAAAATTGTTGCTGCATATATCTCATGTCAAGAAAGGTCGATGTCAAGAGAATGCATGGATAGTGCCAACAAAACATTACATGGAATGAGTGAGCTAATGTTTCAATGATACAACGTTGAATGTGTCACTTAGATGGTGATTGGAACTCAACAACAAGAGGCCTGTCAAAATGTTGTATACTGAGACTATCACACTCCTTAGTGATTCATCCTCAACACACTTTTAATCAAAGAACTTAAAGGGAGTGGCATGGAATACATAACAAATGACACTTTTATTAAATTAGAATCATGCCACGTGCTCGAGTGCTGGAACACACACATATATTTATGGTTATCAATAAACCATGCATAAAGGATCAACACCAAGCCTAGCGAGTCATGAATGACACGTTGTGGGAGTATGCACATAATATGCCATATGGTGGGCACAATGCGAGCCTTTATGAAAGGCGCGATGATCCTACATACATTTAGGTGTCAATAGAGTGCATTGGGTTCATACCACATCATAATGCCCATCGCAGAGAATAATGGAATATGGAGTGCGTTGACAGTCATTCCACGAAGAAAAATAAGAAATGGAGGAACCCATGATGCATTGGAAATTTAGATCAATTTGCACTCTGCTAACCAAATAAGGTAATGTGACCTGTTGGGTGAGCAAGAACTGCGGTCTCTCAATAGATTTGTGACTAGGATGGTCACAAAATCGTAGTTTGAGCTACAACAATCTAGTTCGAAAATGTGATCTTCCCTAATTGTGACTACTGGACCATCTATATGAGTCATATTCCTATCTACGGGTCACAATTCAACTGACTGGTTGTAGTATCCAGCTGTGATCTCTCCCACAGTCTCTATTAACGCCTCTCCCCTATAGATGCGACCTATACAAAGGAAGCCATGGGACTTCAGAAAGTGACATGACTGTTGGTAATGACAATAGTGTTATAGAAAATATCATGCAATGACACCACATGTTTACAAGCATTCTTCAAGCTCGCTTGACTAAGTTGCAGGTGATAATGATATTTGGCAAAGGAATGACGTGAAAGTGTTATTGATGTTATGAGAAAGATGGGAGGTCATTCTATATCTATTGATATTATTAGTATTCTAGTTGAAAGAAGTGGAATATTCACGTGGAATATTTGCATAGTCGTACTTCCATTTCTCCCTCGATTACTTCAAAGTGAGATTAACTGGCACCTTACTGTTGCTATGGAAACCATGCTTGTACTAGGGAAGACTTTTGGTGATGTTACCTGGGCAACCATATCAACATACCCAATAATGAAAGTTGATCTCTGAGCAGAGAAAAGGCTTGAACGTTGTAGTTTGTGCTACATTGAACTCGGAAACATCAAGTAGATCCTTGTCCCTTTAATCAAAAGAGCTAGAGTTGTTGCTAAGTCTGTGCATGGGTTATGTTGAGCCTTTCACATTTGTGACTAGACTATCTCCAAGTCACAAAATCGTAGTTATAACCCTCATTCATGCAGCGAGGATTTGCAACCTGTATGTATTGCGACTCTGCGACCGCTCTCCAAGGTCGCAAAACCACACTTGAAAAATCTTATGATCTCTATGAGACTCCCTCTTTTGCGACTATGTGACCTTCCATTAGGTCACAAGATCGTGACAGAGGCCCCAACACCATGACCTGAAAATGCAACCCGAACTACGCTGTGACTATGCAACCTACCTTGCCTTTACGAAATGTGACAGGAGCAACATTGCAGGTCACAAAGTCGCATTTCAGGGCTCCAACACTGCTTCCAGAAAATGTGACCTCCATTAAATGGAGACTGTGCGACCTCACCAAATTTGCGACCCAAGGAAAACATATCTAGCTCCTTTCCCATAAAATATGTTTTCTTCGTAATATAAGATAATGAAAGTAGGAGGAATGCACTACTTTCAACACCTAATTGACTGATCCAAAGGGTTGGATTATACATCAACAAACATACAATATCAAAAAATGCATTGGGATGCATCCCAAAAAGCATATTAAAGGGGTGATACAAAGAATGTTGAGAACCCTTATAAAGGGCTATGGAAGGCCAAGCCATCTTGATGATAGTATCTCAGGGCCATACATTTTTGCCTATTATTATTTGTAACATTTTCTACTTGTTTTATTAAAGTAAACTTATATTGATGATTAATCAATGGTTGTATCTGTTGCAGGGTTGATGTTGTGAAAGAGTTTGTTACTGTAGTTTCCAGAGACATGACAAAACATCATCCAGTTTTAAAAGCACTATGCCTTTGACATTGCAAGACAACGAGGTTGCATTCAAAACTTGTTCTAAGGATAATAACATATCTATGGATGATAACATGATCGAGGAAGCTTAGAAAAAACCCCACAAAGGCCACTTGTTTCGACAACACCATTACATGGAAGGGGACTATATAGGGGTCCCAATTAGTGTTTTTTTTTTCAAGCAAGTACTTATGCTTTAAATCATTCTTTATTGAAAAGTATATATGACCAATGTCATTTGTGTGCAGGTGGAAGGTTTGCATGGAGAAAGCTAGGGTTTTTGTAAGAAACTGTGCGATTAGGGTGTTGACAAACAAGCTAGCTGCATCCATGTAGATACTTGAATCATTGTGTAAACCATGATGGAAGGAAGAATAGTAGGCTAATCAACATTCAACACAACAAATGCATCATGACCCTATTTAGTAGCTCATCTTGACTGTGCAACAATATTAGGGTTTCCAGCAACCCTCTTTTATTCTCCTCACATTTTCTCTTCTATCAATATGTAAATGTTCTCATCATGGTGCCAACAAGTATGTTGAGGTAGATCGAGCATGTACTAGGTGGTAGGAATGAGAGAGCAGTGAGGAAGTTCAAGAGTCATGAGGGTAGGTCAAAGGTCACAGCAGGTGAACAATCACCTCACCTCTATAAATGTGCCTTCATGCCTCATTAACAGTGGACTTTAGCACTTGAGTTGAGGCCAATAGAGATAGTTGATTGATGCTTGAGAGCTAAGGCCACTTAGCTCTTGGTAGATAGGAGAGTGGGTTTACAGTAGGGCTAGGGTTTTGACACCCGACGATGGTATGAAGAGTCCATGTTCAACTACTGGGTATTGACTAGTTGCATGATATGTATTTGAAGTTGCAACAATATTAATAAGATGTTTTCTCTCACCTTTGAACTAATTCCCATGCTAACTCATGGTGGTTGTATTAGATGTCTCGTACCTCACCATGTCTTTATGAGTGATTTCATATACGCGAGATGTTATGTACTGATACATAGTGGTTGCATGTATTTTTCGCTTTAGAATCTGTGTTCACTTGTTCCTTGCCATGTTGGTGACCTATTGTGAACTACTTCACAATTGAACTTCGACATGTTCTTGTTTATTATGTCCGATGGGGATTTAGTTAACTAATCGCCCTCATCGTTCATCTCTTCTTATCGTTGTTGTGATTTGTTTAAACCTCTTTATGCAATTTGTCAATCTTGGTTTGATTTTGTTTCGCTGTCCGAGCACTTCATTCCCACCCCACTCTAGCACCTTCTCATTTGATAACCAAGAGCAGAAAACATTCATGGTGGAAGCCAAGCCCACATATTGGATGGGGCTCCTATCCCAAATGGTGTGAGGTCTAATTGGGACTTCACACCGGGGAGACCCCTTAGTCGTTGGCGGTACATTTTGGCTCGTCAACAAATTTTGCGCTAGAAGGAGGGCCAGATGACAAGCTGAGCCCTTGGATCCTGCATTCTTGTCTCATATCTATTAATGACTCTGACCAAAATCTTGCTCCCAGGGTGTTTATCTAGTTTGTCTATTTTTTGATTTTCCATCCCCCAAGAGCAGCTCCACCACTTGTCTCAGTTAAAGTTTGATGGTGAGGATGGAACACCTTTAATCAAGCACATTTATGACTTCCTCGAGTTCTGTGAATCTTTTTAGATCGACGATGAAGTGTTTGCTTGTGCGTTTTTTTCCCTCACCCTTGAAGGTCGTGCCAAGCAATGGTGCCACACGGTGCCAGTGGCATCCATTCATTCGTTCGAGAAACTTTTCGGTAAGCTCCAACAAGCGTTTGAAAGGTATGATTTTCAAGATGTGTTAAAGAGGATAAATGAGCTTAGGATGAAACCTGAAGAATCTTTAGAAGACTTTTCTTTCAGACATGTGCGTCTTTTTTTGAATTTCCTGAAAGTGACGTCAACTGGGTATATTTGAATATAAATTTTCAACGATTGGACCTCGTTTCCTTACAACATTTTCAATTAGAAACAAGTCCCATTTCACATGAGTATCATCATAATTTGAAAATTGCAAAGTCCCCAGATTCTACCCGTAATTTTTTTTGCCTATCTCTTTAAATCTGGAACAACCTCAAAACCCCGAGGAAGAGATTACTGTTCGTGGGATTTCTCATCCTCCTCTTGACTTGTTACATAATAATATTGTGGCCATTGATGGTTCAAACGATGAACAGTGCTTTCTAGGAAACAGATATCATGGTCTCGTCTCTAAATCCCTCCTACATTCTTTTGGTTTTGAATATGAAAATCACATAACATCTATTCCGATCAAGTCCATTCAACATACGTTGTAGTACATCCTGGGATGTCATTCAACTGTGCATGATGGTGTTGTTATTGTCTCAAGTAATGTTGACTGTCTTATCAAATCCACAGAACATATTAGGCCTGTAAATTTGTCTTTCTCTTTGGTGAACGTAAATGGGCAGGATGTGAGTTCGGGTCTGATCATTGCTCTTTCATCTGACCTTGTGCATCCATCCTACCTTGATTTAGTCTATGGGTCTACTACACCGGCGGTTCCTTCAAGTCATTCATATCTTTATCTCACTTGCATTGATTGCAATCATGTGCATGGGGCCGAGGTTTCACAGTCAAAGGATGCAGAGTTTGAATCCCTTATGCCTGATCTTTGCCACTTGCAGTCCTTAAGAAGTGAGGAAGAGGGCCCTGCATCTCGCCCAACTCAAGCTGGTTCCCTCATTAATCCTACTTCACCCCCAAGCCAAGAAGATCCTTATGTATTAGATACCCAACTTGATCAAACTGGCGATTTCAGCGATTCTCATTTTACCAGAAATATATTTTCTCATGCCTCTGGTGATTATCCTACGTATCCATCTGTTGATCCTACCAAGCCACCAAAATTTTCTGACCCACCTTTTGAACATTTAGGGATTCATCAGGAAGTTGAGGCACTTTAGCTTCCACTGATGGTTATGTCAGGTTCTCACATTCCTGATGAGACCCCTGAACCAGGTCAAATTAGGGTTTTTGAAATTAGGGTTTCTACACATCATGCTCCTCTCAGCATCATCCCGTTGGATGCGAGCTCATCTTGGAAACCCTCTGATTTGAGCAATGCCTCTCTGGGAAAATATTTCGATCACATTTCAACTGATGCGCATCAACCTCTATATCCTAATTTTTTCGCTAAAGGAAGTGCTCTGGCCATTGTGTCAAATATTTTTGGTTGTCTCCTAGCCAATAAAATTTGTCAACATATGCAATCAAATGATACCTTTCAATCTCCCATATGGAAAGGGGCCAATCGCGTGATCTGCCCTTTGCCTGACGCTCTTGCGGTTGATTCAGTTCATTCTTGGGAATCTAAAGAGTCTCATTTGTTGAGCTGATGATCTATGAATATTCAGACAATGAATCCCATCCACAATATTTTCACTGATAATTGTCCGGTCACAACCAAGAATAACCATATACACCCATCTACAAATCTTGCGAAGCTACCAATATTGGATGGTGTGTCGTTTGAAGGTTCAGAGGTCAGCCAAGACGATGAGGCACTTTAGCTTCAGCTAATGGTTATGTCAGGTCCTCAAGTCCTTGGCGCAATCCATGAACAATTTCAAACAAGGTTTTCTGAAATTAGGGTTTATGTGTTTGAGTCCTCAGGGATCTCAGTTACACCCAATAGAGGTCCCTCTTTTCCAGGTTATCAAGCTGATCATCCTCTACATCATGATAGGGTTGCTGATTGTATTAATATGGCATATTCCTTTACTAGCCGACAACATCTTGCCTTACTTGCATTGGATTTAGGGTTAAGCATAAACAGATGTATGTTATGGATAGATGACTATAAATTTCACAATTGTGGTTCAGTTTACCAGGATTGGGTTTTTGTTTGTCTTGAAAGGTCTTCTCTGACACGTTTCCCTATAAGTGGAAAATATGTTCTTTTTGTTGTGCATTCTTTACAGGTAAGCAAGCTATTTTTTCACAACTCTTCCCACAAATTCAAATTGTTGTCATCTTTGTTTTTGCAGGTTGGGAACTCCTACGGTGGCTGCATTGGAAGTTTGATTTCACATAAACCAACCTATGCTTTGGTTAATTTAGGATTTAGGGTTTAGACTAGTTAGGTTTTAGATTTGCTTATCAGTTGGCTGATTAGAATTTGCTCATTATTTAAATTTGTCATGTTTCATTTTCTTTACTGTAGGTAGTTAGTTCCCAGTTTGTTTCTTCTGCACTCATGTCCTTGCATTTGTTTGTTATTGAATCACATTTATGAAATCTCTGAATATGCATTGCATTGGTCCTTTAATGGCAATTAGTTGATCTCTTCTGCACATAGCATTACGTTGGGTCATTAACCATGGTTGCTGCATTACATCATACACTTGCATTCTCACTTGGCACACACTCACCTTTGACCTAACATGGAATTTTGACCTATGTTGCATGTCGCTGCATGAGCCACCTTCCTATCTATGGGTCACAATTCTACTTACTGGTCGCAATATCCAGCTGTGATCTCTCCCACAGTCTCTATTAATGCCTCTCCCTTATAGATGAGACCTATACAAAGGAATCCATGGGACTTGAGAAAGCGACATGACAATTTGTAATGACAATAGTGAGCTATACGAGCTCATACAATGACACCATTCGTTTACAAGCATTCTTCAAGCTCGCTTGACTAAGTTGCAGGTGATAAGGAGATTTTGGCAAAGGAATGATGTGAAAGTGCTATTGATGCTATGAGAAAGATGGGAGATCATTCTATATCTGTTGATATTATTAGTATTCTAGTTGAAAGAAGTGGAATCTTCATGCAGAATATTTGCATAGTCGTACTTCCATTGCTCCCTCGGTTACTTCAAAGTGAGATTAACTGGCACCTTACTGTTGCTATGGAAACCATGCTTGTTCTAGGGAAGAATTTTGGTGATGTTACCTGTGCAACCATATCAACATCCCCAACAATTAAACTTGATCTCTTCGTAGAGCAAAGGATCGAACGTTGTAGTCTGTGCTACATTGAACTCAGAAACATCAAGTAGATCCTTGTCCCTTTAATTAGAAGAGCTGGAGTTGTTGCTAAGTCTGTGCATGGGTTAAGTTGATCCTTTCACATCTGCGACTAGACTATCTCCAAGTTGCAAAATTGTAGTTATAACCCTCATTCATGCAGCGAGGATTTGCGACCTGTATGTATTGCGACACTGCAACCCCTCTCTAAGGTCGCAAAACCACACTTGAAAAATGTCATGATCTCTGTGAGCCTCCCTCTTTTGTGACTATGTGACCCTCCTTTAGGTTGCAAGATTGCGATAGAGGCTCCAACACCATGACCTGAAAATGCGACCCGAACTACGTTGTGACTATGCAACCTACCTTTCCTTTACAAATTGCAACAAGAGCAACATTGCACGTCGTAAAGTCGTGTTTCAGGGCTCCAACATTGCTTCCAAAAAATGCGATCTCCATTAAATGGCGACTGTGCAACCTCACCAGATTTGCGACCCAAGGAAAACATATCTAGCTCCTTGCCCATCAAATACGTTTTCTTCGTAATATAAGATAATGAAAGTAGGAGGAACGCACTAGTTTCAATGCCTAATTGACTGATCCAAAGGGTTGGATTATACATAAACAAACATACAATATCAAACAATGAGTTGGGATGCATCTCAAAAAGCATATTTAAGGGGTGATACAAAGAATGTTGAGTGCCCTTATAAAGGGCTATGGAAGGTCGAGCCATCTTGATGATAGTATATCAGGGCCATACATTTTTGCCTATTATTATTTATAACATTTGCTACTTGTTTTATTAAAGTAAACTTATATTGATGATTAATCAATTGTTGTATGTGCTGCAGGGTTGATGTTGTGAAAGAGTTTGTTACTATAGTTTCCATAGACATGGAAAAACATCATCCAGTTTTAAAAGCACTATGCCTTTGACATTGCAAGACAACGAGGCTGCATTCAACACTTGTTCTAAGGATAATAACAGATCTATGGATGATAACATGTTTGAGGAAGCTTAGAAAAAACCCCGCAAAGGCCACTTGTTTCAACAACACCATTACATGGAAGGGGACTATATAGGAATCCCAATTAGTGTTTTTTTTCTTTTGAAGCAAGTACTTATGCTTTAAATCATTCTTTGTTGAAAAGTATATAATACCAATGTCATTTGTGTGTAGGTGGAAAGTTTGCATGGAGGAAGCTAGGGTTTTTGTAAGAAATCGTGCGATTAGGGTGTCGACAAACAAGCTAGTTGGATCCATGTAGATGCTCGAAGCATTGTGTCAACCATGATGGCAGGAACAATAGTAGGCTAATCAACATTCAACACAACAAATGCATCATGACCCTGTTTAGTAGCTCATCTTGACTACGCAACAACATTAGGGTTTCCAGCAACCCTCTTTTATTCTCCTCACATTTTCCTTTCTATCAATATGTAAATGTTCTCATCATGGTGCCAACAACTATGTTGAGGTTGATCGAGCATGTACTAGGTGGTAGGCATGAGAGAGCAGTGAGGAAGTTCAAGAGTCATGAGGGTAGGTCAAAGGTCACAGCAGGTGAACAATCACCTCACCTCTATAAATGTGCCTTCATGCCTCATTGACAGTGGACTTTAGCACTTGAGTTGAGGCCAATAGAGATAGTTGATTGATGCTTGAGAGCTAAGGCCACTCAGCTCTTGGTACCTAGGAGAGTGGGTTTGTAGTAGGGCTAGGGTTTTGACACCGGGCGATAGTATGAACAATCCATGTTCCACTACTGGGTATTGACTAGTTGCATGATATGTATTTGAAGTTGCAGCAATATTAATAAGATGTTTTCTCTTCCCTTTGCACTGATTCCCATGCTGACTCATGGTCGTTGTATTAGCTGGTTGGTACCTCACCATATCTGTATGAGTGCTTTCATATACGCAAGATGTTATGTACTGATACATAGTGGTTGCATGTATGTTTCTCTTTTTAGAATCTATGTTTACTTGTTCCTTTCCATGTCGGTGACCTATTGTGAACTACTTCACAACTGACCTTCGACGTGTTCTTGTTTATTATGTCTGATGGGGTTTTAGCTAAATAGTCGCCCTCATCGTTCATCTCTTCTTATCATTGCTCTGATTTGTTTAAACCTCTTTCTGCAGTTTGTCAATCTTGCTCTGATTTTGCTTCGTTGCCCAAGCACTTCGTTCCCGCCCCACTCTGGCACCTTCTCTTTTGATAACCAAGAGCAAAAAACATTGATGGTGGCAGTCGGGCCCACATACCGGATGGGGCTCCTATCCCAAACGATGTGAGGTCTAATTGGGACTTCACACTGGGGATACCCCTTAGTCGTTGGCAGTACATTTGGCCCATCAACAAGTTGGTAATTGTATGTTCCCTAACTTCCTTAGCTATCTAAAACATTAAGAAAGCACTCCCTTAAATTTAACATAATAAATTTATTTTTACCAATTGAATTTACTTTCATTCAACGTTCGATTTTCATATTATTAATGTTTATTGATATAATGAAATAGTTATAATAACTTTATTTTTACCAATTGAATTTACTTTCATTGAAAGTTCGATTTTCACATATATATATATATATATATATATATATATATATATATATATATATATATATATATATATATGTGCTACGCGTTTATATTGGGTAATGTGAAAAAAAGGCCTATAACCGAAACATAAGTAAAATATTAGTTAATTTGTACCTTATGTTTTTTTAATTTTAGTTTTATTAATTATATATAGATATTCTAACATTAAATTTGATTGATAATGTCAAACAAATTTCTATAAAGTTACATAGCTTAATTCTAGCTTTTTTAAAACACAGCTTTAAAGATTTTATTTTATTATGGATAATTATAATTATAGGTAATATTTATTTAGTTTTGTCATAATATTCTAGAATATTTGTAGTAGTATTTATAGATTAAATGTTGAGATTTATCTCTCAAGTGGTTAAGTTTTTTCTTCACTTTTAATTAAATTGATTAATTGAAAAAATGTGATATGAGCATGTGCCATATATATCATGACACATAGTATTGTTACAAAGTCTATTTATTGCATATCCATGGTAAATGGAAGTGAATCTCCATGGTTAATAATATTAGATTTTTGTTAAAAATATATATGTTAAACTCATAATAATATGGGAAAAATTGTGGGTTTTGAAATTTATTGTTTTATCTCAATTTATTTTGATTATTAATTATTAAATTTTAAATTTAAATTTATTTATTTACTTAAAATTTATTTTATTTTTTTTATGTAATTTGACCAAATATTTTGTAATGTCCTCAATGAATGTAAATATCTATTTACCGCATTTGAAAAAACTGAATACTATTAAGTTTATATAATTAATTATTTTTTTATTAAAGTTACATGGAAAATGAAATGTCACTATGATGGTAGTAATTATTTTTTTGATTAAAATTACAGGGAGAGTGAAATGTCAGAATGATGATAGTTTTACATTTCTCATGTGCGAAGATTTAGGTTAGGTGGTTACCTAACCCTAACTACTTCCTTGGAGATTTATTCCCAAGCAAGGGATCAAGAGGATAGGCATATCTAAGATGAAAGAAAGATTCTAATTCAGAAAACATATAAATTGTGCTGGAAGGTCAGACAAATTTAAGGAGCTAAGTCTGATTAAGACTAGATAGTTGTTATTATTCAAGACTATAAGTCCTAAGGAGAAATCCTGTGAGAGGATAGCTCGGGGGGAGACTTAGGCTGAATAGCGAGGCTGGAATAACAAGTCTCACGGTTGGGAGGAAAATAAGAAGATTAAGGTTTGTAACATGCGAACAACAGGAATATTAGCGACAAACAGATAAGTATACTCTGGAGCTAACTAGAGGAACAATTATAAGATTTATTATGTCAATTAGAATAACTGTCTGTCCTTTTATTTGAAGTAATTACTTCTATTATTTTCCAAGGGTTTGTAAACTTAAAAAACAAGCAAAGACCATGTGTAACCCTGTAGATAAGGTGAAATATGAATAGTTATTTCTATTATTGTACAAGAATTTATAAACTCAGAAGACAAAGTAAAGACCATGTGTAACCCAGTAGATAGGATAAACTACGAAATGAATTCTGCAGACATATAAATATGTAGAAGAAATCAAGAACTTGAATAACCCTGTAAATAGGGCAGAAACCGAAATGTAGTCTGTTGGCCCTCAATTTTGGTCTATTTTTGCTTAGGGAAACCTACTTGATCCTTATATTTTCCATCCATTTTCCATCACATCCATCTCATTTTGATGTATTTTATGCATATTCAGATGTTTAATTTTAATTTTGCAATTTCTAAAAGTTTTTTATGAAAATTGAGTTTCAAGTGCAATTTTGGACTGAATCAGAAATTCTCGTAATAGCTATGTGGATGACATGTTTGCAGGACACTTGGGCTCGAGTTTGATGCATGGATGGACAACTTGGGAACTAGGACTAAGCTAAATCCACTTGGTTCGGCCAGAACAAGCTTTATTTGGCCCAGTCAAGGCTGGTCAAACATGACTAGTCACCAGAAAATCCCTAGGAAATAGGGCAGTTTTGAGATTTTATGGGATTGACCATATTTCTTGGGATGAATTGGATGAGTTCGACTTAGATAGGTGGATATGAGTAGATATGAGTGTTAGAGATAATATAGATAAGTTTGTTTCATTAAATCTCTATTTAAAGCCAAGACTTTGATGGCTTTTAGAATGGAATATGTATGTAACTTTTGTATAATTGGATTTGGGAGCTAATTTGAAGAACTTGTTTCATTCCAATTTGTTGTTCATGCTTGGTTGATTTACTGAAGTTGCTGTAGCTGATATTTCTTCAAGTGTGCAAAGCAAGGGTGGAGGGGCCCCACACCAAGCTAAGTGCACTTCTTGGTTAAATTTTCATAGTTTTCCAAGACTAGTTTTTGTTTCAAATGTATTTAGATGTGTGATGATTGTTGAATGAATATTGGTTTAATTCTAATCTACATATGAAGGGACATAAAGGAATTTAAGTTAAATTCCCCTTCTATTTGATCTTGAACTAAAACTGAAATTCGTTCTCCATTTCTCATTTGAAGTTATTTCTGCATTTCTGGTGTGAAGCAATGGTGATTGTGATATATTAGGATTGTGAAGAAAGACAATTTGGACCTCCTTAGTTAGGAGCCTCTTCTTTTACATCTTCTGCATCATAAGCCATTGTTAATTAGTGCTCTTAGATTTATCTTCATGAAAGTAGTATTGTAGGGAAGGACAACCTAGTTCTCCTAAGTTAGGAGCCTCTTCCCTCATATATTACATAAATGAATTAGAAATTGTTAAAATAGATTTATATTTGTAATATGTACTTCTTTAAATATTCAAATTTTATCTTCTAAACTTGATTATATATGATGTCCATATATAGTGGATTTGCCTCCAAGTTTTACAAACCCGGATTGATAATTAAATACTTGTGTTAATTTAGTCAATAAATTAGCCCAACATTTTGGCGCCGTTGCCGGGGAGGTAATTATCAGCATAGTCAAATAGAAGATAAACAAAAACACTAAAAATTTAGTTAAGATACATTTCTCTTAGTTATGTTTCTTTATGTCTAGAAATAGAGATCCTAAAATTAGGTTTCCAAAACAAAACCCCCAACAAAAACATAAAATCAAAAAAAAAAACTACAAAATCCATTTTCAACGACAAGATCTAAAAGATGATGTTAAAGAATAGGTTACAAAACTACTCCATTTTTCAACATTCTTTCTCATCAAATCTTTATGATCAGATAAATTTTCATGTTCAAACATACATTAAAGTATATTTTTCAAATTTGGATATGAGCTTACTTATGATCTTGTTACGAAAATGGATGCATTGGAAATTCTCTTATACTTGAGAGAATGAATTAGTTTTCTAAAATAGAATAGAATAGAATAGAATAAATAAACAAGTAGAATGAATTCACAATAAGACTTCCATAATAAATTTGTTTCAAACAATTTCTTCAAATCATTGTTCAATATTCATTTGAAAGGACTACATGGAAAAATGCAGTAAGAACAAGCCTATTTTGGGTAACCATATAGGATCATTTTGAAATCATGTTGGTTTTTTACATATCTCTTGAAATCTAGTTTTGGAATCCATTTTGAAGTTCTCAATTTATATCACAAATAAAAATGTGATCAAAATCAAAACTAGGTCTCAAGTGAAATGTTGAGGACAGAGTTAGTACAACCTATATTTGAAGTGTCTAATGGAAACATTTTTATCTGAAATTCATAGGGAAGATAGCCCTTGGAATCTAGTTTCCAAATCAATTTGAATCACTTCAATCAGGTATCATATGAAAAATTTATTCTTGAAATACTAACTGCTTGTCGAAAAATCTGGAAGGTGACAATTCTAGGTCTTGACTGTTCATTGGCATATTTGAAATACCAAATCATCTTCTTTTCAAAACCTGTTTATATGGGAGATATATATTCAAGTCTAGTTTAAGAAACAATTTTAATCATCCCATTTGGAGGTGAAATGAAAAAGTTATGCCACATTTAGTGACTGCATGTCTTTAAAACAGTATAGTAAAACTATGCCTCATAGGTCTGTTCATCACCAATTTTGTGATATCAAGCCTAAGAATTTTTAAAACCTGTTTCTACTGGAAATAAAAAAATGAATCTACTTTAATATCCAATTGGAATCACATTGATCTGATCTTTATCAAAGAACTTACGCTTCAAATAGTGACTATTGGTCTAGTTACAAATTAACAAGCAGCTCTATCAAACATGCCACTCCTTATAATTTTTACCATATCATTTTAAATCATTTTGAAAACCTGTTTATACTGGAGGTAGCCATATGAATTCACTTCAACTTGGCTTTGGAATTACTCTAATAGGATATCAAATGAATATTTTGTAAACAAAATACCGCTAGGAGGTCTAGGCTGGCCACCATTCCTCAAAGGGGTAAATAAATGCATTATGTTTGTCTATCATATTTGGACTTGTTTTCTAAGAAATGCTTGTAATGATTTACATGTTTATTGGAAGAAGAGAGATTGTACACTTTTCTTCCTCCATCATCTAATGTTGTATTGCAGGCAAGTGCTATGTTTTTGCAGGTCATAGGAAGAATGAAGGAGTGAACTCCATGGATGAAGTAATTTTCAAAAGTCAAATTCATATTTCAGAATATGAATACAAATGTTCAAGTCAAAGAAAAGTGAAAATTCACCTGATGTTGAGTTCATTCAATGAAACTCAAACTCTTGAAGCTTGCTCTTCAATGTTGACCAACAACACCAACAAACCCTACAACATGATCGAGATCAAGGCAAAAAGACATGAAGATAATCATCAAAAGAAGCAGTCAAGTTCAGTACCATGTTAAGTCACATCAATCTCCAAAGAAGCCTTTCATATTGAATTCATATTGTTCATGATTTGATCATCATCATTTGTTCATGATTTGAATTCATATTGTTCATCATCCATACTGTATGTTAAGCTCCACGACCATGCATGTTGAAGTCCAAGACTTATTATCCATCCATTTACTACTAAATCATGACTTCAATATAACCTATTTTCATAAGCTTTTCATACTTCCCTACTCCATTACACCCCACCTCCATTCAAAAAAGGAAAAAATAAAAAATAGAAAAAGATCAAAAATAATAAAGGAGTTTGGTTGTGAAAATCCACGAAAGTGGCACAATACAAACTCGAATTCATATCGGAAAACCAACTTGTTTGGCCAATATGAATTCTCTATTTTTTTTTACCATTTCTTCAGTTTCAGTTTGCAGGAATCATCCTCCAAAACAAAGAAGACTTGAGGACAAGTCTTCCCATCAGCAAGGGGGGAAGGTTCGCAAAAATAAACTTAGTTGTGCAGCTGAATTGATGTTGGAACTTGTATTGTTGGCAGAGGGACCTGAAATATTTTTGAAATCAATTGCAGAGGGACCTGAAATGTTAGCAAAAACATGTATATATTGCATAAAACTGTACATGACAGAAGGGACCTGAGTTATCATGAATCAATTGCAGAGAGACCTGAATGACATCAACAAGCAATGGACCAGAATCAATGAAGGATGCTAGAACATGCAGCATAAATAAGCTCTATGTTTCTATCTATCTACGATATTTGATCAAGACAACTTCATCCAATATTGTTAAGGAACAACAACATTCATCCAATACTACAGGGAAGTACAAATACCGTAAGTGCACAATTTTGTTCTTCCAAATTTACATTTTTGTAGAAATTTCCAGACTTTGTTAAAATTGAGTTAATACCTGAATGCATATTTTATATTCTCCTCATCCTATATCCATTATTCTATATTCTACATTTTCATTTACCCTAGACCTAATCCAATGTACATATGTACATATTTTTCATTCCATACTAATATGCCATTATCCTTATATTCTACATTTCCTTCATATATTCTATATTCATTTCATAACCCTAACCCTAAGTATTTTTCCATAAAGCAAAATGGATCAAAGTGGGGATTTAAAAAGTTGCACCTGCACAAACAAAGCAAGCATTAGTCCTATGGAAACAATTTTAAACATGACCTAAAAATGGTCATTTTAAAATTAAGGGAAGACATTGCCATACGTATGGAATAAGTGCAAATCGAAATGATTAACCTTATCATAAGCACATAAGAAGAAATGCTATTATTTATACATGCATGGTGTAAAGTTATATGATGGCAAGTATATGATAATATGCAAAAGGGTAAGATTATTATCATCAAACATGCACATTGTTTTTAAGGGAAATACATCAACGAAATGTATTAAAGGCAATATTTCATAAGGAAATATATGCATATAACAAATAACAAATATATGTTGCACATATGCGTTATATTAAAACATATTAAACCATTTGCATATAACAAATATATGATGCACATATGCGTGATATTGCAACATATTAAAACGCACAACAGTTTTTGAATTCATTGAAAGCTTGCATGAAATGATATTAGGCGGGGATATGATTCAAACGAGTTTGCAAACCGAGTACGTGGTAATGTATATATGAGAGTCACGACATAATAAGTTGGTATGCAGGATGTCAAGCCATGACAGAACAGAAGGACGACTTCAAATAAATCAAGTATGAATGCCAGATGGTGTCAACAACACAATGAAAATAATTAAGCACAGTTCCATTCAGCAGATCGATCGATATATGCACGGCATACCAGTATAGGAAATGGGTCAAAAACGTTTTTTAGAAAGTATGATCAAGCAATGTGAAGTATCGTATAGGAAATGGGTCAAAACATTTTTTTTTAAAACACAGAGAAAAAGCCATGTTGCATTCTGGTCAGAGCACAACCAAACAGTAGCATGGTCAACACGTTTTGGTAGAAAAAACCCTGTGCATTTTTAACAAGAGCTACAACTACAGTCAATAGGTAAAAACGTTTTGACATGAACCCTGTGCATATTAAAAACTCTGCCATTTTTGCCATCACAGCTGTTGAGAGGCTCAGGAAATCAAAAGAACAAACGGTTTTACAGAAAAAACGCAGAGAGACATGCAAAGCTAAGGTGTAGAAATAAGGCAGTTCTACATAAGTTTTAACGCCGAGTTAAATTCCATAGATTGTGTAGATGAATAAGGTAAGCTCTGATGTTTAATAAATGCAACAGAGGTTCTGAGGAAAACACTGCCTGTCATTTAATGATCAACACACCTGTTCTTGCCACAAGTTAGCAAAACGACGATACAGGGATTTGGAGCACCATTTAACAATCCTTAGAACTCACCAATAGCAGGTAAACGCCAAAACTACACCATTGATTCCAGAAGTTAATAAATACAAGGGTTAGATGAAAAACAGTATTAATGAATAAATGGCTATGTGATAAGGCAACATGATTCACCGGTGTAGTTACATAAATCACGACACGGAAATTATGCAAAACTATGCGGTATTTCCACCATATTTCAAATGCAAAACACGTCATTCACATCTCTGTGGGATCATGTGCATATTTGGCACAGTCGAACCAAAGTTTTTGTAAACAATGCCCTTGTATAGTAGAGGAGGCAGAGCATTATTGTTTAAGAGCTGAAGATGCGTTTTTAGGTGTTGTTTCATGACATAAGGATTGTATGGCCGATGCATTTTTTTTTCCAATTGTTACACACAGATATATATTGCACGATTTTGCTTAAGGAAGGATTGTAATGTGTAACAAAAAAAATGTATATTGTGAATTTTGATTGCTGCAGGGGTTGTAAGAGGCCGTGTTATTTGAGTCTTTTGTAGGGAATACGCTGATTGTTTGAATATTTGAGTTTACATGTGAGTGCGCAGAGCCAAAATAACATTGATTAAATAAAACAGTGCAGGGGTTGATACAAACCATTGAACAGTGAGCAACAAGTTTCTTTATGATGATTAGCACAGTGTGGAAGATTAGTTATTGAATCTTGGCTTGCATGGTGAATTATACAAGGAGCAGAAGAACAATATCTTGAGATTACATTAAGATATTTTTCTTATGTATTTCTATTTCAAAGCAGAGCTCAATTTTTTTTACAAGAGGGGTTTGTTTTTTTTACAAAGGGTAATGATTTAAAAAAAAGCAGTGTCGTGAGATAGCAATCAAACAAACTTGCAATTCAATTGTTTTAAAAGAGCATAAGCAAGACGTAAGCAGGATATTGAAGAAGCATTTGAAGAGAGAATTTGATTTCAAATTTGATAATCATGGAATTTTAACCAGTTCCGGAAATGCATTTCAATTTTTGAAAGGCCACTATCTTACGTTGCTTTTTCTGAGCAAAAGAAAATGAAATTTGAAAAACGAAAACATGGGTTTTCTTCAGAATGAGCCTAGTTAGACTCCGTGCAGGCAGTTTTCTCAAATTCATTTTTATTTGGGATATTTTTATGGTTCTTCCAACCCATATTTTGCAGATTGCATGGGTAAATCAGTGGCTAAATTGAAAGTGAATGCCTAGACATAAAAAAAAATTTGCTTCTTTTAATGAGATGTAAGGGAAACTAGATATTGGATCCTTTGAGTAAAATTGTTGATTTGAGAGGGACATGAATCCTGTGTCGGAATTTATTGCAAAATTCAAGTTTTATTTGTTGTCTGAAGCTGCTCATCCAGAATGATATATTGGTAAAGAATGTCATCCATAAGAAAAGAGAAGAAGTACATGAAAGCATAGATATCCTTTTATAGGTAGCTCAAGATAAAGCTTCATCTTCAAGGGACAGAGCCCTTGGTAGAACAGCAAGGGAGGTCAGCATACAGAGGCAGAAGATCAATGAGACAAAGGCAAGCATGAGGACATGCTTGAAGATCAGCAAGGGGGAGATGTTGGCCCTCAATTTTGGTCTATTTTTGCTTAGGGAAACCTACTTGATCCTTATATTTTCCATCCATTTTCCATCAAATCCATCTCATTTTGATGTATTTTATGCATATTCAGGTGTTTAATTTTAATTTTGCAATTTCTAGAAGTTTTTATGAAAATTGAGTTTCAAATGCAATTTTGGACTGAATCAGAAATTCTCGTAATAGCTATGTGGATGACATGTTTGCAGGACACTTGGGCTCGAGTTTGATGCATGGATGGATAGCTTGGGAACTAGGACTAAGCTAACTCCACTTGGTTCGGCCAAAACGAGCTTTATTTGGCCCGATCAAGGCTGGTCAAACATGACTGGTTGCAGGACACTTGGGCTCGAGTTTGATACATGGATGGACAGCTTGGGAACTAGGACTAAGCTAACTCCACTTGGTTCGGCCAGAACAAGCTTTATTTGGCCCGGTCAAGGCTGGTCAAACATGACTGGTCACCAGAAAATCCTTAGGAAATAGGGCAATTTTGAGATTTTATGGGATTGACCATATTTCTTGGGATGAAGTGGATGAGTTTGACTTAGATAGGTGGATATGAGTAGATATGAGTGTTAGAGATAATAAAGATAAGTTTGTTTCATTAAACCTCTATTTAAAGCCAAGACTTTGATGGCTTTTGGAATGGAATATGTATGTAACTTTTGTATAATTGGAGTTGGGAGCTAATTTGAAGAACTTGTTTCATTCCAATTTGTTGTTCATGCTTGGTTGATTTACTAAAGTTTCTGTAGCTGAGATTTCTTCAAGTGTGCAAAGCAAGGGTGGAGGGCCCCCACACCAAGCTAAGTGCACTTCTTGGTTCAATTTTCATAGTTTTCCAAGACTAGTTTTTGTTTCAAATGTATTTAGACGTGTGATGATTGCTGAATGAATATTGGTTTAATTCTAATCTACATATGAAGGGACATAAAGGAATTTAAGTTAAATTCCCCTTCTATTTGATCTTGAACTAAAACTAAAATTCATTCTCCATTTCTCATTTGAAGTTATTTCTGCATTTCTGGTTTGAAGTAATGGTGATTGTGATATAGTAGGATTGTGAAGAAGGACAATCTAGACATCCTTAGTTAGGAGCCTCTTCTTTTACATATTCTGCATCATAAGCCATTGTTAATTAGTGCTCTTAGATTTATCTTCATGAAAGTAGTATTGTAGGGAAGGAAACCCTGGTTCTCCTAAGTTAGGAGCCTCTTCCCTCATATATTACATAAATGAATTAGAAATTGTTAAAATAGATTTATATTTGTAATATGTAATTCTTTAAATCTTTAAATTTTATCTTCTAAACTTGATTATATCTGATGTCCATATATAGTGGATTTGCCTCCAAGTTTTACAAACCCGGATTGATAATTAAATACTTGTGTTAATTTAGTCAATAAATTAGCCCAACATAGTCTACAGTCATAACATGCTTGTTTAGAATTCTAAGTGAGCAAACAATATTGTATGGAAACCACGCTCATGACAACCCACTGTATATAAGCCATAACATAGGAGAAAAATTAAAAGAGAAATGTAAATGTATAGAACCCCGTGCAAGAACTATACAAGACAACCTAACTCATTATAGGAAAAGATTCATGAAGTTTTACCATATTTAAACAAAAATTTATCCTTCCAAATTTTGGTGAGGTTTAACACAATCCAGAATGATAGCCAAAATAAAATTATAGACCTCAACCGAAAGATTCCCAATTATCATACATATACCAATGAACCCATTTAACCATACTGGAACAACCGTTTGATATAAAGAGCTAAACGATTAAATATATACAAAGCATAAAGAAATAGACTAGATCTTCAAACCAAGGGTTTCATCATAGATCGACGAGCTCACGGAGCTTAACCGTTCTCAATAATTCCACAAAAATCCCAAAATTAGCTTCATCAACAGTTAAAGAAAAAAACCCAGAATTCTCATGGCCACAAACCCTTAACAATTTAGTTTCAAATTTACAAAAAAATCAACAGTAATTCCTCTCTCGGGAATATGGACCAAGGCCATTAACATTAACACAACCTGAGGATGTTTTGTAAACTAGAAGATTGGTTTAAATATAAATATAGTCAGAATCTACACATAACCAGAGGAAATCGCTAAAACCGTCATCCAAAAGACTAAACCCTAAGTGACTGCTCGAATTGTCTATGGAATTACCCAGTAATTCCTTGCATGAAGTCTGCAGGGTTCGATAGGCTGAGCAGAAGCTTCATAATGTCTAGATCCATTACCAAGTGAACAAGAAAAGCTTTGAAAAATCTCGACGATACCTAGGCAAGAAAGCAGCATAGTGTGAGAGCTAGTTGAAGAAATTTAAACCAAAGCGTTAATAGAGACAACAAGCTAGCTAAATGAGAGGAAACCCATACCTTTTAGAGTGTAGATAACCATCCAGCAACATTCGGAAGCAAGAACATCACCGAAAGGCAACCTACAGAAAAGAGGTACACTCTTAAGCTCCATTGCAGAAAAGAGTGAGAACAAGGAAAACCGTGCAATGGAAAGGAAGGAGTAACAGTGCAGGAATGCTTACCTGAGAGGAAGCTCGACAGTGGACTAGAACCTAACCCTCTGCCCCAGAGATGCGAAAATGACTGCCTACCATACCACGGAGAAGCTTAGATCGATGGGCATCCACATCCACCGTTCGATCTGGAGACTGTCAGAGATCTATTGATGAATCACACTTACCAGTACACGGAGGACCAACTGTGGTGCATAACGAAGGATCCAGATGTAGTGTTTCCTAGTTCTAAGGTAGCCAACCACCCGAAAGGATAAGTGATCATTAAATATTGTTGTACCAATTCACTGGTCTTTTTAAAATAAAGTATAGAGTTCGATTATGTGACTTGAATGCTCTCTAGAGCAAATAAACCCAATGAAAAATGACATTATGAGGCTGTTATATCATGGGCGTAGAAATCTGATTTTCGTATTTAATCAAATACACTTTGGAATTCTAAAAAGTACTTTGTAAAAACAGAATTTACAATGCATAGCTCGTATATTGTTATAATTATGTGTTATTGTTTTCTTTTACTAACTAACAATAATTTTCTTTTATATGGGTATGTGACATGTGGTATCAGAGTGCTCAAGTTACAAAACTGAGACCTCTGAAAAATAAATGAGTAACAAAATTTGTGATGTACACATAGAAAGAAAAGCAGCCAAAATGAGGAGAACGAGAATTACACCACACCGAACTGTGACAAGAACAGGACCAACATCTTTTCAAGAAGCTAATTCTGAGGTATGGGTACAACTGGGGGAAGAGCCACGTAACACTAATACTATAATCTTGGAAGCTGTGTAAGAGTTAAAGGATGAGATGGCTTGATTACGGGAAGATAATGAAAGGCTAATGTAGGAACGGGAAAAGATCATGGAATTTCTGTCTGATAGACAGAATCAACGACAACTAATTCCCAGTCCTAAGCACGAGAACATGATTGGTCAACAAGAATTTTGTATTGAGAATGTGTAAACTGAAGGCGGTGAAGAGAATCAGGAGGAAGAATCTGGTAACGTATCAAAACACAAAATGCAAAAGAGACAGAAAGTAGAACTACAAGGAGAATTTTGGAAAATAAAACCTTCCCTCTTTGATGGTGAACAAGAAGAGGGAGTTGAGGCCTAGCTCATGAATATGAACAAGTATTTTTAGTTGTACGAATATGATCATAACTTAAAGGCTCGATTGGCCATCTTTTAGATGCAAGGAAATGCCACCTTGTGGTGGGAGGAAGTAAAAACGGTACGTGGCGTAAATGAGCAGTGCATAACTTGGGACAAATTTCAAAGATATTTAAGGAGAAATATTTAACTAAAGGATTCTATGACAAGAAAGCCAAGGAGTTTCATGACCTTCAATTGGGTCAACTATCTATGGACGAGTTCATAACAAAATTTACATCCTTTTTATGGTATGTTCCATACATACGGGAGGAAAAAGCAAAGGTGCAACAATTTATTAGTAGTTTGTCGTTGTTTATGAAAGAGTGCCTCAAGTTCGATAACCCGAAAACCATGGATGAAGTCATATGAAAGGCTCGATTTTACTATCATCAAAATGCGATAAAATGAGATGGAGGTAAGAGATGGATTGACAAAAAAGGGAATAAGTTTTCCTCCGATGGTAAGGGGAACAAGACTATAGTCAATAGACCTCATAAAGCGCAGGAAAATAGAAATATGAACATAAATCATCCTAGATTCAAATTTCCCAGTGAGACCAAGACAAGTGAACAATCAATGAGGACTGAATTAGAGGCAGCAGTTAGACCCCCAGTACAGTGTTGGGGATGTGGAGGACCACATTATGTTAAAAACTGTCCACACTGCAAGGGGACACATCAGGTTGCACATATTCAAGGAGCATCAATGATGGGAGAAGTGGCAAGAAGTATTCCTAAAATCAATGTTGCCCTTGAAGACCATCAAGCGAAATACCAACCGACCATGATAGAATTTGAAGGTAAAATATTATATCGAACTGTATCTATTTTAATTGATCCAGGAGCTACTTTGAGTTATATTAGTCCCAAAATAGCAAAACAATGTTATTTGCAAGCTATTAAGTTTAAGAGTCCTTGGTTAGTACAATTAGCCATGGGAGCCAAAAGAAGGGTGTTGACCAAGGTCAGCTGCTGACCCCTAAAGTTAGCAGGTCAATCTATTATGGCAGACTTGAATGTGTTGCCCTTAGGATCGTATGATATTTTAATAGGCATGGACTAGTTGGAAAAACATTGGTCCCTGATTAACTGTAAAATCAAAACTATTAACTATATTGACGAAGAACGAAAGAGGCATGAAATTCAGGGGATAATAAGACCATTAAAACTGAGACCTGTAACAACCTCTCAATTGGCAAAGTGTATCTGGAAAGGATCCAAATTTATGTAATACAGATAGGATATACTAACTCAAAAGAAAAGTTTGTTTCTTTAGAAACTATACCAGTGGTGCAGAATTTTCCGGACGTGTGCCTTGAAGAAATTTTGGGACTCCCGCCAAAGATGGATGTAGATTTCACCATTGAATTGATTCCAGGAGCTGCTCCAGTATCTCGAGCTCCTTATCGCATGAGTATATAGGAGTTAACATAAATAAAAATGCAGTTACAATAACTTATTGATAAAAATTATATCCGACCAAGTGTATCACCTTGGGGAGCTCTGGTGCTTTTTGTTAAGAAGAAGGATGGAACCTTGTGAATGTGCATGGATTATCGCGAGTTAAATAAACTAACCATCAAGAATAAATATCCTCTACCTCGTATAGACGAGTTGTTTGATCAAGTGAAGGGAGCAACTATATTTTCAAAAATCGACCTTCGCTTGGGTTATCATTAGATTAGAATAAAGGAGGAAGATATAGCAAAAACAACATTTAGAACTCATTATGGGCATTACGAGTTCATTGTGATGCCCTTTAGATTAACTAATGCTCCCGCGACCTTCATGTGCCTTATGAACAATGTATTCCATCAATATTTGGATAAATTTGTGTTGATTTTTATCGATTTCATACTAATTTACTCTCAGAATGTAAAAGAACATAAAGAACATCTTTGTATTGTTCTACAAGTTTTAAGAGAACACCAATTGTACGCCAAGTACAGCAAATGTGATTTGTTTAAAGAACAAATCCAATATCTTGGGCATGTCATTACTAAGGATGGAATTGTTGTAGACCCAGAGAAAATAAAAACTATAATGGATTGGCCAGTACCAAAAGACGTGGTTGATATAAGATCATTTATGAGTCTAGCTGGATACTACAAGTGATTTTTTGAAGGATTTTCCAAGGTAGCATATCCCATTTCCTCTCTGCAAAATAAAGGAAATTTTTTTAAGTGGAGCATGGATTGCCAAAGGAGTTTTGATCAGCTTAAGAATTTACTCACCACCGTGCCTATTTTATGCATTGTAGATCCAGATAAAGATTATGTGGTTTGTACAGATGCCAGCAAGGAAGGTGTAGGTGGCGTACTAAAGCAACAAGGCAGGGTTGTTTCTTACGAGTCTAGGAAGCTTAAGGTGCATGAGAAAAAGTATTCAGCTTATGACTTAGAGCTGATAGTAGCCATTCATGCATTAAAGATGTGGCGACATTACTTGATGGGTAAGAAATTTATGTTAATGACTGATCATCATAGTTTAACTAACTATTTTAAGCAGACCACTCTGATTGCTAGGCAAGCTCGTTGGGTCGATTTCTTAAGCATATTTTATTTTGAAATCAAGCACTTGAAAGGAAAAGAGAACTATGTCGCAGATGCTTTAAGTCAGAAGATCAACTGTATATATGAAGTATATTTTAGTGAAGTGCGAACCACATTTAAGGAGCAAATTAAAGAGGCAACAATTGAGGATCCAGAATATAAATTTTTAGCAAACTAAAATTTTGAACAACAATGAACAACAGCTGGGATACAAAATAAATCAAGAAGGTATACTGATTTATAGAGGAAGAATGTATGTACCTATCTAGAAAGAAATTAAAAATTTAATTTTAGATGAATATCATAAAATTCCCTATGCAGGCCACCCCGTATATCAGAAATTAATTACTACACTGAGAAAGGAATATTTCTGGCCTGACATGAAGAAGGCGGTGGCCGAGTATTTAGTCCACTGTTTGGAATGCCAGCAAGTGAAAGAAGAACATCGTCATTGCTCCATCCATTGCCTATCCTGGAATGGAAATGGGAAACTATTTCCATCGATTTTATAACATGGCTAGCTAAATAAAAAAAGAAGAATGATTCAATAATGGTGGTAGTTGATAAGTTGAGAAAATCTGCTCACTTCATACCAGTACAATCTACTTATAAGGCGGTTCAAATCACTAATATATTCATGCAAATTATTTTTAGGTTGCACGATATACCAAAAATTATAATATCCGATCGTGATGTAAAATTTACATCAACCTTCTGGAAAGCTTTATTTGGGGGTCTAGGTACTTAGCTGCATTTCAGCACTACCTACCATCCTCAGACGGATGGGCAGACTAAGCGAGTGAATCAAATAGTGGAGGATATGATGCGAACCTATGTAATGCAAAAACCATCTAAATGGGAGGAGTATATACATTTAGTAGAGTTTGCTTACAACAACAACTACCATACTCCTCATCAAATGAGTCCATTTGAAGTGTTGTACGAGCTTAAATGTAGGACACTGTTGAATTGGGGCGGCCCAGAAGATAAGTTAATGCTAGAAGATATGCTAACAAAAATGGAAGAGATGGTTAAAAAGGTGAAAACCAATTTAAAAGCCACTCAAGACCGAAAAGAGAATTGTGCTGATCTGAAAAGATGTTTGCGGGAATTCCAAGTGGGAGATCATGTCTATGTTCATGTTCAAGCCAAGAAAAGTACAATTCAATGGAGTGGATGCACTAAATTGGCACCCAGATTTTGTGGTCCTTTCCAAATTTTAGCTCAAATTGGACCTGTGGCTTATCAACTTTCTTTACCCAGCCATATTCACGTGCATAATGTCTTTCATGTTTCCGTGTTAAAAAAATACATATATGATCCTAACCATATAATCAATTAGCATGATATACAGGTAAGTCAGAAGAGTTGAATTAAGAATATGGCATATCATAAATAAGACTGCAAAACTGATTACAAAAAAAAGAGGGTTGACTAAAATTTTGTTTTGTTTTATAGGTCGAACTGGAAGGCGAGTTCTTGGTCAAACCACTGGTTATACTCGATCAGAGAGAATTAATGTTGCGGAGATGAGTTATCACCCAAGTTAAAGTGCAGTGGCAACACTTTGGGCTAGAGGAGGCCACTTGGGAAGATGAACAGGTTATTAGGCAGACTTTTCCAAATTTATTCCCAGTAGAGAAACATCAGGATGATGTTCAGTCTTAGGGGTGGGAAGATGTGATGTCCCCAGTGATTACATATTTATTTACCACATTTGAACAAACTGAATACTATTAAGTTTATATAATTAATTATTTTTTATTAAAGTTACATGGAAAATGAAATGTCAAAATGATGGCAGTAATTATTTTTTTGATTAAAGTTACATGGAGAGTGAAATGTTAGAATGATGACAGTTTTACATTTCTCATGTGTTAACTGTGCTAGAAGGTTAGACAAATTTAAGGAGCTTAGTCTGGTTAAGACCAGATAGTTGTTATTATTCAAGACTATAAGTCTTAAGGAGAAATGTTGTGAGAGGATAGCTCGGTGGATGACTTAGGCTGAATAGCGAGGCTGGAACAACAAGTCTCATGGTTTGGAGGAAAACAAGAATATTAAGGTTTGTAACGTGCGAACAATAGGAATATTAGGGATAGACAGATAAGTATACTCTAGAGCTAACTATAGGAAAAATTATAAGATTTATTCTCTCAATTAGAATGACTGTTTGTCCTTTTATTTAAAGTAATTATTTCTACTATTGTCCAAGAGTTTATAAACTAAAGAAACAAGAAAAGACCATGTGTAACCCTGTAGATAGGGTAAAATATGAATAGTTATTTTTATTATTGTACAAGAATTTATAAACTTAGAAGACAAAGTAAAGACCATGTGTAACCCAGTAGATAAGGTAAAATACGAAATGAAGTCTGCAGACATATAAATATGTAGAAGAAATCAAGAACTTGAATAACCCTGTAAATAGGGCAGAAACCGAAAGGTAGCCTATAGTTATATGATGCTTGTTTAGAATTCTAAGTGAGTGAACAATATTGTATGGAAACCACACTCATGACAACCCACTGTATATAAGCCATAACAGAGGAGAAAAATTAAAAGAGAAATGTAAATGTACAGAACTTGGTGCAAGAACTTTACAAGACAACCTAACTCATTATAAGAAAAGATTCATGAAGTTTTACCATATTTAAACAAAAATTTACCCTTCGAAATTTTTTTGAGGTTCAACACAATCCAGAATGACAGCCAAAATAAAATTATAGACCTCAACCGAAAGATTCCCAATTAAACATACATATACCGATGAAGCCATTTAACCATACTGGAACAACCGTTTGATATAAAGAGGTAAATGGTTAAATATATATGAAGCATAAAGCAATAGACTAGATCTTCAAACCAAGGTTTTCATCGTAGATTGACAGATTCACGAAACTTAACCATTCTCAATAATTCCACAAAAATCCCTAAATTAGCTTCATCAGCAGTTAAAGAAAACAACCCAGAATTCTCATGGTTGCAAACCCTTAAAAATTTAGTTTCAAATTTACAAAAAAATTAACAATAATTCCTCTCTCGGGAATATGAACCAAGGCCATTAACATTAACACAGCCTGAGGCTGTTTCGTAAACTAGAAGACCATTTTAAATATAAATACAGTCAGAATCTGCACATAACTGGAGAAAATCACTAAAACCCTCATCCAAAAGACTAAACCCTCAGTGACTGCTTGAATTGTCTATGGAATTACCTGGTAATTCCTTGCATGAAGTTTGTATGGCTTGGTAGGCTGAGAAGAAGCTTCATAATGTCTAGATCCATTACCAAGCAAACAAGAAAAGCTTTGAAAAATCCCGGCAATACCTAGGCAGGTAAGTAGCATAGTGTGAGAGCTAGTTGAAGAACTTTAAACTGAAGCGTTAATAGAGACACCAAGCTAGCTAAATGAGAGGAAACTCATACCTTTCAGAGTGTAGATAACCATCCAGCAACATCCGGAAGCAAGAACAACACCAAAAGTCAACCTGCGGAAAAGAGGTACACTCTTAAGCTCCATTGCAGAAAAGACTGAGAACGAGGAAAACCGCGTGATGACAAGGAAGGAGTAACAGTGCAGGAACGCTTACCTGAGAGGAAGCTCGATAGTGGACTGGAACCTAACCCTCTGCCTCAGAGATGCGAAAAATGACCAGCTACCATACCACAAAGAAGCTTAGATCAGCGGGCATCCACATCCACCATTCGATCTGGAGATTGTCAAAGAGTCGTTGATGAATCACACTTACCAATACACAGAGGGCCAGCTGTGGTGCATAACGAAGGCTCCAAATGCAATATTTCCCAATTCTAGAGCAACCAATCGCCTGAAAGGATAAGTGAGCATTAAATATTGTTGTATCAATTCACTGGTATTTTTAAAATAAAGTATAGAGTTCCATTATGTGACTTGAATGCTCTCTAGAGCAAATGAACCCAATGACAAATGACATTATGAGACCATTACATCATGGGCGTAGAAATCTGATTTCCGTATTTAATCAAATATACTTTGGAATTATAAACAATACTTTGTAAAAAGAGAATTTACAATGCATAGCTCGTATATTGTTATAATTATGTATCACTGTTTTCTTTTACTAACTAACAATATATATATATATATATATATATATATATGGGTATGTGACATATTCTTATGAGCCTTACATTTAAAAAATATTCACATATTTAACTCCCACGCATCTAACATTTAACAACTAGATATCTAACATCTAACTCTACACATCTTCCCCATACTGGGTTTTAGAGTGCCTCATGAAGAAATTAGTAATAATATTAAAATAAAGTTATAATTTGGTTAATTTTTATGATTTTTAATTTTTTGATAATGTGAGGTGTGTCATGGGATACACTTTGTGATGTCTATGGACATTTAAGGTACTTTTTTAAGTTTGAGTGTTCAAAAAAGTATTTCTATTTAATTTTCATAAATTTCTATTGGTAGGAAACTAAGTTTCAATACTTTATTACCATGGAAATATGCCAAAGTTATTGGTATGAAATTATGAAAAAAATATAATTAATTTTATATATTTACAAAAAATTTAATGATACTTTAATTTACAACTAAAAAACCTTAAAGATTCTATTACCAACATGTGCTAATCCTTTAAAGTGCGGAATGCCATGAAAAATTACTATTTGGAAAGGAAAAATCCAATTTATAATGTAATTCAAACCATATAAAAAATATAAATTAGTTTATTGTAAATGTTGAAAAATAATTGAGGAATATAACATAATATTTACAAGTAATGTGCACTTTAAATGTTGTTATCTATGGCTATCATCCATGGGAACGTCACATCCATCCCCAAAAAATCGCACCCTTATTTGTCGTGACTCATGGTATTTTGTCAATAACTTTTTTCTTACATCTTTAATATGTGGTTGAACAAATTTTACTTGTATGCTTTTATCAAGTAAATGTAGAGTTATAAACATGCTATATTTTCTTCTTATTGTAATTAAATTTAATGATAAATTTGGATTAGGGAGAAGAACTAGGTTAGGCATCACATATGGTACTTAAAAGATGGGTTGAGAGTGAAAATTTTGAATTCTTTTGAGGTGATATTAATTCTGTAGGTCGGGGAAAAAAATCCATATCTTGAAAAGAAAATAAACCATGCTCTAGCTGTAGAGGAATATGTTGACCATAGTTCATGCTATTCATCTCCATATTGTGTATAGAATCCATACTTGTTCAATAGGAATAAGAGTCCCTCAAGCTCCCATTAGATCAATTATAAATTCCTTTTAAAATCTAGCTTAATTATGTTTATAGCTCCTTCATTGATTCCAATATAGTGGCTCCCCTTCTTTATTCTGCAAAGTATACCAACATGGTTGGCTAACAAAGCCTTGATGACGCCATAACCTTGTCTACAAAAAAGTAAGGAGAAGTACACTATTATTTGAAGAAGCTTGCTAATACTCTGAAGGAGGTAATGCCCACCAGGAACAAAAAAAAATGAGTATCAAGTAAATGAAAATCCATAAGAGTATAGATATGTATTTCGAAGCTCCTATAAACCTACTAAATGATATGAGAAAAATCAAATCCTCAAATGGCAAGACGAGTAGGGTGAGGAGCCTGTCACACTCGTTATGGTGTTCAGTGCCCAGCCATATCCCCATCCATGCAACTTCCACATACACCACCAAAGTGAAGAGATTGAGCCACAAGACAACGAAAGTGGTGCCATGCGATCCCATTCTGAGTCCCTTTCCAGATTAAGATAAGGTGAAATTGACCTGAATAAGCCACCATTTACCTTTGGATACTTGTATTGCTTCATGAAGTCAAGACTCTAGAAGTTTTATATTAGCTCACTGCCTCTACCATCTAAATCATTCATCATATTCATGTAAAACACTTGCATTCATCATTAAACTTTGTCGAAAAGATAAGGGAAACAAAAAAATGGAGCGTAAACATAATTGAGTACAAAAACACTTTATCATAGGTGTGAATGCTTCAAATTTTAAAGACAATAATATCCAAAGGAGTGGCATCAAAGGGATATTCCAAAAATGGAAGGAACCCATGTTTTCGTGCAATGGATAAGGCGAAACCAGAATCTTTGGATTTCGATCCATGGTTAAGTCCTTCCTTTATGAGAAGGTTATGTTCCCTAAATATTCCAAGAAAATGATTATTGTGCATATGACGTGGAGCTCATTACTGATTTGCAGACTGAACATCTTTGGTTTTACTTATTTTTCCAATGTAAATCAGGGTTTTGATGCATTCTCCATAACATTAACAATCTTGTTTCCTTTAAATTATCAAACTATGTCAATGCCAGAGATTAAGGAATGTCATGCAATGCCAATGGAAAAAGTTAACACTCTGAGAGAATGGATAAAGGCTAAGCATCTCTAGCTATTGGATACAGATGTTACAACGTAAATTAGCTTTAGCTTCATGAAACTAGTTTGCCGTAGAACACATCAAGGCCACACAGGAAAAGTAGGTGTGCAGAGAAATTCGAGAATCCGTGCTTGCAATTCTTTAATCATTTTTTATGTGCATTACTATTATGTTAACTTAAAACAAATTTGTGCTCAACTGGACTTGTGTGGACATAAATTTCATCTTCCTGAAAAAAAGGAGAATAGTAAAAATGTCATTTATGGGTCGAGAGAAATATTGTTAGGATCGATATAAATTAACTCTTAAATAAACAAATAACAAAATTTCGCTTGAAAACATAGTTATGTACATTACGACTTCCGCAGGTCAGATAAAAAGTTAATATCTAATTGGAAAATAGAATGGAGGTAAATTTATGTTTTGTGGTTTGGTAGCTTTTAAATTTTTCAACTTCATGTCTAAGTTTCAGTACTCTCGTATGTTGATTTTTAGGTAATCATATATTGTAAGGATGGATATATTTAAATATTAGTAGGCTATATTAGGAAGAAGATAATGCACACCATTATCTTTCGGTTTTGTATTATCAAATTAATTAAATAGGATTTCTATTTTCTTTTTAGCAATTTCAGAGATTGGAAAGAGTTCCTTTGAATCTGTTATTGAAGAAGTGTCATGATAGTTTGCGTTGAAGTTTTCTTTTTAGCAATTTCAGAGATTGGAAAGAGTTCCTTTGAATCTGTTATTGAAGAAGTGTCATGATAGTTTGCGTTGAAGTTCTCAAAAGCGCATAATGGATGCGCTAGTTTTATTTTCTCTGTGGGAAAAATCCTTCTTCATTAAATAGTTAGTCAAATTCTATTGATTATGGGATCTAAAAAGGTTATGTTTGATAAGACTTAGTTTTTGAGTTGGTTGTGGATTTAGTTAGACTATGCATTAATATTGTAATTCACACATTTTACTTTATCTCATTTTTACAAAAAATTTATACAATGTTTGATCACACTTTATATATATGTGTGTGTGCGTGTGTGTATTTTATTGTAAATATAAGAGCTTTGATTAAACTAAATCACTATTCAATAATTCTATGTGTTTTTATCTTATTTCCAAGGATTTAAGAAAAATGATTAAGAAATATATTTTTTTAAATGAATTTTGTTAAACTTTCCATTTAAATAATAATAATTTTTTTTTCCCTTTTGTCGTTGAAAATATATCTCTAGTATCATCGATGCTAATACTAGATACTTTTACTGTGATCATCTCTAATGAATAAAACTTCCATTAAAGACTGTTGCTTGTGATATGTTTTCCAGAAGTATTTACGTTCAACATATTATATCGTTTATATAATATTAAGTGCCTTTGGATCTTGAATCCATGCTTTACGCCTACCTACTTTTATCAATAATGGATAAGCCATAGCGGATTATGATATTTATTCATTTTAAGAAAAAGACCAATAATCCGAAAATTGGTGTTCGGTTTGCGCAATTTTCTTTTTGCTAACAAAAACGTTCAAGAAACTTGTTTCGAGCTTGAAGTAATATAGGGTAATCACATCCAAAATTTACGTTCATTAGTAGACCTTGGAATAATGTGATTTATTTTATCTAGTAGCCAATTACTGTGTTGAAGCATTTTTCTTAGAAGAATTGTTGGAAATATTTTGGCTTCTTTGATAGTTAAAGTTGTAATTATATTTCATCCTGAGGTATTATAAGTGGTGTGTTTTAATAAGATTTTCCTATTACCCAAAGAAAAACCATTTCAAAGTGTTAATTGAGTAAACACTGTAAATATTACCAAAAGAAAAACCATTTCAAAGTGTTAATTGAGTAAATTATTTTATTGTTGAGGTGGCCAATCAACATGTCAACTTAATTGTTTGAATAATAGTAGTAAGTTGGTTGTTATATATATATATATATATATATATATTCTTTGTATTCTTTGGAATGTAAAAATTGCATTATGTTTTCCTAATTGCTTATGGTCTTTCTCATTCTCATTTGATTGTTAATCCCTAGTCAATAATTAAATTTTATGTGAACTCTCTATCACTGAGCAATGGTACTTCATACGAGCAGTTGAATACATACGATATATGTCTGCATTCACTTAAGTTTGTGAATGTGATTACATGACTATTGAATGAGCTAACTAAATTCACCTTTTGAAATTTTAAAGGGTATATTCAAGTCCTTTGGTTATTATCCAAGATTATAGTCACTCCTCACTTTTGCAAAGAATTACTGTCCAACTTCCACTACTTTTATAATCTTATGGAATTCAACTTTGAAATATTTTTCCTACTCTGTTTTTGCTAAGTGGTTTGAGCTGCTCTTTTGTCCTTAATAATTAACTTTGGTTTACTATGATTTTTCCAAGTTGTTTGAGCTGCTCTTTTGTCCTTAATAATTAAATTTGGTTTACTATGTTTTTGCCAAGTGGTTTAAGTTTCTCTTTTGTGCTTAATAATTAACTTCGTCTCATGTTTCACCATTGTCATTGTAAGTGTAATGATTTGTCTTCGAAAAGAGTTATTAAGTTCTATGATCGAAGGAGACGAAAAAGTTATAGTATGCATGCAGATTCTATTTTTCTTGGTTTTTCTTGGGGTTCGTAGATTGGCAATGAACATTTGATTGGTGTCTTTTATGACATAAAAGTATTACTATGTGTTTGATGTCTTTTTCCAATGGTGTATTCAAAATAAAATATTTTTTATATAATTAGATGTAGTGGGGAATGTTTCTAAAGAGATGTAGGCAACCAGAAAAAATCAATACCAAATTTTGAGAGAAAATTAAATGTTTTTATTTTTATTGTTAAATTTACTGGATATGTGCTTCCAAAAATTTCGAAAGTTCTAATTCGATATTTGATATATAAAAACAAAAAATATCAATTCTCACACTCACCCAATCTCCCAATTTTCACACTTATATTGATCAAACATCCAAAGAATTACAGAGTGCCTCCAAGAGTTTAATGTTTGGATTTTAACATATTATAAATCATATTAAATTAAGAGAAATTTAAATTAAAAAAAAGTTTTACAGGGAGAGAAAACTATGGTTAATAAATTTTAAATAATTCATAAACTACACCTTACTATTTGTTTTACATTGGTGGTTGTGTTTCTAATTAGGTTAACGTGACTGGCAGAGTAAAATCGTACCATCGTTTAAGAAATTTGCTTGTGTGTAGGGTGCAATGAGACATGCGTGTGACATGTTGGGGAAACTATTGGTATGATTTTGATGGGTCGAGTAGGATCTATATTGCAAAGGCTTTTTGGAGACAACAAGATAATTGATGTTGATGTTCAATATTGATAATTCTCAAGTTGAACTCATGTAATTGCTCACTAGTGTGAGTCATTATTGAATATATATTAGTTGAAAATAAATAAATAAAATTAGTTTAAAACATAAAAAAAGACCAAACCATGGTAAAACAGAAAACACAAAGATCTTGATAATTAACCATAACTTTTAATGAACTTAGTAAATTTTCCCATTTTATTGATCACATTCTTTAATTAAATCTATGAAGGCTGTGGAGTTACTTTCCTCTGATCTTCTTCACCTAGTATTTGTTGTTGGATCTCAAATTGGTAGGTATAAGTTCTTAGGGCAGATCAATGCAACTTCGTCATTTATTCTGATTGATCAATTATTGTTATCATCTCCCAGTAGAGTAAGTCCCTCTTAATGGAATAAATTGAGTTCAAAGGGAAATTTTTTATTCATTTTTGAATTGGAAAAGAAACACCTCCATTTTGGAATTTACGGCTTGGAAGAAGCTTCAAATTGTGTGTTGAGCTTTCATTTAGACTTAAGAAAAATTACATATTAAGTAATATTGAATTGGTTTCAACTATTTGTTTAATTACTTAGGACTACGCTCGAAAGTTTTACACACAAATTTAAAGAATTATGATTATAAATAATACATACCTTCAACTTAAATGAATGTATCATTATGAAGTACAAATAGGTTTCTAATGGCTTCTTTGTACATTTTTTTATCTTTATTTAGGTGGATTGGAATATTATGATAGATATTATAAATATTTTAAATAACATAAAATTAAATTTAAATAACATAAAAAGAGAGTTAAAATTTTCAAAATTTATTAGAGTTAAGAAAAATGATTTGACTCTAATTGGGCGATTTTTATTGTTTCCATTAGAGAGCTCTTGAAAAACATAATCATTTTCTTTTGAAACCCTGTGTTGCTTTTTTTCAAAGTAGGAAAGGGTGAGAAGATTAAGAAAAAATAAAGAAAGGATAAAGTGAAAAGAAAAGTTTTCATTGGTTATCAGATTGTATGTATTTAGTTTTAATATCATAAAACTAATGATCATAATTAGAGTCTTTAAATAGAAACAATAAACTTGGTATTCATGAAACTACATGAAAGAAACAACTCTCAAGACAAGCAGGGAGAAAGCCCCGCCCAACAACAAAAAAGTGAACTGGACGACCCCTCAAGCATCAACAGTTATGAGGATTCAAATACCGCACAAAATAAATCTTCATTTAACAGCAAATCAGATCTGCTAGACCAAACTTCTTCTCTGACTATCTTCAAAAGGACGAACACAATAGATCGCGAAGCTAAGACACCAATGTCCCAAGAACCAGAAGAGATGAAGGAGATGCAAGATAAAGGAAGTTGGAAGACCGTAGAGAAAAAAAGGAAAGCTACAACACCAATCTCGCGAAGAAAGACGAGGAGCCAGACAATTAAAAACTAAGAAAATTATAGGTCCGATAGACCAATTTGGTCTCAGTGGATGTTAACCACCATCATCATCATCGTCATCATATACGTGTTATTTGATTATTTTCTTTATTTATTTTTCATGGTGTTAATTACAAGTGAAATAGAATGCATGGGATGTACAACCACATTAAAAATATTAGTATTAATGTGGTTGATATAGTCGAAGGTTTCATTTGTATCTACCATTGATAAATATGTAATAATAGAAATAATAATACAAAAAAAATTGTTGCAATAAAAATATTATTATTATAATTATAATTAATAATAATTATTTCTTTATAATAATAATGGTTTAATATAATTTAATTTTAAATTAAGTAATATAAATATGAACCCTTAGATTACTAAAACCTTGGGATTGATATAAAAAACCCAAGGGAATAATAAACCCAAGGGGTTAATACTAAAACCCCAAGGGATTATAAACCCAAGGGAATATTAATAACCCGAGCTATAATAAACCCAACAGATTAATACTAATAACGCTAGGGTTTATATTCCCTTGGGTTTATAATATCAATCCCTTGGGTATATTAATCTAAGGATTCATATTCCTAGGGTATAATATTACTCATAGGTCTATAGTATTAATCCTCTAGGTTCAATATAAATCATGGTCATCCAAGGGTTTATATACCTTGGATTTATAATATTAGTCCCTTGGGCTTAATAATGTTAGTCCCTTGGGCTTAATAATGTTAGTCCCTTTAGGTTTTAGTATTAACACTTGTGTTTATAATACCAATCCCTTTGGTTTATCAATGTAAGGGTTCATATTCCTATGGTTTAATACTAAAACCCCAAGGGATTATAAAACTAAGGCAATAATATTAACCCAAGGGATTAATACTAAAAAATTAAGGAATTATAAACCCAAGGGAATAATATTAAACCTTAGGGATTAATATTATAAACCCAAGCTATATAAACCTAAGATAAATATTATAAACCCTAAAATAAACATGGTTGAGATTCAAGAGATAAAAACTCTCAATGTAACTTGCCCAATTTTTTCCCTCTTGGAACTATCACTTCACATTGCCCCACCTCTCACATGGAGTATGGCTGCATGTGCTCCCTCTTCCCACCTTGCTTGAAATTCCCCCCTACTGGAGGTCTCTGCATGAGTGGATGCCTCCACTCGGTCTCCTCTTTACTTCTCCAATTGTGGCAGCTCCACAATTGTCTGAGCCTACCTCTGAGGCTGCTTCTTCTCTACTTGAGTGGATCTCTCCACTCGGTCTCCTCTATGCTTCTCCAGTTGTGGATGCTCCACAATTGTATGATACTACTTCTGAGGATTCTTTTGGGGCTACATGTTGAGAGGTAATTCACTCTCCCTCTCAACCACCAGTCTCTAACCTTTTCCTTGCTCCTCAAGGCTTTGCATGCATCTTGTACCTCAAGAGCATATAGGTTCTTGACTCGTGCACCGATTTGTTTCACCTGTCCCGTGGGGATGTTTCTAAGGAAAACCTTTCCCTTACTAAAAATCACATCATCGCCATGGTCTTCCAATACCGCAATGGAAACAAGATTCTTATTTAGCCCTGGAACATACATCACATCTGTGATTATGAGAGGGGAGCCAGACTCCCTATGAAAGGTAACTATACCGATCTCGGTAGCTCTATGCCTCTCATCATATCCGAACTCTATGTTCTGCTTGAGTTATTTCTCCTCAAAATCACTAAAGAGATCTTTTTTCCCTGTCATCTGGAACAAGGCACTACTATTAAGATACCACATGCCTCCCATTACAGTGCTGACCATACATGTAATGAGAGTGAAATCAAGTTCAAATTTTGAAGCTAGAGCTTCACCTATTGCCACTACTGTTGGCTCCTTATTGCTTTCTTTCTTCTGTGGGCAATTCATGGCATAATGCCCGTGCTTGTGACAGTGAAAACACTTGACTTTCGACAAGTCCATCTTCTTGCCACCCACCTCGCCTTGGGAATTCTTTCCCTTGTCTTTGTTGTCTTTGTTCATTAATGAAAATTCCTCTTCCACTTCTTTGGAAGAGGTCCCATCTCTGGTGTTCCTTCGAATCTCTTCTTGTACCAAATTTGCCCATAGTAGTTCCCAATCTGGTACCTTCTCCCTCCGATTAATAGAGTCCTGGAAGCTATGCCAGCTATTGGGAAGTCCTAGAAGAGCTAGGCTCACCATATCGTCTTCAGAAACAGTAATCCTGACAATTCCAAGCTCATCCCAGCAATGTGTGAACTTGGTCAAGTAATTCAGAATTGAGTTGCCCTTCTCCATCTTGATCTTTCTGAGTTTGTTCTTAAGTGCTAACTTCCTATGGTCACTGCTATTCTGAAACAGGTTTGTTAATACCTTGCACATTGAGTATGGAGTTCACAGGTCCGTCAATACTATTTTGGATTTGATATCTTTACTATTGTTTGCTATTTGTGACAAAATTCAATTAGATAAATTAATATGCTCAATAGATCATTTCAAAATTTTATAATTTTACGTAATTTTATAAATTTATGAATATGGTTTATAATAAACCATATAATGTTCTAAATTATTATGGTGGGATTGAAAAACATCCCTAATTACCTAAAAATAATGGAACATGCTATTCAAAAGATCACAAAAATAAAAACAATTCACAAATTTAAATATTAAGTTGTGTTGTAGCCGCTACAACACCACCCAAATTTTTGGGCATATTCAAGATTTTGGGTACCCCACCACTCACCCCGAAGCATGATCACACATGGATAAGGGTTTGTGATAATGCATCATGACAATAACCTTGCTTTGTCTTGGTCCTCCTCCCCTCGAGTGCATTAAGATTCCTCAAATTTCCATCTTACTCCGCGCCCTTGAATCTATAGATGCACCATTGCTTTTGCATAACATAAATTACTGGAAATTCATAAGTTTGGTAAGGTGCCTAAATGTTGTGTTGATTTTTGGTTTCGAGCACCTCTTGTTTTACTCGTATAATTTAGTTGCAATTTTTTACTATCACCTCTAGATGAAATTATTTTCATAGTTTTAATTATTTATCCCTTTTCTTTGCAGGGATTTAAATGGAGCATAAGAGATATGAATATCATATGGCCACCACAGGTTCTAAACTCTGACAAGAGTGTCCTTGTTTAGTTTTTTCACCATGGAATACACAACAAGAGATTTCCAACCATTAAGGTATTTACTCCTGAAAATCCTCCATTAGAGTATCAAGGAGAAAAGGATTCAAAACCAACAACCGAATTTGCAATTCAGCAGTTGACAACTATTGTTAAAGGCTGGCTAAATGGGAAGACTGGATCAAACAAGAAAAGTTCATCTAGCTCATAAATAGAGTGTGCTTCAAGAAACTTTGATGACATTGTCCTCAAAAGTAAAGATCAATGGCTTGTTGAATGTTATGCTCATATATTATGGAACAATATTTGCAATGCGAAAGGTAAACAATGCCATGGTTAATGAAGCACATACTTTGAAAGCAGCAATTACAAGACAACGCATGGGGGCAACTAACAAACATTCAAGTGAAGTAAATTGTCCTTTTAATACATATTTGGGTGGATACCAAAGAAATGTTAGGGAGATTCATAATGGGCAGACTGATCTAAAATTGTTGCTGCATATATCTCATGTCAAAAAAGGTCGATGTCAAGAGAATGCATGGATAGTGCCAACAAAACATTACATGGAACGAGTGAGCTAATGTTTCAATGATGCAACGTTGAATGTGTCACTTAGATGGTGACTGGAACTCAACAAGAAGAGGCCTGTCAAAATGTTGTATACTGAGACTATCACACTCCTTAGTGATTCATCCTCAACACACTTTTAATCAAAGAACTTAAAGGGAGTGGCATGGAATACATACCAAATGACACTTTTATTAAATTAGAATCATGCCACGTGCTCGAGTGCTGGAACACACACATATATTTATGGTTATCAATAAACCATGCATAAAGGATCAACACCAAGCCTAGTGAGTCATGAATGACATGTTGTGGGAGTATGCACATAATATGCCATATGGTGGGCACGATGCGAGCCTTTATGAAAGGCGAGATGATCCTACATACATTTAGGTGTCAACAAAGTACATTGGGTGCATACCACATCATAATGCCCATCGCAGAGAATAATGCAATATGGAGTGAGTTGACAGCCATTCCACGAAGAAAACTAAGCAATGGAGGAACCCATGATGTATTAGAAATTTAGGGCAAGTCGCACTTTGCTAACCAAAAAAGGTAATGCGACCTATTGGGTGAGCAATAACTATGGTCTCTCAATAGATTTGTGACTAGGATGGTCACAAAATCGTAGTTTGAGCTATAACAATCTAGTTCAAAAATGTGATCTTCCCTAATTGCAGCGATTGGACCATCTATATGAGTCGTATTCCTATCTACGGGTCACAATTCTATTGACTGGTCGCAGTATCCAGTTGTGATCTCTCCCACAGTCTCTATTAACGCCTCTCCCCTATAGATGTGACCTATACAAAGGAAGCCTTGGGACTTCAGAAAGTGACATGACTGTTTGTAATGACAGTAGTGATATAGACAAGCTCATGGAATGACACCACACATTTACAAGCATTCTTCAAGCTCGCTTGACTAAGTTGTAGGTGATAAGGATATTTTGGCAAAAGAATGACGTGAAAGTGTTATTGATGCTATGAGAAAGATGGGAGGTCATTCTATATCTATTAATATTATCAGTATTCTGGTTGAAAGAAGTGGAATATTCATGCGGAATATTTGCATAGTCGTACTTCCGTTTCTCCCTCGATTACTTCAAAGTGAGATTAACTGGCACCTTACTGTTGCTATGGAAACCATGCTTGTACTAGGGAAGACTTTTAGTGATGTTACCTGGGCAACCATATCAACATACCCAACAATGAAAGTGGATCACTGAGCAGAGAAAAGGCTTGAACGTTGTAGTTTGTGCTACATTGAACTCGGAACCATCAAGTAGATCCTTGTCCCTTTAATCAGAAGAGCTATAGTTGTTGCTAAGTCTATGCATGGGTTATGTTGAGCCTTTCCCATCTGCGACTAGACTATCTCCAAGTCGCAAAATCGTAGTTATAAGCCTCATTCATGCAGTGAGGATTTGCAACCTGTATGTATTGCGACTCTGCGACCCCTCTCCAAGGTCGCAAAACCACACTTGAAAAATCTCATGATCTCTATGAGACTCCCTCTTTTGTGACTATGCAACCTTCCATTAGGTCGCAAGATCACGACAGCGGCCCAACACCATGACCTAAAAATGTGACCCGAACTACGTTGTGACTATGCAACCTACCTTGCCTTTACGAAATGTGATGGGAGCAACATTGCAGGTCACAAAGTCATGTTTCAGGGCTCCAACGTTGCTCTAGAAAATGTGATCGCCATTAAATGGAGACCGTGCGACCTCACCAAATTTGTGACCCAAGGAAAACATATCTAGCTCCTTGCCCATAAAATGTGTTTTCTTGGTAATATAATATAATGAAATTAGGAGGAACACACTACTTTCAACGCCTAATTGATTGATCCAAAGGGTTGGATTATACATCAACAAACATAAAATATCAAACAATGCATTGGGATGCATCCCAAAAAGCATATTAAAGGGGTGATACAAAGAATGTTGAGAACCCTTATAAAGGGCTATGGAAGGCAACAAAGATTATCCTCTAAAGAGCAACAAAATGGGTCACAAAGATGTTGGGTTATGACTTTGAAATTATCTACAAAAAAGGGAAGCAAAATGTTGTGGCAAATGCACTCTCAAGAAAGGATGAGGATGTGGGAGAATTGTTGTGCGCCATTTCTATTATCCAACCAGATTGGATAAATGAAGCAAGAGAGGAATGAAAGAATGACGAAGAAGTGTGGGCACTTATTCAAAAGTTACAACAAGATTCCAGTACATCTGATACATTTAGCTAGAAAAATGATTTGTTATGGTACAAAGATTGCTTATACCTCTATGAGAATCCCCAACTCAAAGAAAAGATTCTTATGGAATTGCATACTTCTCCCTTAAGAGGGCACTCGGGATTTTTAAAAACTTACCACATGGTTAAGAAGGAATTTTTTTGGGATGGCCTTAAAGCGGATATTCAAAAGTTTGTAGTGGAATTTTTGGTTTGCCAACAACGTAAAGTTGAAACAATTAAGACCCTAGGTCTATTACAACCTTTATCCATTCCAAGACAATGTTGGGAGGAGGTTTCAATGGATTTTATCACAGGTTTACCCAAGTCTGAGGGAAAGAGTGTCATCATTGTGGTAGTTGACAGACTTACCATGTATGCACACTTTTGTGCATTATCACATCCATTTAAAGCCAGTACAGTTTCTACTTCATTTATGGAAATAATTCAAAAGCTACATGGAAACCCAAAGATTATTGTAGGTGATAGAGATCCCACTTTCACAGGAAATTTTTGGACAAAATTGTTTTCTTGTCTTGGTACTCAGTTAGCTCATAGCTCATCTTATCATCCTCCATCTGATGGGCAAACTGAGATAGTAAATAAATGTTCGGAAGGATATCTTTGTTGCTTCGTATCTAATAAACAGACACAATGGGTCAAATGGTTGCTTCTGGCTGAATGGTGGTATAACACTTCCTACCATAGTGCAACAAAAATGACCTCATTTATGGCACTTTATGGATATCAGCCACCATCCATTCCATCATATTTAAGAGAAAATCCTAATGTTCAAGCAGTGGAACATCACATTAAGCATCAACAACAAGTTCTCCAACTCTTAAAGGATAACCTTGTGTTGGCGCAAAATAGAATGAAGCAACAGGCAGATCAACATTGTAGCGAAAGAAGTTTTGATGTAGGTGACTGGGTATTTCTATAGCTACAACCATATAAACAAATGTCCCTCAAGCAAGATAAGAAGGATAATAAATTATCACCAAAGTATTATGGTTCGTACAAGGTGTTGCAAAAGATTGGTACTATGGCATACAAATTGGAGCTTCCTGCAGCTTCTCGAGTGCACCTAGTGTTCCATGTTTCATGTTTAAAGAAGGTTATAGGTGACAAACTCCCAGTTAAAACAATATTGCCAGAACTTTATGAGGAAGGAAAAATTATATTGGAACCGGAAGCAGTCACAGAAACAAGAACTCGATAGCTACGAAATCGATCAATTTCGGAGTATCTCATCAAATGGAAGAACTTATCCGCTGAAGATTCCACATGGGAGGATAAGAATTTTATACAGAAGCACCCAGAACTATTCAAGCATTAAGGACAACACTTTTTTGAAGGAGAGGGGCATGTTAGGTCCCTATAATACTAGTGATTATCCCATTACTATTGTAGTTGTATCCCTTATTAATATTTTTGTGCCCCTATTGTCCCCATATTGTTATTACTGTGCCCCATAGAATCCCTCTATTGTTATTTTTGTGCCTTTATATTATTATTGTTAGGTTGGCTTGGTTATATTGTGATCCCTTAGACTCCTATATATAGAAAGGAGGTTTTGTCATTTGTATTATCAAAGAATTGTTCATTTATGTAATGTAAAGGAGGTTGCCCCCTCAAAGAGGCTGAATTCTAAGGCGTTCATCTATCTTTTCTATCTTTTTGTGAGCTAGTTTCATAACAAGATCCCATAGAGCAGTAATTCCCCCAGATAAACCACATGAATTCACTACCACTATAGACCAAGTAGGAACATTAACATGAAAATAAGGGATGGCACGAGGAAAATCAGACATACTCTCCTGAATAAGAATCCTAATCAAGTGGTAAGTAGAAATTTGATGTCTAAGGGATAATTTTTGTGGCATCCCCTAACCCACACAATCTAGAAGAGATAATATTCATTTTTTAACCATGCCGAGGGTGCATTTTCTCTAAGGGCCCGAGCTGCAGAAGAGTCGATAATTAGAACATCATGTAGCGTAGAGAAATTGCTAAGCAATATCTTTCTCGAGGTGTTTCCCCTATGGTGAAGGCCACGCTTACCACCCCCCCTACGAGCCTTGATATTGCAGGCTGAATTTTGGTTGATAACAAGTGAGGAAACTAGGTCCTTCCCCTTTTGTACTGTGGGGGATGAGAGATTCATGGTGGGGTTCAGTAGAAGGAATTCAACATTGCTATCAATATAGTTATGAGGGGAAGAAATAGATTGGGGATCCCCTTAGGGGGAGGAGGGTTGAGTTCAGATGTAGTGGGAGGAGGGTCATGGGACAAAGGCACCGCTCAGAAAGGGTCATAAGGCAGAGGGACCACAGGGTCGAGAAGAAGGGATGGAATAGCTGAAATGGATTCAAAGTTCTCAGTGGTTAATGGTGGATGGGAAGACTGAGAGGGAATAAGATGTGAGGATGTCGAAGGAGCATCGGGGAGAGAGGAACCTGAGGTAAAAGGATTTAGAGGATCCATGATATATTATGACAATGGATGTTGAGGGGACGATGGGGAGGATGAGAGATGATTAGTGGATAAAGTATGATTTTGCAAATATGAGTTGTCAGAAGAAATAGAGTTACCTATTGCCCGCTCTGATTGCAGACCGGTGGAAGGCTTATGATTTGTACCCTTAAACGAGTGCCAATGATGGAAACGAGGCGAGCATTGGTCCAACAAATGCCCCATGTGGTGGCAGAGTAAACACCAAAAGAGTATACCCAATAGTCAAATGCGCCAAGAGTCCCATTTAAGTATGATATTTTCAAGGAGACCACCGAAGAAATTTACTTCAACCAAAATCCATGTGACACACTTATCATGTGCCCCCAAAATGCGGGGGTCCATATAAGAGAAACACCCGAACGAATCCCCAATAGCCATCCGGTCTTGTCGCGTCCAATATTTCAGGGGGATAAGACCATTTAACCCAAGCCAACTTATTCTTGGGTGTGTCCAACAAAGGGTTAAATCTAACGTATTATTTTTAGAGTTCAATAAAGCCCCATCCACAAACTGAGGGGTGCACCAAAATACGCTCAACATCTTCCCGGTGTAAGAAGTGAAAAGAGAAACAATGGTTAAGAAGTCCACTGACCTTGGGAGTATAACCCAGAAGGGGAGTCCATTGAGTAGCAACCCATCCCCCATGTCCATATCTCTGGTCCCTGAACACTGTCATCGCCCCCACAAGAGCTTTGCTTTGTAAACTAATGACCCTGTCCCATAAGACGTTGTGCCATGCAACGAATTGGTTTATGCGGACGACTGTGGGAGTCCGATGAAGCCTTTCGAAATCCCAACTGTAAATTTTAGCTTGCATGTGTGTCGTGTGTCCGGACAGGCTGGTCCATGTGGGGAGAATCGACAAGAGAGTCTGCCCCCTGATAGACCTTGAGATATACAAAGAAGGACACCGCCAATGTATTAAAATTAAATGTATGCCAGTGATACTGAAAATTAAAACGAAAATTACATTTGTCTAGGTTGAATTCATAATCGCAACAGAAACATCAAATCAAATCAAGCTCTTTTCAACGGAATCTAATCTTCTTTAATCTTCTTCAAATCATTGAATGGTCCAAAAGACTTAATTTTCTCGAATTGATCCATTATTATTAAAAAACTTATTTGTTTTAGAGAGGCTTTTTCACTTTTGATTTAATTCCCACAAGAATATATATATATATATTTTTGTTAGATTTTACTTTTTCTATCTAAGAAAATGAATTAATAAAAGATTAATAAATCTATTTGATTTATGCGGCTTTTTCATATGTGATTTATTTTCAAAACGAAAATAGATTTTTTTTATTATCTATTATTAATTTCTATTAGAAATTTATTGAAATTTTATTTTCTCATTTTATTTTTGTTCTAAAAATATTATTTGATTTAGTACATATTCACTATAAAATTTAAAGAATTATTGTTTAAAATTCATCCATAAAATTAGGAATAATAGGATGTTAGAGTTAATTAGAGGGATGTATTATTCTAATCCATTCTTCAATATCAAATTAGTTAATTGTTGTTAGTATATAGCATTAATTTGTAGCTACATCATCATTATCTTCTATGTTGACACCATTGCCATAAAATAAGGCTCTATTATGTGAACATATGTGTTCAGATTAATAAAATCTCTAAGTTGCGTAGTTATTATATTTCTCTATATTGTTTTTGTTTTTCTTGTTTTGGTATCGAAACGATGAGGAGTTGTGGCATGTGAGAAACAATATTGAAGCACTTTCCATTGGGAGTTGTGCAAGTTGGACTCTTGTAGCCATAGGTTTAGATAATCTATTGCATGCAATATAGAACCAACCACATGAAGCATGTGATGTATGCAGCTACATGAAATGTTTTTAGAAATCTCATTTAGTGATTCCTACAACTCCCACATGGACATGGAGTACTTGGTGATATTATTATGTTAGCCATTAAGCAACTATCCTCCATGTATACCATTACGCATTTCCCCACCTTCTTGTCTACATCTAGGAGATTTGTGAGGGAGTCCAGAGTAAATCTTGAAATCAAATATGACCCCAAATTTTATAGCTCACAATGAACGATCAACTCTTGAATCTCTATTGCTAGTTCTATCTGATGGGGAAAATAATCAATGAGGGCATTCATTTCCTCTGCATTAATCAACAAGGATTTTTTGGTAATGGTGATCTTAGGATTCTCATCCCACAAAGCATTTCCCTCACCCTCAAGATCGACCCTAGTGGAGAACTTGTAACGAACTTGTAATGGGGATAAAAATAAATCTCTATTGCTAGTTCTATCTGATGGGGAAAATAATCAATGAGGGCATTCATTTCCTCTGCATTAATCAACAAGGATTTTTTGGTAATGGTGATCTTAGGATTCTCATCCCACAAAGGATTTCCCTCACCCTCAAGATCGACCCTAGTGGAGAACTTGTAATGAACTTGTAATGGGGATAAAAATAATGTTTTTTGGGGATGCCTTATTTTCATTTAGTTATGAAAATAGATTAATAAATTAATTATTATTATATTTATGTGATATTTTTTAGAATTTTTTGGTTAAGTTTTATTTATTTTTTACTTAAGAAAATGGATTGATAGAAAAGTAAGATTTAAAGCCTATTTCTTTCAACACTATTAATAAAAAAAATTGTAGGCTTGGTGAGACTACATCTTCATCATGTCCAACATATCCCCTCGAAGCCAATTGAAATAATGACTTCACATCAAGGAGTGCCTTAACAAACCTCTTGATGAGGGTGGAGTGCCTTAATGGAACATAATAACTTCACATCAAGGAGTGCCTTAACAAACTGCCTGATCACACAAACCTCCTGATCACGGTGGAGTAACAAACAAAAACTTACATTTGTGCTGGAAAAAACAAAGAAAAACTTACATATAGATATTCATGTCCTAAGTCTAAAATAAATCTAAATTTATGTTTATTGTAAATTTAAAAATATTTCCAAAATATTACTACTTCATGAGCCGAAGAGCCCGCTTACTGCTCCACTGATGATTGACTGAACCAAAGCAGCTCTTTTACCGCCAGATGTGGATGTGGTGGGACGCACGGATGCAACTCGATGAATACCATGCTCTGAGAGTCCAAAAATGTCATTTTTAGCGCAGCTCGGATCCACGTAAACCTTACACGCCACATCCTCGCACCGATATCTCCAACCACCGCAACGGATGTAACCATCGCAGGCGCTGCAAGTGTATGCTTTCCGCTTTAAATCACCCGTCACAATTTTGAGTTTGTGATTTGCGTGCCCACCGTAGTCGAGTATTTTAGGAAGCGCCATACACAAGGGATGGAACCTTCTGTTATGCCTTTCAGTTTCGAACACAAAACCTTTAATCACCTCGCAGCAGGCACTGCAGTGATGCCTCAGAAACGTCTTGGAACGAAACTTGATGATCACGTCGCTGCGAAACGGGTGTTGGATGTCGTCAGGGAGGGCGGCGCAGACCTCGTGCAGAGTGAAATTCATACAAGAACCAGAAGAAATCTTACACTTGTAACCCCTGTTGGCTCCGTATTCTTTGCATCCGCTGCATGTGTAAGCCGGAAGACCCTCAAACAGCAAGAGCTCATGCTCATGGCGGTTAGCGTTAAACAATACTTCCTCCCCTACCTTTCCCTTTCCCTCTCCCTCTCCCTGCTTTTCATCATCTCTGGCTGTTCGATTTGAATTCGGCTCCGCCATAAAGGAGGCGCACTCTCAATTAATGACAGACCTATTTTCTTTCTCACTAGATGCGGAAGTTCGACGATATTGGGATCGCTGGGCCAGAATTATGGATTCGGCTCCGCCCTGCAGGAGGCGCAATCTCAATTAATGACAGACATATTTTCTCTTTCAATAAATGCGAAGGTGGACGATATTGGGATCGCTGGGACACAATTATCACTGCATCGGCTTATTTATATAAATTCGGGGGTATATCCGGGTATATCCCTAATAAACAGGGAAACTCCTAATAGGAAACTCCTATTTCGTAGACTGTAGAAAAGTAAATGTTGGGTGACATGTCAGGCATTTACTTTTCGTCTTTCTCTCACAAATGTTGGTTGACATGTCAGGCATTTACTTTTCTTCCCCTCTCTCACAGCACGCGAATCTAGATAGCAGCCTAGAGAAAGAGAGCCAAAGGTAAATGCCTGACATGTCAGCCAGCATTTACTTTTCTATAGTCTAAAAAATAAGAACCGCTTAATAATAAACAGCGGTATCAAGTGTGAAATATTTATTAAAATTGACTGATTATAATATAAATCAAGTGAGAGGTTGGTATATGTTAACATCATTGATTGATTCTACTTGTAATAAATGGAGGTCAAAGAATACCAAATTATTTAGATTTTTTCCCCTTCCATCGTTTAAGAAAAAGCGTTAGTTGTATAATGAGTATGTATAATTAACATTAACAAATCTAGAGATTAATTTCAAAAATAAATATGTTAATCAATTTTTTTAAATTTAAATCAAGCTTATTATTATTTATTATATATTGATCTTTTAATTAGTTTTTAAAATTACGGTAATCTTTTAAGTTAAGAAATAACAATGTATACAATATTATGAAATTGAGAGCTTTGAATTTACATGAAATTAACTAAATTTCATATATATTAATATGGTATCACTATGAAATATTTGGTAAACCTGAGTGATCATAATCTGCATCACATAAGTAACATTATTGATTCGATTAATACTTATAATCCAAAAATCCAAAATTTGTGGAAATCCAAAATCCCCATTAAGATTATTATTTTTTTTCTTTGGTTGGTTTGGAAGAATAAAAATTTAAGACCAAGTTATTACGAATAGACATCGCAGTTAATTGACTTTCCCAACACGCGTTTGACTTTCCCAACACCTAATGCAAATTGGATATTTTAAAAGACCAAGTTATTACGAATAGACATTGCACTTAATTGATAATAAATTTTTTCAATTTTGAAGACATTTTCTATACCTATAAATATTAATGAAATTAATAGCTTTTAAAGGTTACGATATTATTTTATTATTAAAAATAAAATGACTGTTTCAAATTTTTGGAGGATGACCATTTCAGTTTGTCTTTTTAGCCATTATGCCATATGACCCCTTCAAGTTTTCTATTTCATTCTTTATCCTAGTTTAATGTTTTATTTTTCTATATATATATATTAAATTTTTATATTGTTTTGATTTCTAAAAATGGGGATTTTTAGTTTGTGTTTCAAGAATATGTCATAAAAAGTAATTTTAGTGGATTATAGTAGAATCCAAAGAATTTGTATGATTATGAAATATTAACATTTATTATATTCATAGAAAAGAATGTTTCATAATCATCAATATTTTATAGAGAGAATGGATTGATTTGTAAATCAATAATTTATAGTCTAAAGCTTGCAAATCTATGATTCATAGATTTCCTACATGGAAATTAGAAATAAGGAAGAAATATATATATATCCTTGTGCCAAGGGATTTTTCACAATAGTGTTTGACTTATTTGAGGACAAAGATTGAAACTTGAACTTTTGTCAACGGTTCTAGGGAAACCTTGGTCAATGGTTCTAGGGAAACTTTGATCTCTACATGAAACCCTAGACTCCAATTTTTGACCCCTCTTTGAACCACTTCTCCACGATGCTCATCTAGGTAAGCTTGCTTAACCTCCCTCTACATTTATAATTTTATAAGAGATAGTGGAAATGCTTTAGTTGTATTTCATTTGATATTCATTAGGTGAAATGCTAGTGTATTGCAACATATGCATGCATGTGTATACCTGGACTTTAGTAAGGAAATTTGAGCAAACATCAAATTTTGAAGGACAGGTTTTGAGTTAAAGTCGGATTGTGATCAAGTCCCTTTTAGATGAAAGGCGTGATTTGTAAAATAACACATTTCTACCCATGGCATCAAAGTCTCAAAGGTATGGTCATCAAGGTAATATTTTCACAACCAATGGTGCAATGGAGTAATGGAAGCCCATCATCGAATCGACAAGGATCCATTGACGTCCTCCTAGATCCCCTCTCTAAAGATATCCTAGATTGTTGCTTTGTCTTTGGAACCTCATGGTGATGTCATTGCATCAAGGGGTAGACATTCTCCCTAGGTCAGAATATAAACAAGTCAAAGTATTGACCAGGGGCCACAAAATGTGGCTAGGGAGAATGACCCAGAGAGAATCAAGTCCTAAAGTACTCCCTAAATGGGCGAGTGAGTGCCACTAGCATTAGAAAAGAAATTTACCATTGAATTAACATGTAGGAATGGTAATATCCCATGGTTTCACCATAGGTCATAGGTGTTGACTAGGTTCCAAGTGACAACTTGGATAATTGGTGAATTGTTCCAAGTGACGACTTGTTGAGAATGATGTTTATGCATGATGCTTTCCATAGGTAGTGGATTAAAAAATCAACATGGATAACTAATTCAACGAATATCATTCCCTCTAGGTCAAGAATTAGGGAGAATGGTCTAATAGAGGAAAGTCATTCTTCTTGTGTCAATTATGCTAACTAGAATTAGGAAGAACTATCCTAGAGGCCTAGAATCACTCAATTTAGTGGGTGCCCTTTAGCATCAGTCTCAAACTATCTAGAGAGGTTGAGTGAGCACATTTAGCATTAGGCCCAGAATTACTCATGAAGAGTGAGGTATTTGGAGATTCACCACGAGTCAAGGATATTAAATAGATTGATGGTTAACGAAGACTAGTCTAGGTCAAGAGTATCGACCAGGATGATGGTGATGATATACCATAGGTCCGAGGTACTGACTAATTGATGCAAATGGTGTATCATGGGTCAAAAGTACTGATGAGATTACGGCGATAATACAACATAGGCCAGAGATACCGACCATAATTATTGTAACAAAGTGATGTTATTAATTTACCGTGAGTCAGAGTTGTTGAATAGGATTATGTTAATAGAATAATGCTAATTTTTAGGATAAATGATTAACCTTTTCTTAGAGAAATTTGTCAATAACATAACATTTGGTGTTGGGTGTGTTATATTTATTTTGTGCGGATTCAATAATAGTTGGGTGGATCCAAGGATGGGGGCCAAACCTAAAGATGGTGGGCAAACCTACCCATGTTTTTGCGCATGGTTTTTGGGCACGGTGGTTTTTTCACATGGTATTTGTAGATCTGGTCAAGGGAACTACAAGTACGTTCTAATCCAAGGTTAGTGGATTGGGGTTTATGAATACTTCGACATGTATATATATGTATTGTAACGTTAAAAGGAATATAACGAGAAATCAATATGGTATTCCTGGTTTTGGGATCCAGGGGAATTTTTTGTGTATATGTAATGTTCCAAACTAGAAAATATAGTGAATGTAAAAACATACACTAAATTGCAGCCAAGAATTTTGACATGTGCATGCACAAATTTACACAAACAGAAATAGATAAGAAAACCATAAAATAACAGCCATATAACTAAGCCATTTTATTGATTTTAAAGTTGTAACTAAATACAATGGAGTGAATATATATAACTTGGGCTTGCTACTGCAAGCATGCAATAACCAGGTGGGAAACTAAGTGAAATATCCAATTGAAATGGCTCACTCTATCCAAATGCATTGCCCATAAATTGTTGTTGTCGTTGCTACTTTTGGAGGCAAACTATGAAATGAACACTCGAAAAAGCTCCAAAATTTCTGAAAAATTAGAGGGAGGCTCCTCACACCCCAACCAATAAAACCCATAAATATTTTGAGCTAATTCCAGTTGACCCAGATGCCCAAAATAGTGCAAAAATCCTTGTTAAACCAACAATTCACCCTGCTATAAGAATGAGGATTTCGGGCCTTAATATCGCCCAAATTGTTTTGTAAAATTAACTGGAGTCTCCTCTCACCAAACCCACAAAAACCCAAAAAATCTCAAGCTGAATCCACCAGTCACTGAAACCCCAAAATCAATGTGAAACCCTTCACAGTCTACCAGTGAGCTACAAAAATCAAACTGCTACAAGAATGCACAATTTCCCCAAAGGGAAACTCCTCCAAATCCCAACAAAATTCCTTCCTCAAACTTTCGTCCAAAATAAGCTCTAACACCTGAAAAAAAACACTATTGCTCAACCCCTGCAAAATAGATAGAAATCCAACCCACAATAGTTGATCCTCCAATGAGCAATTCGAACAACCTCTATGCCCAAGGAGTTGCAAACTAAGTGAATACCTACAATAAAGCTCTATGGAAATCCTGAATTGGACTCCCCAAATTACCTCACTACAGAGACGCTCGAATTTCTCGAAATGAGGGTGGAATTCTTCTTGGAAATTCCTTGTGCTAAACAACACTGGTTGAATTAGCTAAGCAGCTCAAGCAAACTCTCCAATTCTGAAATGAAATGCCAAATAGAATGATCAAAATGAGGATCTAGCCTTCCTTTTATTATTTCTTTCCCTTCCTCACACCATGGGTCGATTTCTCTTGCACTATGCTTTGATACTATGGTTTGATTCTTCTCATGGTTCGATTTCCATTTTGGTAACCTCCACAACTTACCTTTACTTTAATTTTTATTTTATCCTAAGTTTGGCCTTCTTTTCTCTCCAAAATTTATAATGAGCCATCATAACCCATTTTCCTAAGTTTTTGCCAAAAATATTGACTATTTGCCAAAATTGTAAATTTGAGAATTTCCCTTAACAAAATTATTAATTATTGGGGACATGACAATCCTCCCTGCCAAAAATTACTTGTCCTCAAGCAATGATTGAACAAGTTCCCTCTTTGACTTTTGATCACCGCTATAACCATGAATAATACTAGAGTCCCAAATGTGTCACTGAGTCATCCCCAATCTCACCCCTGTCTTGACATGAAGGAATCCCTCAATACTAGGATCCCAAGCCATCTTGATCAATGCAAATCAAACCTTACTCCATTAGTTGTCCAACTAGATACAGGTACCAAAATCCTTCTACATACTATCAATAATTAGAGCATCGTGATAATGTAGGACTTTGTCTAACTCCCTGTGAAGTTTCCCTACTGAGTAGTCCACCTCATGCACTCCAAGAGTAAACTCTTGATGAAACAACAATGTCCTTGTGGGGATGAATTCTTTCCTGCATGAACTTCCCCTAGTATCCTCCCGCCAACCAACCTGTCATGATGAGGAAGTCTCCCATGCTATCAGCGAGTTCCTAAAGCTTTGGGGAAGATTTGGGTGATCTCCTCCTATACTAGCCAGCTCTTCCCTAAAGGTCATTGAGTGGTAAAGTAATATGATGTCTGGGTCCCATGCCCATCATAGAATGAAATTGCCCTGCTGACCCTGTCACACTCTAGTCATGGCTAACTGCCTACTATGCTCGTACTAGAACCTCCTCTCATGTAACTCTCGGCCATAATATATGTGATGATTGAGGCTAAGCTCAACCTACTAATATGACTTACCAATGCTCACGCCTATCACTCCATGGCTAGCCCTAATCCTAAATAACCACATACCTCACCATATGATGAAGACCCCTGTGATCCCCCATGTCTTAACCTAGTAAAGAACCAAGACACCTACTATTTGGATTTTACTCACTATGTAATGGAGTGTCCCACCAATCAACTGGATCTCTGGATCCAATAACCATATTGGAAATCCACAACTCCCAATCCTCACTACTTATTGCTATGACATGATGTTAGCTGCTAGGACCCTGTTGTAGCGACTACAACCACCCTCCAAAATTTTTCCTTAGCTTCGTTTTGGAGCCTCCCTTCCAACCTTCATAGTAGCTTGCCTTACTTCCTCAAGTTCACAAGTTCCAGTGTTTTTCTTGCACAAAGGTAGCGTGTCAATCACAGCTCAATGCATTCCCCTCACAAGCTGATCACCCAAACTTGGTCAACCTACAGGCAGAGAAGCTCCCCCAAGAAATTGTGCAATTCTAGAGGGAAACTAACCTTCCCTCCAGAAATTGTGCAATCATAAATGGCAGCTTGCTGGGCTCCAGAATTGTGCAATTATGGCAGTCAACACTCACAGTGAAAATTGTGCAATTTTCCCTAGCAGGGCTGCTCAACCCAGAATTTGCACAAATCTGGTTAGCAGTGAGCTGCTCTGCCCAGAAATTGCGCAAATCTCCTGGGCATCTAACCTAGCTCCTAGCCAGAAATGCACATTTTCTCCCAGCAGTCGAGTAGTCTCTTACATGTGCAGCTGAGTTGACCGGTTCCCTCCGAGACCGAGCAAAACTGACTTGCATGCATGGGTTGCTTCTCCCAAGGCAGCATGCAAAGGCATCCCTTGTTTCAGGGATCTATTTTTAGCAGCTGGAGGTTACATGTGTTATCACTTGGATTGAACCTCAGGCTGAAGGAAGGCAAGCCAGGGTAACCACAAACCACGCTTAGCCAAGTAGCTAGCCCTACTAGGTTGGGAGAGGGCTCTCTCCATAAGGATCTCAGTCAAGATGACTAGATCATGTAAAGTATTTTAGGCTAGGTATAGTAGCTCGAAGGTTTTGATTGAATTTTGTTGGTGTTTTGCCGGACCAGGAGGAGTTGGGCAGTTTAGGTCTGGGAAATTAGGTTAGAAATGCAGGGTGTTCTATGGGGCAAGGTAGGCATAGGCTTTAGCACTTTAGGCTTTGATGGTGTGAGGTGTTTAAGACTGATGAGGAGCTAAGAAGGGCATGTGACAACTATGGATCCTTCCTAAACAATAGAAAACATGAAATGTTGAATGATCTCCCAAGGCAGAGCATTGATACAATGGATTCTACCTATCAAACTTGAAAACATTCAACTAGAAGCAATGAAATGAATGATGGCATACATAAAACATGTAAACAAATGATCACAAAAGAAGAAACTGTACTAAAACTCCATACCACAGGGATCCCACAAAAATAGCTGCAAATCCTATTATTCTCCTTGTCAAACTGCTTTCAATGATGTACAATCAAGGTCTGAGCATCCAACTGAGTCCAACCTCTCACAAAGAGACAGAAGAAGAAGATATAGACAAGCATTCAACCTCCTCCCATCTTCAGGGGTTGAATCCCTAAGATGAGGAGCTGATCTAACTCATACTAAACAAGGAACAAGAATATAGGCATCATCAACAACTTGCCTCTAAAAGTGAAAAACTATTTCATTTGACTTCAAACTATCTCCTAAAGAAATGAATCTACCCTCTACAACAACTTTTTAACCATCATATTTACAAGCCATGACATCATTCATAATATTAAATCATCCACCATGAGAGAGAATCCATGATCATAGTAAAAAACTAGAAAAATAGGCATCCTGAGCAAAATTTGCTCTACGCGCAATGCCACTGGCTCAACATGTAGCGCCACTTTCAGGTCCCTTTTGAAGGCCTTCCCGACATCCAAATTGATCCCATGATAGCTCATGAGAAAGGTCCTCAAGTCTACTTTCCAAAATACCTAGAATTCCTGCATTTGGAGCTCATTTGTCCCCTCCAAACTTGATTCTCCCAAGACTGCTTCTGTGTGTCCAAAAAGTGGCAGAAAGGTCATTTTTAGGGTGTTTTTTGACCTTTTGGTTGCCCAGTTCTGCTCCAAAGACTTTGAAACTTTCTAGGATGCATGTCCTCACTGCCCTGAATCCAAAAATTTAAGCCATTTTTCCATTGGGTGCCCCTAGGAAAATCACAGCGCTAGTGGCGCTACGCGTCTAGGCCATTTTTCTGTGTGTCAAATTTCCAAAAATTGCAAATGTTAAAATTTGCTCAAAATTTCCCCAAAATTTGTGTGAAGCCTCACCACCATATGCTCTGATGAGTCAAGGAAGCCTCAACCAACATTCTAAGTCTATCCTCCTCTTTCTTTCCCTTCAAGGCCCACCTTAACCTAGCTTTCATCTTCTTGATTCTTATGTTGCAAATCCTATTGCGAGTCCTGTAATGATAGGCCATGTGTATGAGCATCCAACTATCTCCGTTGGCCTTCTGTAGTAGCTTCTCAAGGTGTAGGTTGACTCTTTCAAGCCAAGTTTCTCTATCCTCTTCTATCTCCTGCTCAATAGGGGTCAAAGTGACTTGTGTTTCTTTGCCACTTCGTCGTTTTGCCTTGAGCACTTCCAGCTCCATGAGGACTTGTTTGTCACTCAACTGTTTGTTTTCCTGCTCTAAGTATTTGATGACATACTTGGCCATCCTTTTCCTGAATGATGATGTCTTTGATTGTTTCTTCATCCCGAGCCTCTAAATCAATGGTTTGAGTGTCATGCTTCTCAAGCTCATCATACTCTGCCAAATCAAAGTCTCTTTCCTCCTCATCATCACAGTCTTCCTCCTATCCATGTTTGCAAGGTTTTTTGGTTGCACACTACTAGAAAGGGATAAATGGAATGAGTGGGATTCTTTTAGGAGTGAAGGGATGTATTAGGGTAGACTAGACAATGAAGGGTAAGATGTGAATTATGAGAGTGAGGGAGGGGGGTTTTAGGATGAGAGGATATAATGAGGGGATATGAAATGATGTAGAGAGGGGTTTTGAGTTCTAATGATAAGTGATGGGAAGAAACAAATGGGTTTAGGGTTTTTTAGGATGAATAGAGTAAAACTAGGGTTTGATTTTAATCATGAAGAATGATGCTTATGACTTTCATATGCAAACAAGAAATGAAGGAGAAGAGGGTTACGCACTTGGAAAGAGGGAAAGAGAAAGCAATTTGAAGATTTTTTGAGGTTTTGAGGGTTTTGGAGCCTTTCTCCTCCACGCACAGTGCCTTTGCCCAAACGCACAACGCCGGCCCCAACGCATAGTGCCCGTGTAAAAGTACACTGGATAATTCTTCTAGACGTGCAACGCTAGGCTCTACATGCAACGCCAAGTCTCCAATGCGCAGCGCCAAGTCTCCAACGTGCAACGCCGACCTATTTCGCCCAGAAGCACAACACCACTCAGCCAATGCATAGCGCCGAGCTTCTTTCACCCAAACTCACTCAAATTCGCCTCTTCTTCTTACTTTTGGATTCCTTTCTTGCTAAATGAACATAATGATTTTTGAAAATGAAATATGAGAGCTTAAATAGGAGTACATTTTGATCTTTCACTTTGAAAAACCCACTTTCTAATGTTTCTCGTCTTTCTTCAAAACCCTGTTTTTAATGCCTTTTCTTGTTGTGTCTTTGTAGGTAGATAAATGCTCAATCTGAATCTAGTTTAATATAGAAGTATTAATTAAAAATCACTTAATGCACAAATTTATATTGAGCATGTATAAAGAATTGCAAGGGAAAGAAAATAAACTATTAAAGTGTCTAGTGAATTGAGAAATTGGCTCTTGATTGCACATTCTACATTATAGTCAATCGTTACAAAAGATCCATCTTAAATATGGATCTAACATGAGTCAAGAGGAATCCAATTTCTTCACGTGCAATTTTTTTTATTAGCGGACATTATTGTATTGTTATTTAATTTTTATTTTGCCCGACATTAGCAAATTTCAACTTGGATGACATCATACTGGGCTATAGAATGAGCCTCTCGGCTCAACTAGAATTAGCACTTGCATCATAAACAAAAAACTTGAATTTTAATATAAATGTATTTTTGTATGTAATTCCTGCATTTGCAGATGTGATCATCAAAATAGATGTTACATGCTACCAATAGGAAAGTGATTTTCTTCCCATCACTGGGAAAACAAGGAGATTCTAGGGAAACAATGCTTGCGGGGTTTCGAGTCACATACAATGTCAGGGAGGCTTTCTCAGAGGCATTTCATTTCGATGCAAACTTTCAGTCTAAGAGATAAGCTTCTTGAAAATCTCAACTAACTCAAATCTTTAACTACCCCATGTCCCTACAGTAGAATGGATTCACTAGAATGCTCCCCGGTCACAATGGGATCTTCAAGGTGGCCTTTCTGAGTGACAATGAATTCAACAACATTTTGGATTATTTTTTCAGAAACTTGAAAAGCTTAAGTGGGATATATTTAAACAACAATCTATGCATATTCATATAAGTTTATAGGGCTTATGGAATGCATTTCTTTGCCCCACTCGACAACAATTAGAATTTCATTGTGTTGGCACACAAGTGACTTTGGCCTATTAATTGCTTTGAAGTCAAATAGCATTTCCCGTCTAAGCGATTATCTTGATGCCAACGTGGATATAGTGTTCAAAGATTCTGCAATGATTAGGCTTGTTTTCCGTCATGTTATTCTGCACAAATATTTGAAAGAGATTCCGATTGTAGTAGATGTGTAATCTCACTCTTATTTCAAATCATTGTTGCTATGAACACATTTTTATTTCCATCATTTAGATAGAAATAAGTTTTCACTGTGATCAGGAACAAAACAATAATAGAAGGAAATGGAAATATTTTCTTTTGAATGGCAACATTTTTTTCAAAATGCAAAAGTCACTTGAGACACTAGGACCACCAACTATTTACTAAATATGTAGTCATTTTGGCACTACTTTTTCTTCATATTCTTATTGTCGGGTTAAACCCATAAAAATTAATTAATGAACTTGTTATCACCATTATGCCAAGTCAAATCTATTCTATACATGCCAATTTATTAATTTAGGTTTCAAACAAGCGAGACACCTATATGTCACCCAAGCCTGGAATTTGATGTTCCACAGAATGTTTTTTGGGTTTTTAAATGTATTTGACGGTTTAAAAATATTTGGAAACGAGTAAAAAAAATTAAAACCGTAAATTTTATGTTCATAGATTTAATTTAACCCTCATATTTCATAGTAACAAATAACATTAGTTGTCACTTGGAATCATCGATCAACCATAAAAATCATCAACTATGGAAATTCCATATCGACTGTATAGATGCTAGTGGGTTGCACCATCCGATAGGGATTAGACGTGATCTTCCACATTCATTCCGTATATTTCAAGCGATGTGGACCATCAAACATGATCCCCTCTCGTATCTCAAACCATTTACTCCGCCACCAACCCTTTACGCGCCTCTCGACAACAGAGTTTGGAACCAGCTGAATCTCTTCAATTGAGCGGAGAGGAAAACCATCTGTGATTATTGTGTAAATAAAGCTTCGTCTCCTAAGTTAGCACTCAATCCAGTTGAGAATAATTAATATTATTTTGATATTAATGGAGAAAATAGTTACATTGTTGTAACTTTCTCCCTAGTTTAGGATTAGTTCCTATAGTTATGGGATTTGGGTGCAACTTCCTATTTCCTAGTATTGTATTTAATGATGTAATCTTTGATTGATTGATGAATAGAGTGGACGAGAGTGATCTCTCAAGTTTTGTGAGTGTAGTCCCCAGGTGCAGGCCACACCTGAGAGCTACATCTCTTTCTTTTCAATTCTGTTCACATTTTATCTTGGTATCAGAGCCAGGTTTCGATCCTGGGACCTGTGTGGCGGAATTGCCTGTGTGGCTGGAATAGCCTGTGTGGCTTGAAGTGCCTTTGTGGCTGAGTGTACACGAGAGCTCTATGCTCAATTGAGCAGGTGGACTGCAGAACACCTGGCTCGGACTCGGAATTTTTTTTCTGAGTGGAAAGGCCGATTAGCGCGGATTTTGCACTGACAGTCGCGCCAGAAGCCCGATTAGCGCAGATTTTAAGGGATAAATCGTGCTAAAGCGCCAGAAAGCCCGATTAGCGCGGGATTTTACCAGGAAAATCGCGCCAATTAAAATACTCGCACCGATTTTCAATTAGCGCGGATTTTTCGCTCGGGGTAGCGCCAAGGGGATCTGTGAATAGTGTGAACTTCGTTTGGCGGTTTGCAAACGGTGCAGATTGGCGGAGTTACAGATCCGTACGGGAGAGAGAGATCGGGAAAGCACCAGAGGAGATCTGCGGGAAACCTCGACTTCGTTTGGCGATCTGCAGGGAGAGCAGGATCGGCGAAATGGCAGATCAATCCAGGAGAGGTGGATCGGATCAATTGTGATCAGATCATTGTTTCGGCTGTGTTGAAAACGCCGAATTTGCTCATTGGAGCGAGAGTGCCAGACACTGTAGAATGGTGGCAGAGGTGACAGATCCATCTGACAGGTATTGTTTTTTGTTATTGTTAAGTAGATTCACAATGAGTAATACGATGGAATCTTATCTTAACGAATCTGGTAAACTCAATGGGTCTAACTTCACGAATTGGAAGTTTAAGATCCAGACCCTGCTCGAAGGTGCAAATGCTTGGACTATAGTGACAGGCGATGAGTAGAAGCCGACTGTAACCACACAGAAGGAAGACTGGGAAAAACGTGAAAACAAGGCCAAAGTCCTGTTGAAGATGTCTGTGAAAGACAATGTCATTGCACACATCAGAGACTGTAAAATGTCCGCAGAGATTTGGACGAAAATCAGAAGTCTGTATGAGACCCAGAATGCAAACAGAGTTTTGGCTCTGAAAAGCAAGCTATTTTCAATGAGGATGGATGAAAGGGAGTCTGCTACTGCATTTGTCGCGCGAATTAAGGATGTTAAAGACGGATTGGGGGCCATTGGAGTGGCGGTGGCTGATGAAGATCTTGTTGCAATTACAATGAATGGGATGCGTGATGATTTCCAAACCTTCATCACTAGAGTCTCGGCAAGAGAGAAAACACCCATGTTTGATGATATCACTGCGATCTTGCAGCAAGAGGAAGAGTGATGGCAGAACCTAAATCTGAACCCCCAAAGTGACGATCTCGCGCTGATGGCAAAACGACGACTATCTAAAGGGAAGCAGTCACAACAGCAATCAGTCCAGAAAGGAGGAACAACACATAAACATCACTGTCATAAAGGTATGCTTGCAAATCATTCTGAAAAGAAATGCTTTTATTGTGGAAATAAGGGTCATATACAGAGAGATTGTTATTATAAGAAGCAGGCTGATGAGGCAAGGAGGAGACAGGTAAATCCAAAACATAGAGGATATTTTGTTGAAGAAGAAGACTTCAGTCATGAATTTCGACTGTTCACAGTCGACTGTGCCCTTTCAGCATCAAATGAAGATGACATCTGGTATGTCGGTTCCGGAGCATCCTCTCACATGACAGGTAATAAGGAATTTTTTGATAGTCTTGAAGAAATTATAAATGGATCAAAAATATATCTAGGGGATGATAATGGATATCAGATTAAAGGTCATGGGGTGATTTCAGTTAAGTTACCAAATGGATTGAATCTGTATTTTTCAAGAGAATTACAAGGGATGCAGCCTTGTGTTATGCCTTTCAGTTTCGAACACAAAACCTTTCATCACCTCGCAGCAGGCACTGCAGTGATGCCTCAGAAACGTCTTGGAACGAAACTTGATGATCACGTCGCTGCGAAATGGGTGTTGGATGTCGTCAGGGAGGGCGGCGCAGACCTTGTGCAGAGTGAAATTCATACAAGAACCAGAAGAAATCTTACACTTGTAACCCCTGTTGGCTCCGTATTCTTTGCATCCACTGCATGTGTAAGCCGGAAGACCCTCAAACAGCAAGAGCTCATGCTCATGGCGTTAGCGTTAAACAATACTTCCTCCCCTACCTTTCCCTCTCCCTCTCCCTTCTTTTCATCATCTCTGGCTGTTCGATTTGAATTCGGCTCCGCCATGAAGGAGGCGCACTCTCAATTAATGACAGACCTATTTTCTTTCTCACTAAATGCGGAAGTTCGACGATATTGGGATCGCTGGGCCAGAATTATGGATTCGGCTCCACCTTGCAGGAGGCACAATCTCAATTAATAACAGACATATTTTCTCTTTCAGTAAATGCGAAGGTGGACGATATTGGGATCGCTGGGCCACAATTATGACTGCATCGGCTTATTTATATAAATTCGGGGAAGAGCAGGTTTCAACGCTCCTGCTATATCGCTAATAAACAACGGTATCAAGTGTGAAATATTTATTAAAATTGACTGATTATAATATAAATCAAGTGAGAGGTTGGTATATGTTAACATCATTGATTGATTCTACTTGTAATAAATGGAGGTCAAAGAATACCAAAATTATTTAGATTTTTTTCCCCTTCCATGGTTTAAGAAAAAGAGTTAGTTGTATCATGAGTATGTATAATTAACATTGGCAAATATAGAGATTAATTTCAAAAATAAATATGTTAATCAATTTTTTAAAATTTAAATCAAACTTATTACTATTTATTATATATTAATCTTTTAATTAGAGTTTAAAATTACGGTAATCTTTTAAGTTAAAAAATAACAATGTATACAATATTATGAAATTGAGAGCTTTGAATTTACATGAAATTAACTAAATTTCATATATATTAATATGGTATCACTATGAAATATTTGGTAAACCTGAGTGATCATAATCTGCATCACATAAGTAATATTATTGATTCGATTAATACTTATAATAATAAATAGAGCTTAAAGAATAACAAAGTTATTACTTTCCAGAAATCCAAAATCCAAAAATCCAAATTTGTGGAAATCCAAAATCCCCATTAAGATTATTTTTTTTCTTTGGTTGGTTTGGAATAATAAAAATTTAACGTGGGAAAACCTCCAGAAGAGGAATTGGTATGGGCAGGGGATATGTGCACTATGCAGGGAAGCGGAGGAGAGCAATTTCCACATATTCCTAAAATGTCCTACGACTGTTCAGGTCTGGAACAATCTTGTTGGTTTTATCGGTTTCCCTTATAATCAATTTGATAGTATTACTCATTGCTTCAGGTGGTGGAGCAATCAAAATTCAACATGGCGAAAAAGCCCCCTTATTTTCTTTTGGGAGATCTGGAGATGGTGAAACAATATTATTTTTAAAAATTTCAGAGAAAATGTTATGCAGGTGTTGGATCGCATTATCAAATGGTACTGTATTGGTACACAACAAGGCATGGGGCCTAAGAAAATCATTCACAAACAAACTGGCCTGAGGATGGTCTACATGACTGGTTTCTTTGACGGGGCAACACAAAGGAATAGATGCGGATGTGGTTTCGCGATTGCTTTATCTCAGGAATAGGAATTTTGGGTTCACTGGTGTCACGCCCATGAGTCGTGTGTGCGACGTGCGACGAGTTGGGGCGACATGCCCTCGGTTAAACGTGAAGAGTTGGCATGCGACGAGTCGGTGGGTGACAAGTCAGTGTGACGAGTTGGTGAGCGGGTGAGTCAGGTGCAGCATTATGCGACGTTGGGACGAGTTGGCGTGTGACAAGTCAATGAAGAGATGAAAATTTGGCTACGTGTAAAACTTACAGAGGCGACCTTATACGATGAGCGGTCAGGTAGGTGGACCCAGCGAGGCGACATGAGGGGGCGAGCCGACCTTGAGTGGGGGCATGGACAGCCGAGTTGGAAGGTCGGCTTGGGCAGGCCGACCCACGTTATAACCATAGTGAAGTGTATAAGTAAGTGGACGCATGGATGGAGAAAGGCATAAGCAAGAGCATCACATGTCATACAACTTGGAGTGCGAAGGTGTGAAGGCATACGAAGGAAGGTCGAGGTGCAGGCAGGTGTATAGATCGAAGTGCTAAGGTGAGGAGAAGAACCAGACGAGCGCAACGGCTAAGCGGAACCGCAGTTGGGCAAATCAGGTAGCAATGGGGCAGGTCTTCCCTCTAGTGGGGGATATGCTCATGTGAAAGTCAAGGAACCTAATTCTTATGACAGGACAAGAAGTCTAAAAACTCTTGATAACTTTCTATGGCATATGGATCAATACTTGGAACGTTTGGCGATGTCTGATGAGGAGGCCAAAGTCAAAGTAGCTACTCAATTCTTGACGAAGGATGTTAAAATGTGGTGGCGAAGGAAGATGGACCAGATTCCTAATGGACATGTTGTGGAGATCACTTCGTGGGATGACATGAAGAAGGATTTGCAAACTCATTTTAGTCCACAAGACGAAACATGGGATGCAAGTATGAAGACAAAGTATATAAAGCAAACAGGGAGCCTACAAGCTTATCGACGGGAATTCTCAAGCGCAGTTTTGGAACTACCTGATATGGCAAAAAGAGACAAGGTATTCAATTTCATTATAGGATTGAAACCTTGGGCACACAATGAGGTGAAGAGGCAAAAGATTAAAACACTTGAAGAATCATTTGCAGTTGTTGATCGCTTGGTAGAACATTATGATGAAGGAACTGAAGAGAGAAAGAAAAAGACTAACAAGCCGAAAGAAAAACCTACAAAAGAAGATCCTTCGAGATCGTATGATAAGACGAAGACGAAGAAACCATTGAAGTGTTGGATATGTGAAGAACCACATACAGTGAAGAATTGTCCTTCAAGATTGAAAGTGGCAGCAATAGCACAATCTGATGCGAAGAAGAAGAAAGATGAAACTTTCGTTGGGGTTATGCAGATTCTAGGAGCTGCAGTGGCTACGAAAGCGATCTCACAAAGAGATCCTGAGAGAAACCAACTGGAGTATGTGGAGATGAAGATTGGGAATGGAATTTTTCTCACTATGGTGGATAGTGGTGCAACTCATAACTTCATGAGTGAAGATACTACGAGGAGGATTGGGCTGAAGTTTGTACCAGTTCAGGCTCAAATGAAAGCAGTGAACTCTCCTCCTGATTCTGTGATTGTTGTGGCTGAGAAGGTCGATGTGACACTAGGTGAATGGAAAGGAAAGGTCGATTTCATAGTGGTGCGGATAGATGACTATGAAGCTGTGTTGGGCATGGAATTCATGAATCAATTCGAAGCTAAGATAGTTCCACATATGAGGAAGTTGTACATTTACAACGGGCGAGAGGATGTACCCATTGGTGTGCCAACCATAGGGGCTACGAAATCCGAGTGTAAGTTGACAACGATGAATGTGGAGGATGTCAGGCGAGATGAAGAGGTCTATAAGAGGTTGTCTTCTACGAAGGACAAGCTTATGGAATAGTCACAGGTGATTCACACATTGTCTCATAGCATCTTGGATCTATCAAGTAGACTAAAGGAAATGGAGAAGGATGAGGACACTAGACCAGATGTTCAGACGGAAGATTGAGAAGCATACTTGCAAAGGTTAGAAGTGGAGGATCCTAATAGATGGATTGAGTTGATATGTGAGGAAGAGGGAGAGCCTTCAGTTTCCACTTCCTCCTCATCTTCTTAGATTATCATGGAGATGAGGCTCATTGTTAGCTGCTCATGGCAGTGAGTCTTCAACATTTTGAGCAAACATCTAGGGTGAGATGAACACAGATTGGCAGGCAATGTGCAGTGTTAAGTCATGATGATGTAGGGGCATGCGTTCTTATGGAGGCGATGTACAGTTGGATTAGCTACCCAAATAGTCACCAACATGAGGGGTACAAACACATGATTTCTTGCAAAGTTTGGCATATTTATGGCATGAGGCAAGTCGAAAGGTGGACACATCTGGATTACCCATACACACATTTGGGTGGATTTACAGTCTTGGCGATGGTGGTTGCCGGGATAGTGTTGTCGAGGACGACAATTGTTTAGAGTGGGGGAGTATGTCACGCCCATGAGTCATGCGTGTGACATGCGATGAGTTGGGGTGAAGCACCCTCAGTTAAATGTGATGAGCTGGTGTGCGACGAGTCGATGGGCGACGAGCTAGTGTGACGAGTTGGTGAGCAGGTGAGTCGAGTGTGAAGTTATGCGACATTGGGATGAGTTGGCATGCGATGAGCCAATGGAGAGATGAAAATTTGGCTAAGGGTAAAACTCACGGAGGCGACCTTATACGATGAGCGATCGGGTAGGTGGACCCGGCGGGGCGACATGAGGGGGTGAGCCGACCTTGAGTGGGGGCAAGGAAAGTTGAGCATATAAGTAAGTGGACGCATGGATGGAGAAAGGCATAAGCAAGAGCATCAAATTCATACAACTTGGAGTGCGAAGGTGTGAAGACATATGAAGGAAGGCTGAGGGACAGGCGGGTGTATAGACCAAAGCGCCAAGGCAAGGAGAAGAACTGGACAAGTGCAAGGACCGAGCGGAACCGTAGTCGTGCGAATCGGGTAGCAGTGGGGCAGGTCTTCTCGCAGTGAACTGCAGTCGGGTGAACAGCTAGACGGAGGGCGAAAGCTTGGGTAGGTGGGCAAGTTGGTTCGAGCAAGTTAGTAGATGGATGAGCGAATGGGCGGGTAACTTGGCAAGGCAGGCGAGCTGACGAGTTAGTGGTTAGGTGAACGGGCAGAGTGCGCGATGGACGAGTTGGGCACGTTCGCACGACAACGCAAAGGCTGGGCGGGACTACCCGAACTCTGGTGAGTCTGCACGACCTGTGAGCCGGGTGACACGACGGTCAGGCAAAGTGCAAACTGAGCGCTGGGTGGTGGGTATGGCACAGGCGTCGGGTGGAAGTTTGGCACGACCCGCAGACCGGGTAACACAATAGCAAACGGTGGAGCGTGCACAGAGACTCGGGTAGGCGAGACTTGGGTAAGACCGCACAATAGGGTGGACTGACCCGGGCAGGGTTGCACAATAGTGGGCCTGAGCTGAACGACAACTTGGGTAAAATTATGAAATTGCAGTTTGGCATTGTTTTGGCCAAAGGTATTTTGGGGTTGCCTTAAGAGGCTGAATTATATATGAAGTTGTAAAGTTGTACTATTATATTATTGTGGGCAAGCTCTTATCAGGGAGTTGCCCCTCCCTTAAAAGATTAAGTGTACTTGTATACTTTTATATGTGAATGAAGTTAAAGATTAATGTTTTTGCTGTGTAAAATGAATGATGAATTCTTAGTGAAGTGAAAATATTCTAAGTATTGAATGTTAGGCGTATTCCACACTTGAAAGTATTGGTGGAAAGAAATCGGGTGGTGGTGCCGCACCTGCCTATGAGCGGTTGAAAGACTACCACTAGGATAGGGGCATGACAACTGGGGTGTTGGCAGCGGCATGAACACGAGGGCAGAAGCCATGGCACATGGGGACTTCTCTGGTTCACTAGATATCTTAACATCCCTTCAATTCACATTTTTGGGGACTCCAAGATAATCATCGACTATGTCCTGGGATGTGCAAAAGTTTACCAACCCACGCTCCATGGTTGGCTATATCAAATTTCGCAACTTTGGGCCTCTTTTAAAGACTCAATGATTGAGCACATTGGAAGGGACTTTAATCAAAATGCAAATAGACTTTCTAAGAGGGGGTTACAGGATGAGTTGGATGGGATGCACATTGAGATCAAGTTGGGGGAAAACATCATGGACACCGGGGTGCTTCCACTACCAGGATAACAATTATTTCTGTGGAGATTTTCATATGCTAATGCTGGTGGTTTATCTTCAGAGATTTATTATGTGACAAAGACTTATTTTTTGTGTTTTGGTTTTTGTATATCTTTCTCCCACATTTTAGATGTCTAGACAAATGATATATTAGATCATTTTGTTTGTATGTTTGCACTATATTATATGTACAGACCACTGTGCACAGAAACATATATCTGATAATGATTGTATTTACCATGTTTTGTCGAGTCAGAAAAGACTCGATTATGGAATGTATTGTATCTGAAGAAATATGTTGGTATCTTTATATACTATCCTTATACAACATGTACTACATATATTTTGGAATATAAATATATTTCTTTTTTCATACTGAAGAAAAGAAAAAAAAAAAGAAAGAAAGAAAGAAGGAAGTTATTACTCTACCGCAAAAACGTTGACCTTCAATTAGTTAGAAAACTCACGGAAAACTAAAAGTGATTTTACCAAATTTACAATATAATATTTAAATTTATTTTTATTTATTGTTAATTTAATTAATTTGTTTGCATCTCTATTAGTTAGACCCTTATTGTAATATCATTGTACTTGTCACGTCAGCACATGGCCATGAGTACATTTAATAGAAACGGTATGCATTTCAAATGAGTTTCATTATTCATTTGAATGGATTTGCAGAAATGGAGTTGCATCATTCATTTGAATGAATATTGAAAGAGATTCATTCAAAGAGTTATTAAACATGGGGTGGCATCTAACCTAAATGTACTTTCAACCACTAAATACCAATCACGAGGAACCAAACACTAAACTTCTTCCTGATATTGCGGGTTCATTCTCCAACACGCGTTTGACTTGATCAACGCGTGATGCAAGTTCGATATTTTAAAAGATTCTTCCTGATATTGCTGGTTCATTCTCCAACACGCGTTTGACTTTCCCAACGCGTAATGCAAATTGGATATTTTAAAAGCAGTTGTCTATAAGGCGACTTTTTGAAAGTCTTTCCGGCGGGTTTTTCCGGTCGAAATCCGGCAGGCATTTATTGGAATCGCAAGTTTGATAGTTAGTTTCTACACAATGAAAGCGTCCCAGGGATTTTCGAGGGTGTTGAATCCAAATATGTAGTTAAAAAACCATTTTAACTGCAACAAATCAAGATTTAACCTCAATTTCTTCCGGATTCCGTCACCGGAATCTCCAAAAAGTCGCATTATAGACAACTCCATTTTAAAAGACCAAGTTATTACGAATAGAAATTGCGGTTAATCGATAATAATTTTTTTCAATTTTAAAGACATTTTCTATACCTATAAATATTAATGAAAATAATAACTTTTAAAGGTTACGATATTATTTTATTATTAAAAATAAAATCACTGTTTCAAATTTTTGAAGGATGACCATTTCAGTTTGTCTTTTTAGCCATTATGCCATATGACCCCTTTCTATTTCATTCTCTATCCTGGTTTAATGTTTTATTTTTTTATATGTATATATATTTTAAATTTTTATATTGTTTTGATTTTTAAAAATGGGGATTTTTAGTTTGTGTTTCAAGTATATGTTATAAAAAGTAATTTTAGTGGATTCTAGTAGAATCCAAAGAATTTGTATGATTATGAAACATTAACATTTATTATATTCATAGAAAAGAATGTTTCATAATCATCAATATTTTATAGAGAGAATGGATTGATTTGTAAATCAATAATTTATAGTCTAAAGTTTGCAAATCTATGATTCATAGATTTCCTACATGGAAATTAGAAGTAAGGAAGAAATATATATATATATATATATATATATATATATATAAATATATATATATACCTTCGTGCTAAGGGATTTTTCACAATAGTGTTTGACTTATTTGAGGACAAAGATTGAAACTTGAACTTTTGTCAACGGTTCTAGGGAAACCTTGGTCAATGGTTCTAGGGCAACTTTGATCTCTACATGAAACCCTAGACTCCAATTTTTGACCCCTCTTTGAACCACTTCTCCACGATGCTCATCTAGGTAAGCTTGCTTAACCTCCCTCTACATTTATAATTTTCTAAGAGAGTGGAAATGCTTTAGTTGTATTTCATTTGATATTCATTAGGTGAAATGCTAGTGTATTGCAACATATGCATGCATGTGTATACTTGGACTTCAGTAAGGAAATTTGAGCAAACATCAAATTTTGAAGGATATGTTTCGAGTTAAAAGTCAAATTGTGATCAAGTCCCTTTTAGATGAAAGGCATGATTTGTAACATAACACATTTCTACCCATGGCATCAAAGTCTCAAAGGTATGGTCATCAAGGTAATATTATCACAACCAATGGTGCAATGGAGTAATGGAAGCCCATCATCTAATCGACAAGGATCCATTGATGTCCTCGTAGATCCCCTCTCTAAAGCTATCCTAGATTGTTGCTTTGTCTTTGGAACCGCATGTTGATGTCATTGCATCAAGGGGTAGACATTCTCCCTAGGTCAGAATATAAACAAGTCAAAGTATTGACAAGGGGCCACAAAATGTGGCTAGGGAGAATGACCCAGAGAGAATCAAGTCCTAAATTACTCCCTAAATGGGCGAGTGAGTGCCTCTAGCATTAGAAAAGAAATTTACCATTCAATTAACATGTAGGAATGGTAATATCCCATGGTTTGACCATAGGTCATAGGTGTTGACTAGGTTCCAAGTGACAACTTGGATAATTGGTGAATTGTTCCAAGTGAGGACTTGTTGAGAATGATGTTTATGCATGATGCTTTCCATAGGTAGTGGATTAAAAAATCAACATGGATAGCTAATTCAACAAATATCATTCCCTCTAGGTCAAGAATTAGGGAGAATGGTCCAATAGAGGAAAGTCATTCTTCTTGTGTCAATTATGCTGACTAGAATTAGGAAGAACTATCCTAGAGGCCTAGAATCACTCAGTTGAGTGGGTGCCCTTTAGCATCAGTCTCAAACCATCTTGAGAGGTTGAGTGAGCACATTTAGCATTAGGCCCAGAATTACTCATGAAGAGTGAGGTATTTGGAGATTCACCACGAGTCAAAGATATTAAATAGATTGATGGTTAACGAAGACTAGTCTAGGTCAAGAGTATCGACCAAGATGATGGTGATGATATACCATAGGTCCGAGGTACTGACTAGTTGATGCAAATGATGTATCATGGGTCAAAAGTACTGATGAGATTACGGTGATAATACAACATAGGCCAGAGATACCGACCATAATTATTGTAACAAAGTGATGTTATTAATTTACCGTGAGTCAGAGTTGTTGAATAGGATTATGTTAATAGAATAATGCTAATGTTTATGATAAATGATTAACCTTTTCTTAGAGAAATTTGTCAATAACATAACATTTGGTGTTGGGTGTGTTATATTTTATTTTGTGCAGATTCAATAATAGTTGGGTGGATCCAAGGATGGGGGCCAAACCTAAAGATGGTGGGCAAACCTACCCATGTTTTTGTGCATGGTTTTTGGGCATGGTGGTTTTTTCCCATGGTATTTGTAGATCTGGTCAAGGGAACTACAAGTATGTTCTAATCCAGGGTTAGTGCATTGGGGTTTATGAATACTTCGACATGTATATATATGTATTGTAACGTTAAAAGGAATATAATGAGAAATCAATATGGTATTCCTAGTTTTGGGATCCAGGGGAACTTTTTGTGTATATGTAATGTTCCAAACTAGAAAATATAGTGAATGTAAAAACATACACTAAATTGCAAATGATTTTAAAGTTGTAACTAAATACAATGGAGTGAATATATAGAACTTGGGCTTGCTACTGCAAGCATGCAATAACCAGGTGGGAAACGAAGTGAAATATCCAACTGAAATGGCTCAATCTATCCAAATGCATTGCCCATAAATTGTTGTTGTTGTTGCTACTGTTGGAGGCAAACTATGAAATGAACACTCGAAACAGCTCCAAAATTTCTGAAAAATTAGAGGGAGGTTCCTCACACACCAACCAATAAAACCCATAAAGCTAATTCCAGTTGACCCAGATGCCCAAAATAGTGCAAAAATCCTTGTTAAACCAACCATGCACCCTGCTATAAGAATGAGGATTTCGGGCCTTAATATCGCCCAAATTGCTTTGTAAAATTAACTGGAGTCTCCTCTCACCAAACCCACAAAAACCCAGAAAACCGCAAGCTGAATCCACCAGTCACTGAAACCCCAAAATCAGTGTGAAACCCTTCATAGTCTACTAGTGAGCTATAGAAATCAAACTGCTACAAGAATGCACAATTTCCCCAAAGGGAAACTCCTCGAAATCCCAACAAAATTCCTTCCTCAAACTTTCGACCAAAATAAACTCTAACACCTGAAAAAAAAACACTATTGCTCAACCCCTGCAAAATAGATAGAAATCCAACCCACAATAGTTGATCCTCCAATGAGCAATTCGAACAACCTCTATGCCCAAGGAGTTGCAAACTAAGTGAATACCTACAATAAAGCTCTATGGAAATCCTGAATTGGACTCCCCAAATTACCTCACTACGGAGACGCTCGAATTTCTCGAAATGAGGGTGGAATTCTTCTTGGAAATTCCTTGTGCTAAACAACACTGGTTGACTTGGCTAAGCAGCTCAAGCAAACTCTCCAATTCTGAAATGAAATGCCAAATAGAATGATCAAAATGAGGATCTAGCCTTCCTTTTATTATTTCTTTCCCTTCCTCACACCATGGGTCGATTTCTCTTGCACTATGCTTTGATACTATGGTTTGATTCTTCTCATGGTTCGATTTCCATTTTGGTAACCTCCACAACTTATCTTTACTTTAATTTTTATTTTATCCTAAGTTTGGCCTTCTTTTCTCTCCAAAATTTATATTGAGCCATCATAACCCATTTTCCTAAGTTTATTTGCCAAAAATATTTATTATTTGCCAAAATTGTAAATTTGAGAATTTCCCTTAACAAAATTATTAATTATTGGGAACATGACAATCCTCCCTGCCAAAAATTACTTGTCCTCAAGCAATGATTGAACAATTTCCATCTTTGACTTTTGATCACCGCTATAACCATGAATAATACTAGGGTCCCAAATGTGCCACTGAGTCATCCCCAATCTCACCCCTGTCTTGACATGAAGGAATCCCTCAATACTAGGATCCCAAGCCATCTTGATCAATGCAAATCAAACCTTACTCCATTAGTTGTCCAACTAGATACAGGTACCAAAATCCTTCTACATACTATCAATAATTAGAGCATCGTGATAATGTAGGACTTTGTCTAACTCCCCGTGAAGTTTCCCTACCGAGTAGTCCACCTCATGCACTCCAAGAGTAAACTCTTGATGACACAACACAATCCCTGTGGGGATGAATTCTTTCCTGCATGAACTTCCCCTAGTATCCTCCCGCCAACCAACCTGTCATGATGAGGAAGTCTCCCATGCTATCAGCGAGTTCCTAAAGCTTTGGGGAAGATTTGCGTGATCTCCTCCTATACTAGCCAGCTCTTCCCTAAAGGTCATTGAGTGGTAAAGTAATATGATGTCTGGGTCCCATGCCCATCATAGAAAGAAATTGTCCTACTGACCCTGTCACACTCTAGTCATGGCTAACTGCCTACTATGCTCGTACCAGAACCTCCTCTCATGTAACTCTCGGCCATAATATATGTGATGATTGAGGCTAAGCTCAACCTACTAATATGACTTACCAACGCTCACGCCTATCACTCCATGGCTAGCCCTAATCCTAAACAACCACATACCTCACCATATGATGAAGACCCCGGTGATCCCCCATGTCTTAACCTGATAAAGAACCAAGACACCTACTATTTGGATTTTACTCACTATGTAATGGAGTGTCCCACCAATCAACTGGTTCTTTAGATCCAATAACCATATTGGAAGTCCACAACTCCCAATCCTCACTACCTGTTGCTATGACATGATGTTAGCTGCTAGGACCCTGTTGTAGCGACTACAACCACCCTCCAAAATTTTTCCTTAGCTTCGTTTTGGAGCCTCCCTTCCAACCTTCATAGTAGCTTGCCTTACTTCGTCAAGTTCACAAGTTTCAGTGTTTTTCTTGCACAAAGGTAGCGTGTCAATCACAGCTCAATGCATTTCCCTCACAAGCTGATCACCCGAACTTGGTCAAGCTGCAGGCAGAGCAGCTCCCCCAAGAAATTGTGCAATTCTAGAGGGAAACTAGCCTTCCCTCCAGAAATTGTGCAATCCTAAATGGCAGCTTGCTGGGCTCCAAAATTGCGCAATTATGGTAGTCAACACTCACAGTGAAAATTGTGCAATTTTCCCTAGCAAGGCTGCTCAACCCAGAATTTGCACAAATCTGGTTAGCAGTGAGCTGCTCTGCCCAGAAATTGTGTAAATCTCTTGGGCATCTAACCCAGCTCCCAGCCAGAAATGCACATTTTCTCCCAGCAGTCGAGCAGTCTCTTACATGTGCAGCTGAGTTGACCGGTTCCCTCCGAGACCGAGCAAAACTGACTTGCATGCATGGGTTGCTTCTCCCAAGGCAGCATGAAAAGGAATCCCTTGTTTCAGGGATCTATTTTTAGCAGCTAGAGGTTACATGTGTTATCACTTGGATTGAACCTCAGGCTGAAGGAAGGCAAGCCAGGGTAACCACAAACCACTCTTAGCCAAGTAGCTAGCCCTACTAGGCTGGGAGAGGGCTCTCTCCGTAAGGATGTTAGTCAAGATGACTGGATCATGTAAAGTATTTTAGGCTAGGTATAGTAGCTCCAAGGTTTTGATTGAATTTTGTTGGTGTTTTGCCGGACCAAGTGGAGTTGGGCAGTTTAGGTCTCGGAAATTAGGTCAGAAATGCAGGGTGTTCTATGGAGCAAGGTAGGCATAGGCTTTAGCACTTTAGGCTTTGATGGTGTGAGGTGTTTAAGACTGATGAGGAGCTAAGAAGGGCATGTGACAACTATGGATCCTTCCTAACCAATAGAAAACATGAAATGTTGAATGATCTCCCAAGGCAGAGCAGTGATACAATGGATTCTACCTATCAAACTTGAAAACATTCATCTAGAAGCAATGAAATGAATTATGGCATACATAAAACATGTAAACAAATGATCACAAAAGAAGAAACTGTACTAAAAATCCATACCACATGGATCCCACAAAAATAGCTGCAAATCCTATTATTCTCCTTGTCAAACTGCTTTCAATGATGTACAATCAAGGTCTGAGCATCCAACTAAGTCCAAACTCTCAAAAAGAGACAGAAGAAGAAGATATAGATAAGCATTACACCTCCTCCCATCTTCACAGGTCGAATCCCTAAGATGAGGAGCTGATCTAACTCATACTAAACAAGGAACAGGAATATAGGCATCATCAACAACTTGCCTCTAAAAGTGAAAAACTAATTCATTTGACTTCAAACTATCTCCTAAAGAAATGAATCTACCCTCTACAACAACTTTTTAACCATCATATTTACAAGCCATGACATCATTCACAATAGTAAATCATCCACCATGAGAGAGAATCCATGATCATAGTAAAAAACTAGAAAAATAGGCATCCTGAGCAAAATTTGCTCTATGCGTAGTGCCACTGGCTCAACACGCAGCGCCACTTTCAGGTCCCTTTTGAAGGCCTTCCCGGCATCCAAATTGAGCCCATGATAGCTCATTGGAAAGGTCCTCAAGTCTACTTTCCAAAATACCTAGAATTCCTACATTTGGAGCTCATTTGTCCCCTCCAAACTTGATTCTCCCAAGACTGCTTCTGTGTGTCCAAAAAGTGGCAGAAAGGTCATTTTTAGGGTGTTTTTTGACCTTTTGGTGGCCCAGTTCTGCTCCAAAGACTTTGAAACTTTCTAGGATGCATGTCCTCACTACCTTGAATCCAAAAATTTAAGCCATTTGTCCATTGGGTGCCCCTAGTAAAATCACAGCGCCAATGGCACTACGCGTCTAGGCCATTTTTCTGTGTGTCAAATTTCCAAAAATTACAAATGTTAAAATTTGCTCAAAATTTCCCCAAAATTTGTGTGAAGGCTCACCACCATATGCTCTGATGAGTCAAGGAAGCCTCAACCAACATTCTAAGTCTATCCTCCTCTTTCTTGCCCTTCAAGACCCACCTTAACCTAGCCTTCATCTTCTTGATTCTTATGTTGCAAATCCTATTGTGAGTCCTGTAATGATAGGCCATGTGTCTGAGCATCTGACTATCTCCATTGGCCTTCTGTAGCAGCTTCTCAAGGTGTAGGTTGACTATTTCAAGCCAAGTTTCTCTATCCTCTTCTATCTCCTGCTCAATAGGGGTCAAAGTGACTTGTGTTTCTTTGCCACTTCGTCGTTTTTCCTTGAGCACTTCCAGCTCCATGAGGACTTGTTTGTCACTCAACTGTTTGTTTTCCTGCTCTAAGTATGTGATGACATACTTGGCCCTCCTTTTCCCAAATGATGATGTCTTTGTTTGTTTCTTCATCTCGAGCCTCTAAATCAATGGTTTGAGTGTCATGCTGCTTAAGCTCATCATACTCTGCCAGATCAAAGTTTCTTTCCTCCTCATCATCACAGTCTTCCTCCTGTCCATGTTTGCAAGGTTTTTTGGTTGCACACTCCTAGAAAGGGATAAAGGGAATGAGTGGGATTCTTTTAGGAGTGAAGGGATGTATTAGGGTAGACTAGACAATGAAGGGTAAGATGTGAATTATGAGAGTGAGGGAGGGGGGTTTTAGGATGAGAGGATATAATGAGGGGATATACAATGATGTAGAGAGGGGTTTTGAGTTCTAATGATAAGTGATGGGAAGAAACAAATGGGTTTAGGGTTTTTTAGGATGAATAGAGTAAAACTAGGGTTTGATTTTAATCATGAAGAATGATGCTTATGACTTTCATATGCAAACAAGAAATGAAGGAGAAGAGGGTAACGTACTTGGAAAGAGGGAAAGAGAAAGCAATTTGAAGATTTTTTGAGGTTTTGAGGGTTTTGGAGCCTTTCTCCTCCACGCACAGTGCCTTTGCCCAGACGCACAACGCCGGCCCCAACGCATAGTGCCCGTGTAAAAGTACACTGGAGAATTCTTCTAGACGCACAACGCTAGGCTCTACATGCAACGCCAAGTCTCCAATGCGCAACGCCAAGTCTCCAACATGCAATGCCGACCTATTTCGCCCAGAAGCACAACGCGACTCAGCCAATGCGTAGCGCCGAGCTTCTTTCACCCAAACTCACTCAAATTCGCCTCTTCTTCTTACTTTTGGACTCCTTTCTTGCTAAATGAACATAATGATTTTTGAAAATGAAATATGAGAGCTTAAATAGGAGTACATTTTGATCTTTCACTTTGAAAAACCCACTTTCTAATGTTTCTTGTCTTTCTTCAAAACCCTGTTTTTAATGCCTTTTCTTGTTGTGTCTTTGTAGGTGGATAAATGCTCAATCTGAATCTAGTTTAATATAGAAGTACTAATTAAAAGGTACTTAACGTACAAATTTATATTGAGCATGTATAAAGAATTGCAAGGGAAAGAAAATAAACTATTAAAGTGTCTAGTGAATTGAGAAATTGGCTCTTGATTGCACATTCTACATTATAGTCAATCGTTACAAAAGATCCATCTTAAATATGGATCTAACATGAGTCAAGAGGGATCCAATTTCTTCACGTGCAATTTTTTTTATTCGCCGACATTATTGTATTGTTAATTTTTTTTTTCTTATTTTTATTTTGCCCGACATTAGCAAATTTCAACTTGGATGACATCATATTGGGCTATAGAATGAGCCTCTCAGCTCAACTAGAATTAGCACTTGCATCATAAACAAAAAACTTGAATTTTAATATAAATGTATTTTTGTGTAATTCCTGCATTTGCAGATGTGATCATCAAAATAGATGTTACATGCTACCAATAGGCAAGTGATTTTCTTCCCATCACTGGAAAAACAAGGAGATTCTAGGGAAACAATGCTTGTGGGGTTTCGAGTCACATACAATGTCAGGGAGGCTTTCTCAGAGGCATTTCATTTTGATGAAAACTTTCAGTCTAAGAGATGAGCTTCCTGAAAATCTCAACTAACTCAAATCTTTAACTACCCCATGTCCCTACAGTAGAATGGATTCACTAGAATGCTCCCCGGTCACAATGGGCTCTTCAAGGTGGCCTTTCTGAGTGACAATGAATTCAACAACATTTTGGATTATTTTTTCAGAAACTTGAAAAGCTTAAGTGGGATATATTTAAACAACAATCTATGCATATTCATATAAGTTTATAGGGCTTATGGAATGCATTTCTTTACCCCACTCGACAACAGTTAGAATTGCATTGTGTTGGCACACAAGTGACTTTGGCCTATTAATTGCTTTGAAGTCAAATAGCATTTCCCCTCTAAGCGATTATCTTGATGCCAACGTGGATATGGTGTTCAAAGGTTCTGCAATGATTAGGCTTGTTTTCCGTCATGTTATTTTGCACAGATATTTGAAGGAGATTCCGATTGTAGTAGATGTGTAATCTCACTCTTATTTCAAATCATTGTTGCTATGAACACATTTTTCTTTCCATCATTTAAATACAAATAAGTTTTCACTATGATCAGGAACAAAACAGTAATAGAAGGAAATGGAAATATTTTCTTTTGAATGGCAACAATTTTTTCAAAATGCGAAAGTCACTTGAGACACTAGGACCACCAACTATTTACTAAATATGTAATCATTTTCGCACTACTTTTTCTTCATATTGTTATTGTCGAGTTAAACCCATAAAAATTAATTAATGAACTTGTTATCACCATTATGCCAAGTCAAATCTATTCTATACATGCCAATTTATTAATTTAGGTTACATGCCAATTTATTAATTTAGGTTTCATGCAAGCGAGACACCTATATGTCACCCAAGCCTGGAATTTGATGTTCCACACAATGTTTTTTGGGTTTTTAAATGTATTTGACGGTTTAATAATATTTGGAAACGTGTAAAAAAAATTAAAACCGTAAATTTGATGTTCATAGATTTAATTTAACCCTCATATTTCATAGTAACAAATAACATTAGTTGTCACTTGGAATCATCGATCAACCATAAAAATCATCAAACTATGGAAATTCCATATCGACTGTATAGATGCTACTGGGTTGCACCATCCGATAGGGATTAGACGCGATCTTCCACATTCATTCCGTATATTTCAAGCGATGTGGACCATCAAACATGATCCCCTCTCATATCTTCAAGGGATCTCAAACCATTTACTCCGCCACCAACCCTTTACGCGCCTCTCGACAACAGAGTTTGGAACCAGCTGAATCTCTTCAATTGAGCGGAGAGGAAAACCATTTGTGATTATTGCGTAAATAAAGCTTCCTCTCCTAAGTTAGCACTCAATCCTTCTTTCTAGAAGGAATGATTATATGTTGTGGTGATCGACAGACTGAAAAACATTGCTCTGTATGCTGAAGAACTACGTACTTCTGCTTTGAGCCCAGGAGTTGTTAGAAAGCAAGTAAAGGTCATAAGAAAGAAAAGAAAGGTCATATATATGATCAGGTATATAACTGTTCATAAAGGAGGGACTCTACTTATAGCGATCAATGCAAGCACTTTGAATTTTGAATCTTTACCCTTCGCTGTTGATAAATCCCTTATCTTTATTATTACCACCAACCCTGGTTTGATCTTGCCTTCCCTTCATCACCGATCTTATCTTGATTGCAGGTTGCTCAAGCTCGTTGACGTGCTCAGTGGGGGCCATCCATCTCCGTTGCCGGTTCCTTTAATACTTTCAATATTTCGTTGTCTGTTCCGTTAATACTTTCAATATTTCGGCAACTTGACAACTCTCCTCATTTAGAGTGCGTCCACAACTCTGACTCCTTGAAAAGTGGTGGATAAGTCGTCAACTTAAATGCATTCAATGCTACATCTGCACCATGGATTTCAAATACATTGCCGCCGGGGATTTCAAATTGAAAATTTGAGCGTGAAATTTCTCTCTCAGGTTGTTGAATAGGGATAAGATTGCTCCCTATTTCATTTTCGCTTCTGGAATGCTATTTGGAAGCAAATATACTCAGTTGCACCCTCCTATAGCCAAGGAAATGGAATAATTCATGGAGGACGTGAAAGGGGCTGTGGTTAGCATCATCGCCTTAATTGTTAGTGACCTTGTTCCTCTTCTTTACTGGCTGGATTTGCAGGGCTACGACAGAAGAGTCAACAGAGTAAGCAAAAAGCTGGAGAGAGTGTACAGGCTCGTTATCGACAACCATAGGCGTGACCTGGAAAAATAATCATACGGTAGTATGAGCAAGGAGACCAAGGATTTTGTGCATATTTTGTTGTTCCTCCAAGGCCAAGAACAACTCTCAGAAAAATCCCTTCTGGGATTAATGACGGTAGGCTTCTTCAATTTGTTTCAAACCTTACAATTTACAGCTCAGTCTGAATCTGTGTTTGTGTGTGTTAGGATGTGCCGCTGTTCGGCGTAGATATTACGATGACTAGAATTGAATGGGTGATGGCAGAGCTGATTCAAAACCAGAGGGTTTTGAAAAAACTTCAAGGAGAAATAGACAGAGGTGTGGGCGATGGTCGGCTGGTGGATGAATCCGACATGTGGTATATTCCATACCTGGATTGCGTCGTGATGGAAGCTCTTTGTCTCCATCCGCCGGTTCTGTTGACAGATCCCCATTTTAATGAAGAGGTCGTGGATGTTGTAGGCTATATAATCCCCTCTAAAAGCGTTATGTTTGTCAACATATGGGGTCTTGCACATGACCCAAATTGTGGCACGATCCTTTCGGATTCAGGCGAGAAAGATTCGAGGACGGATCGAAAACCAATATAAATATCGACGGGAATGACTTCAGATTCCTACCCTTCTCCTCTGGGAGGAGGAAGTGCCTAGCGGCGAACATGGCGTACGTTAAGATGCAACACGTTGTAGCCCTTCTTGCACACGCGTTCGACTGGTATCTTCTGGAGGGCCAGGTCGATTTTAACATGGAGGAAGGATTTGGAGTTACTAGCCCCATGATGTTCCGGTTACTTGCATTCCCTACACCTCGACCAGGTGATGGGGCTCACAATGCTGGCAATGTGCAGTGAATGTTTCATTCCAACATGTCCAAAAGTTGGACATAGTACTAAAGGTTTTGTATGGGAACAATTTGGGTTACTATGTCATATCTCATGGAGTGAGTTGGGTTTATGGATGTGTATTATTTGTTACATTAGATGTATTCTAATCATGTACGTTAGAGGGATTATAATCAAATACATCATCATTTTATATATTTTTATATAACAGGTAGCATTATAATAACCACTTCTTATGCTTTAATTTTAAAATTCAATAATTTTTTTTCAATTTTAAAGACATTTTCTATACCTATAAATATAATTAATAACTTTTAAAGGTTACAATATTATTTTATTATTAAAAATAAAATCATTGTTTCAAATTTTTGGAGGATGACCATTTCAGTTTGTCTTTTTAGCCATTATGCCATATGACCCCTTCCAGTTTTCTATTTCATTCTCTATATTTCATTCTCTATCTTGGTTTAATGTTTTATATATATATATATATATAAAATTTTTATATTGTTTTGATTTTTAAAAATGGGGATTTTTAGTTTGTGTTTCAAGAATATGTCATAAAAAGTAATTTTAGTGGATTCTAGTAGAATCCAAATAATTTGTATGATTATGAAACATTAACATTTATTATATTCATAGAAAAGAATGTATCATAATCATCAACATTTTATAGAGAGAATGGATTGATTTGTAAATTCAATAATTTCTAGTCTAAAACTTGCAAATCTATGATTCATAGATTTCCTACACATGGAAATTAGAAATAAGGAATATATATATATATATATATATATATATATATATATATATATATATATATCCTCGTGCTAAGGGATTTTTCACAATAGTGTTTGACTTATTTGAGGACAAAGATTGAAACTTGAACTTTTGTCAACGGTTCTAGGGAAACCTTGGTCAATGGTTCTAGGGAAACTTTGATCTCTACATGAAACCCTAGACTCCAATTTTTGACCCCTCTTTGAACCACTTCTCCATGATGCTCATCTAGGTAAGCTTGCTTAACCTCCCTCTACATTTATAATTTTCTAAGAGATAGTGGAAATGCTTTAGTTGTATTTCATTTGATATTCATTAGGTGAAATGCTAGTGTATTGCAACATATGCATGCATGTGTATACATGGACTTCAGTAAGGAAATTTTAGCAAACATCAAATTTTTAAGGATATGTTTCGAGTTAAAAGTCGGATTGTGATCAAGTCCCTTTTAGATGAAAGGCATGATTTGTAACATAACACATTTCTACCCATGGCATCAAAGTCTCAAAGGTATGGTCGTCAAGTTAATATTATCACAACCGATGGTGCAATGGAGTAATGGAAGCCCATCATCTAATCGACAAGGATCCATTGATGTCCTCCTAGATCCCCTCTCTAAAGCTATCCTAGATTGTTTATTTGTCATTGGAACCTCATGTTGATGTCATTACATCAATGGGTAGACATTCTCCCTAGGTCAGAATATAAACAAGTCAAAGTATTGACTAGGGGCCACAAAATGTGGCTAGGGAGAATGACCCAGAGAGAATCAAGTCCTAAATTACTCCCTAAATGGGCGAGTGAGTGCCTCTAGCATTAGAAAAGAAATTTACCATTCAATTAACATGTAGGAATGGTAATATCCCATGGTTTCACCATAGGTCATAGGTGTTGACTAGGTTCCAAGTGACAACTTGGATAATTGGTGAATTGTTCCAAGTGACGACTTGTTGAGCATGATGTTGATGCATTATGCTTTGCATAGGTAGTGGATTAACAAATCAACATGGATAGCTTATTCAACGAATATCATTCCCTCTAGGTCAAGAATTAGGGAGAATGGTCCAATAGAGGAAAGTCATTCTTCTTGTGTCAATTATGTTGACTAGAATTAGGAAGAACTATCCTAGAGGCCTAGAATCACTCAGTTGAGTGGGTGCCCTTTAGCATCAGTCTCAAACTATCTAGAGAGGTTGAGTGAGCACATTTAGCATTAGGCCCAGAATTACTCATGAAGAGTGAGGTCTTTGGAGATTCACCACGAGTCAAAGATATTAAATAGATTGATGGTTAACGAAGACTAGTCTAGGTCAAGAGTATCGACCAGGATGATGGTGATGATGTACCATAGGTCCGAGGTACTGACTAGTTGATGCAAATGATGTATCATGGGTCAAAAGTACTGATGAGATTACGATGATAATACAACATAGGCCAGAGATACCGACCATAATTATTGTAACAAAGTGATGTTATTAATTTACCGTGAGTCAGAGTTGCTGACTAGGATTATGTTAATAGAATAATGCTAATGTCTATGATAAATGATTAACCTTTTCTTAGAGAAATTTGTCAATAAGATAACATTTGGTGTTGGGTGTGTTATATTTTATTTTGTGCGGATTCAATAATAGTTGGGTGGATCCAAGGATGGAGGCCAAACCTAAAGACGGTGGGCGAACCTACCCATGTTTTTGTGCATGGTTTTTGGGCATGGTGGTTTTTTCCCATGGTATTTGTAGATCTGGTCAAGGGAACTACAAGTATGTTCTAATCCAGGGTTAGTGGATTGGGGTTTATGAATACTTCGACATGTATATATATGTATTGTAACGTTAAAAGGAATATAATGAGAAATCAATATGGTATTCCTGGTTTTGGGATCCAGGGGAATTTTTTGTGTATATGTAATGTTCCAAACTAGAAAATATAGTGAATGTAAAAACATACACTAAATTGCAACCAAGAATTTTCACACGTGCATGCACAAATTTACACAAACAGAAATAGATCAGAAAACCACAAAATAACAGCCATATAACTAAGCCATTTTATTGATTTTAAAGTTGTAACTAAATACAATGGAGTGAATATATAAAACTTGGGCTTGCTACTGCAAGCATGCAATAACCAAGTGGGAAACTAAGTGAAATATCCAACTGAAATGGCTCAATCTATCCAAATGCATTGCCCATAAATTGTTGTTGTTGTTGCTGCTGTTGGAGGCAAACTATGAAATGAACACTCGAAACAGCTCCAAAATTTCTGAAAAATTAGAGGGAGGCTCCTCATACCCCAACCAATAAAACCCACAAATATTTTGAGCTAATTCCAGTTGACCCAGATGCCCAAAATAGTGCGAAAATCCTTGTCAAACCAACAATGCACCCTGCTATAAGAATGAGGATTTTGGGCCTTAATATCGCCCAAATTGTTTTGTAAAATTAACTGGAGTCTCCTCTCACCAAACCCACAAAAACCCAGAAAATCTCAAGCTGAATCCACCAGTCACTGAAACCCCAAAATCAGTGTGAAACCCTTCACATTCTACCAGTGAGCTACAGAAATCAAACTGCTACAAGAATGCACAATTTCCCCAAAGGGAAACTCCTCGAAATCCCAACAAAAGTCCTTCCTCAAACTTTCATCCAAAATAAGCTCTAACACCTGAAAAAAAAAACACTATTGCTCAACCCCTGCAAAATAGAGAGAAATCCAACCCACAATAGTTGATCCTCCAATGAGAAATTCGAACAACCTCTATGCCCAAGGAGTGGAAAACTAAGTGAATACCTACAATAAAGCTCTGTGGAAATCATGAATTGGACTCCCCAAATTACCTCACTACGGAGACACTCGAATTTCTCTGAAATGAGGGTGGAATTCTTCTTGGAAATTCCTTGTACTAAACAACACTGGCTGACTTGGCTAAGCAGCTCAAGCAAACTCTACAATTCTGAAATGAAATGCCAAATAGAATGATCAAAATGAGGATCTAGCCTTCCTTTTATTATTTCTTTCCCTTCCTCACACCATGGGTCGATTTCTCTTGCACTATGCTTTGATACTATGGTTTGATTCTTCTCATGGTTCGATTTCCATTTTGGTAACCTCCACAACTTATCTTTACTTTAATTTTACTTTTATGCTAAGTTTGGCCTTCTTTTCTCTCCAAAATCTATATTGAGCCATCATAACCCATTTTCCTAAGTTTATTTGCCAAAAATATTTATTATTTGCCAAAATTGTAAATTTGAGAATTTCCCTTAACAAAATTATTAATTATTGGGGACATGACAATCCTCCCTGCCAAAAATTACTTGTCCTCAAGCAATGATTGAACAAGTTCCCTCTTTGACTTTTGATCACTGCTATAACCACGAATAATACTAGGGTCCCAAATGTGCCACTGAGTCATCTCCAATCTCACCATTGTCTTGACATGAAGGAATCCCTCAATACTAGGATCCCAAGCCATCTTGATCAATGAAAATCAAACCTTACTCCATTAGTTTTCCAACTAGATACAGGTACCAAAATCCTTCTGCATACTATCAATAATTAGAGCATCGTGATAATGTAGGACTTTGTCCTACTACCCGTGAAGTTTCCCTACCGAGTAGTCCACCTCATGCACTCCAAGAGTAAACTCTTGATGACACAACACAATCCCTGTGGGGATGACTTCTTTCTTGCATGAACTTCCCCTAGTATCCTCCCGCCAACCAACCTGTCATGATGAGGAAGTCTCCCATGCTATCAGCGAGTTCCTAAAGCTTTGGGGAAGATTTGGGTGATCTCCTCCTATACTAGCCAGCTCTTCCCTAAAGGTCATTGAGTGGTAATGTAATATGATGTCGGGGTCCCATGCCCATCATAGAAAGAAACTGTCCTGTTGACCCTGTCACACTTTAGTCATGGCTAACTGCCTACTATGCTTGTACCAGAACCTCCTCTCATGTAACTCTCGGCCATAATATATGCGATGATTGAGGCTATGCTCAACCTACTAATATGACTTACCAACGCTCACGCATATCACTCCATGGCTAGCCCTAATCCTAAACAACCACATACCCCACCATATGATGAAGACCCCGGTGATCCCCCACGCCTTAACCTGATAAAGAACCAAGACACCTACTATTTGGATTTTACTCACTAAGTAATGGAGTGTCCCACCAATCAACTGGATCTTTAGATGCAATAACCATATTGGAAGTCCACAACTCCCAATCCTCACTACCTGTTGCTATGACATGATGTTAGCTGATAGGACCCTGTTGTAGTGACTACAACCACCCTCCAAAATTTCTCCTTAGCTTCATTTTGGAGCCTCCCTTCCAACCTTCATAGTAGCTTGCCTTACTTCGTCAAGTTCACAAGTTTCAATGTTTTTCTTGCACAAAGGCAGCCTGTCAATCATAGCTCGATGCATTCCCCTCACAAGCTGATCACCCAGACTTGGTCAGGTTGCAGGCATAGCAGATCCCCCAAGAAATTGTGCAATTCTAGAGGGAAACTAGCCTTGCCTCTAGAAATTGTGCAATCCTGAATGGCAGCTTGCTGGGCTCCAGAATTGCGCAATTATGGCAGTCAACACTCAGTGAAAATTGTACAATTTTCCTAGCATGGATACTCAACCCAGAATTTGCACAAATCTGGTTAGCAGTGAGCTGCTTTGCCTAGAAATTGCGAAAATATCATGGGAATCTAACCCAGCTCCAAGCCAGAAATGCACATTTTCTCCTAGTAGTCGAGCAGTCTCTTACATGTGTAGCTGAGTTGACCGGTTCCCTCCGAGACCGAGCAAAACTGATTTGCATGGATGGGTTGCTTCTCCCAAGGCAGCATGTAAAGGCATCCCTTGTTTCAGGGATCTATTTTTAGTAGCTGGAAGTTACATGTGTTATCACTTGGATTGAACCTCAGGCTAAAGGAAGGCAAGCCAGGGTAACCACAAACCACGCTTAGCCAAGTAGTTAGCCCTACTAGGCTGGGAGAGGGCTCTCTCCATAAGGATCTCAGTCAAGATGACTGGATCAGGTAAAGAATTTTAGGCTAGGTATAGTAGCTCGAAGGTTTTGATTGAATTTTGTTGGTGTTTTTCCAGACCAAGAGGAGTTGGGCAGTTTAGGTATGGAAATTAGGTCAGAAATGCAGGGTGTTCTATGGGGCAAGGTAGGCATAGGCTTCAACACTTTAGGCTTTGTTAGTGTGAGGTGTTTAAGGCTGATGAGGAGCTAAGACGGGCATGTGACAACTATGGATCCTTCCTAAACAATAGAAAACATGAAATGTTGAATGATCTCCCAAGGCAGAGCACTGATACAATGGATTCTACCTATCAAACTTGAAAACATTCAAATAGAAGCAATGAAATTAATGATGGCATACATAAAACATGTAAACAAATGATCACAAAAGAAGAAAATGTACTAAAACTCCATACAACAGGGATCTCACAAAAATAGCTGCAAATCCTATTATTCTCCTTGTCAAACTGCTTACAATGATGTACAATCAGGGTCTGAGCATCCAACTAAGTCCAACCTCTCACAAAGAGAAAGAAGAAGAAGATATAGACAAGCATTCAACCTCCTCCCATCTTCAGGGGTCGAATCCCTAAGTTGAGGAGCTAATCTAAGTCATACTAAACAAGGAACAAGAATATAGGCATCATCAACAACTTGCCTCTAAAAGTGAAAAACTATTTCATTTGACTTCAAACTATCTCCTAAAGCAATGAATCTACCCTCTACAACTTTTTAACCATAATATTCACAAGCCATGAAATCATTCACAATAGTAAATCATCCACCATGAGATAGAATCCATGATCATAGTAAAAAACTGGAAAAATAGGCATCCTGAGCAAAATTTTCTCTACGCGCAGCGCCACTGGCTCAACACGCAGCACCACTTTTAGGTCCCTTTTGAAGGCCTTCCCGGCATCCAAATTGAGCCCATGATAGCTCATTGGAAAGGTCCTCAAGTATACTTTCCAAAATACCTAGAATTCCTACATTTGGAGCTCATTTGTCCCCTCCAAACTTGATTCTCCCAAGACTGCTTCTGTGTGTCCAAAAAGTGGCAGAAAGGTCATTTTTAGGGTGTTTTTTGACCTTTTGGTGGCCCAGTTCTGCTCCAAAGACTTTGAAACTTACTAGGATGCATGTCCTCACTGCCCTGAATCTAAAAATGTAAGCCATTTGTCCATTGGGTGCCCCTAGGAAAATCACAGCGCCAGTGGCGCTACACGTCTAGGCCATTTTTCTGTGTGTCAAATTTCCAAAAATTGCAAATGTTAAAATTTGCTCAAAATTTCCCCAAAATTTGTGTGAAGCCTCACCATCATATGCTTTGATGAGTCAAGGAAGCCTCAACCAACATTCTAAGTCTATCCTCCTCTTTCTTGCCCTTCAAGGCCCACCTTAACCTAGCTTTCATCTTCTTGATTCTTATGTTGCAAATCCTATTGCGAGTCCTGTAATGATAGGCCATGTGTCTGAGCATCTGACTATCTCCGTTGGCCTTCTGTAGTAGCTTCTCAAGGTGTAGGTTGACGCTTTCAAGCCAAGTTTCTCTATCCTCTTCTATCTCCTGCTCAATAGGGGTCAAAGTGACTTGTGTTTCTTTGCCACTTCGTCGTTTTTCCTTGAGCACTTCCAGCTCCATGAGGACTTGTTTGTCACTCAACTGTTTGTTTTCCTACTCTAAGTATGTGATGACATACTTGGCCCTCTCTAAGTTGTCCATCAGAGCCTGTACTTGGCCCTCCTTTTCCCGAATGATGATGTCTTTGATTGTTTCTTCATCCTGAGCCTCTAAATCAATGGTTTGAGTGTCATGCTTCTCAAGCTCATCATACTCTGCCAGATCAAAGTTTCTTTCCTCCTCATCATCACAGTCTTCCTCCTGTCCATGTTTGCAAGGTTTTTTGGTTGCACTCTCCTAGAAAGGGATAAAGGGAATGAGTGGGTGTCTTTTAGGAGTGAAGGGATGTATTAGGGTAGACTAGACAATGAAGGGTAAGATGTGAATTATGAGAGTGAGGGAGGGGAGTTTTAGGATGAGAGGATATAATGAGGGGATATGCAGTGATGTAGAGAGGGGTTTTGAGTTCTAATGATAAGTGATGGGAAGAAACAAATGGGTTTAGGGTTTTTTAGGATGAATAGAGTAAAACTAGGGTTTGATTTTAATCATGAAGAATGACGCTTATGACTTTCATAAGCAAACAAGAAATGAAAGATAAGAGGGTAACGTACTTGGAAATAGGGAAAGAGAAAGCAATTTGAAGATTTTTTGAGGTTTTGAGGGTTTTGGAGCCTTTCTCCTCCACGCACAGTGCCTTTGCCCAGACGCGCACCGTCGGCCCCAACGCACAGTGCCCGTGTAAAAGTACACTGGAGAATTCTTCCAGACGCACAACGCTAGGCTCTACATGCAACGCCAAGTCTCCAATGCGCAGCACCTAGTCTCTAATGCCCAACGCCGACCTGTTTCGCCCAGAAGCACAATGCCACTCAGCCAATGCGTAGCGCCAAGCTTCTTTCGCCCAAACTCACTCAAATTTGCCTCTTCTTCTTACTTTTTGGCTCCTTTCTTGCTAAATGAACATAATGATTTTTGAAAATGAAATATGAGAGCTTAAATAGGAGTACATTTTGATCTTTCACTTTGAAAAACCCACTTTCTAATGTTTCTTGTCTTTTTTCAAAACCCCGTTTTTAATGCCTTTTCTATAACCACGAATAATACCAGGGTCCCAAATGTGCCACTGAGTCATCCCCAATCTCAACACTCTCTTGACATGAAGGAATCCCTCAATAATAGGATCCTAAGCCATCTTGATCAATGCGAATCAAACCTTACTCCATTAGTTGTCCAACAAGATATAGGTACCAAAATCCATCTGCATACTATCAATAATTAGAGCATCGTGATAATGTAGGACTTTGTCCAACTCCCCATGAAGTTTCCCTACCGAGTAGTCCACCTCATGCACTCCAAGAGTAAACTCTTGATGACACAACACAATCCCTGTGGGGATGAATTCTTTCCTGCATGAATTTCCCTTAGTATCCTCCTGCCAACCAACCTGTCATGATGAGGAAGTCTCCCATGCTATCAGCGAGTTCCTAAAGCTTTGGGGAAGATTTGGGTGATCTCTTCCTATACTAGCCAGCTCTTCCCTAAAGGTCATTGAGTGGTAAAGTAATATGATGTCGGGGTCCCATGCCCATCATAGAAAGAAACTATCCTGCTGACCCTGTCACACTCTGGTCATGGCTAACTACCTACTATGCTCGTACCAGAACCTCCTCTGCTGTAACTCTCGGCCATAATATATGCGATGATTGAGGATAAGCTCAACTTACTAATATGACTTACCAACGCTCAAGCCTATCACTCCATGGCTAGCCCTAATCCTAAACAACCACATACCTCACCATATGATGAAGACCCCGGTGATCCCCCATGTCTTAACCTGATAAAGAACCATGTTACCTACTATTTGGATTTTACTCTTTAAGTAATGGAGTGTCCCACCATTCAACTATATCTCTGGATCCAATAACCATATTGGAAGTCGACAACTCCCAATCCTCACTACCTATTGCTATGACATGATGTTAGCTGCTAGGACCCTGTTGTAGCGACTACAACCACCCTCCAAAAATTTTCCTTAGCTTCGTTTTAGAGCCTTCCTTCCAACCTTTATAGTAGCTTGCCTTGCTTTGTCAAGTTCACAAGTTTCAACGTTTTTCTTGCACAAAGGCAGCCTGTCAATCACAGCTCGATGCATTCCCCTCACAAGATGATCACCCAGACTTGGTTAAGCTGCAGGTAGAGCAACTCCCCCAAGAAATTGTGAAATTCTAGAGGGAAACTAGCCTTTCCTCCAGAAATTGTGCAATCCTGACTGGAAGGTTGTTGGGCCCCAGAATTACGAATTATGGCAGTCAACACTCACAGTGAAAATTGTGCAATTTTCCATAGCAGGGCTTCTCAACCCAGAATTTGCACAAATCTGGTTAGCAGTGAGCTGCTTTGCCCAGAAATTGCGCAAATCTCTTGGGCATCTAGCCGAGCTCCCAGCCAAAAATGCACATTTTCTCCCAGCAGTCAAGCAATCTCTTGCATGTGCAGCTGAGTTGACCGGTTCCCTCCGAGACCGAGCAAAATTGACTTGCATGCATGGGTTGCTTCTCCCAAGGCAGCATGCAAAGGCATCCCTTGTTTTAGGGATCTATTTTTAGCAGTTGGAGGTTACATGTGTTATCACCTGGATTGAACCTCAGGCTGAAGGAAGGCAAGTCAGGGTAACCACAAACCATGCTTAGCCAAGTAGCTAGCCCTACTAGGCTGGGAGAGGGCTTTCTTTGTAAGGATCTCAGTCAAGATGACTGGATCAGGTAAAGTATTTTAGGCTAGGTATAGTAGCTCAAAGGTTTTGATTGAGTTTTGTTGGTGTTTTTTCGGATCAGGAGGAGTTGGGCAGTTTAGGTCTAGGAAATTAGGTCAAAAATGCAGGGTGTTCTATGGGGCAAGGTAGGCATAGGCTTTAGCAGTTTAGGCTTTGATGGTGTGAGGTGTTTAAGACTAATGAGGAGCTAAGAAGGGCATGTGACAACTATGGATCCTTCTTAAATAGTAGAAAACATGAAATGTTGAATGATCTCCCAAGGCAGAGCACTGATACAATGGATTCTACTTATCAAACTTGAAAACATTCAACTAGAAGCAATGAAATGAATGATGGCATACATAAAACATGTAAAAAAATGATCACAAAAGAAGAAACTGTACTAAAACTCCATACCACAGGGATCCCATAAAAATAGTTGCAAATCTTATTATTCTCCTTACAATGATGTACAATCAAGGTCTGAGCATCCAACTGAGTCCAACCTCTCACAAAGAGAAAGAAGAAGAAGATATAGACAAGAATTCAACCTCCTCCCATCTTCAGGGGTCGAATCCCTAAGATGAGGAGCTGATCTAACTCATACTAAACAAGGAACAGGAATATAGGCATCATCAACAACTTGCCTCTAAAAGTGAAAAACTAATTCATTTAACTTCTAACTATCTCCTAAAGCAATGAATCTACCATCTACAACTTTTTAATCATCATATTTACAAGCCATGACATCATTCACAATATTAAATCATCCACCATGAGAGAGAATTCATGATCATAGTAAAACTGGAAAAATAGGCATCATGAGCAAAATTTGCTCTACGCACAGCGCCACTCGTTCAATACGCGGTGCCACTTTCAGGTCCCTTTTGAAGGCCTTCCCAGCATCCAAATTGAGCCCATGATAGCTCATTGGAAATGTCTTCAAGTCTACTTTCCAGAATACCTAGAATTCCTGCATTTGGAGCTCATTTGTCCCCTCCAAACTTGATTCTCCCAAGACTACTTCTGTGTGTCCAAAAAGTGGCAGAAAGGTCATTTTTAGGGTGTTTTTTGACCTTTTGGTGGCCCAGTTTTGCTCCAAAGACTTTGAAACCTACTAGGATGCATGTCCTCAATGCCTGAATCCCAAAATGTAAGCCATTTGTCCATTGGGTGCCCCTAGGAAAAGCACAGCGCCAGTGGCGCTACGTGTCTAGGCCATTTTTCTGTGTGTCAAATTTCCAAAAATTGCAAATGTTAAAATTTTCTCAAATTTTCCACAAAATTTGTGTGAAGCCTCACCACCATATGCTTTGATGAGTCAAGGAAGCCTCAACCAACATTCTAAGTCTATGCTCCTCTTTCTTTCCCTTCAAGGCCGACCTTAACCTAGCTTTCATCTTCTTGATTCTTATGTTGCAAATCCTATTGCGAGTCCTGTAATGATAGGCCATGTGTCTGAGCATCTGACTATCTCCATTGGCCTTCTATAGTAGCTTCTCAAGGTGTAGGTTGACTCTTTCAAGCCAAGTTTCTCTATCCTTTTCTATCTCCTACTCAATAGGGGTCAAAGTGACTTGTGTTTCTTTGCCACTTCGTCGTTTTGCCTTGAGCACTTCTAGCTCCATGGGGACTTGTTTGTCACTCAACTGTTTTTTTTCCTGCTCTAAGTATGTGATGATATACTTGGCCCTCTCTAAGTTGTCCATTAGGGCCTGTACTTCGCCCTCCTTTTCCCGAATGATGATGTCTTTGACTGTTTCTTCATCCTGAGCCTCTAAATCAATGGTTTGAGTGTCATGCTGCTTAAGCTCATCATACTTTGCCAGATCAAAGTTTCTTTCCACCTCATCATCACGGTCTTCCTCCTGTCCATGTTTGCAAGGTTTTTTGGTTGCACACTCCTAGAAAGGGATAAAGGGAATGAGTGGGAGTCTTTTAGGAGTGAAGGGATGTATTAGGGTAGACTAGACAATGAAGGGTAAGATGTGAATTATGAGAGTGAGGGAGGGGGGTTTTAGGATGAGAGGATATAATGAGGGGATATGTAGTGATGTAGAGAGGGGTTTTGAGTTCTAATGATAAGTGATGGGAAGAAACAAACAGGTTTAAGGTTTTTTAGGATGAATAGAGTAAAACTAGGGTTTGATTTTAATCATGAAGAATGACGCTTATGACTTTCATATGCAAACAAGAAATGAAGGAGAAGAGGGTAACATACTTGAAAAGAGGGAAAGAGAAAGAAATTTGAAGATTTTTTGAGGTTTTGAGGGTTTTGGAGCCTTTCTCCTCCACGCACAGCGCCTTTGCCCAGACGTGCAGCGCCGGCCCCAATGCGCAGTGCTCGTGTAAAATTACACTGGAGAATTCTTCCAGACGCGTAGTGCTAGGCTCTACGTGCAGTGCCAAATCTCCAACGCGCAGCGTCAAGTCAACAACGCGCAGCGCCGACTTGTTTTGCCTAGAAGCGCAACGCCACTCAACCAACGCGTAGCGCCAAGCTTCTTTCACCCAAACTCACTCAAATTCGCCTCTTCTTCTTACTTTTGGACTCCTTGCTTGCTAAATGAACATAACGATTTTTGAAAATGAAATATGAGAGCTTAAATAGGAGTACATTTTGATCTTTCACTTTGAAAAACCCACTTTCTAATGTTTCTTGTCTTTTTTCAAAACCCTGTTTTTAATGCCTTTTCTTATTGTGTCTTTGCAGGTGGATAAATGCTCAATCTAACTCGATTTCTTTTGCAATGTTTCTTTGTCATGCAGTAAGGAGAGGTGCTTAGGTGTAGCTGGGATCCATTATTACATATAGAAACTTAAAATTACATAAGAAATACAAATAAATTCAAAATACTCTGTTTTCACCTCAAAACCATGTTTTTGAGGTGAAAATTACATTAGGTTAAAAAGATAATATTTTCAGTAGGCTATTACTTTTCAAGCCATCATGCTTGATTTATTGATCATCCTCATATCCTTGCTGACCTTTATTTTCATTTCAACATCAGACTTTTGACCTTGGTGAAACCCTAAAACCTAATGAAATGGACTGCAGATTGTTTATGAACCATGACTGAAGACAATATGAAGGAGGATCAGCAATTATAGTCTATGAGGGAAGAGCTGAAGAGAAAACAACCATCAGTGGATCCATATATCATGACCTAATGGGATGATGCAAAATTTACAGTATGGGACTCATACTATGAAAATACAAAAGAGAAAATTTTGATCCCTGATGGAAGTATGAAAACACTGACACTAACATTGGCTCCAATGGGGATGGTAGCTCCTTGGAGGTGCCAAGAACACCATAGACCTAGTAGCCTTATCCATTGGGCATGGAGTAAGAAAAACTCAATCTAAAATACATGACTGAATACTGATGACTCAAAGACACAAACTGACTTTTACTCAACTAAAAACTGACTCAATACTAAAACACAACTGACAAACTGGAAAAAATGCTCAAAATGGATTTTATTCAATAAAACCTACTCTAACTGTTCCATTCATCACCTGATCAAGTGAAATGAAACAACCAATGCAACCAAGTAAGCATTCTGGCTGCTGTTTGAATTCTCCTTGATTGAGTGATTATGTTGAATTTGTTCGTGAGCAACTTTTGATATATATCTAATAAATCTCTTTCCTTAAGAGAGTTTGATTTTCTGTGATCTTTTGAGTTCTTCAATTTCTCCGCAACTAGAGAAACCCAGACCAAAATTTGCAAAAAAGAACTATTTAAGGCATAATTCACCAAGGAAGTTGAAGCCACAATGTTGAGCTAAGTTAATCTAGACTTAAAAATAAAATTTAATTATTTTTTATTATTTCAGTAGTGTAAGTTGCATGGTATAATAGTTTTTTTTTAAATGTTTATGTACATTTATCATATATTTAATTTATGTAAATGCACTAGTTTGAAACTAAATTTCCTAAAATTACTTCACCGTATAAATTAAAATACTCAAACATCTAGATTTACAAAAAAATTATACTATCAAAAAACATATAGTATAGGCAATGAACATTAAAGAAAAAACAAACAAAATCATCTAAAATTACTTCAAGTTTTAGATTCACATTTAAAAAAAATATAATTAGTTAAGGAAGTTGAAGCCACAATGTTGAGCTAAGTTAATCTAGACTTAAAAATATAATTTAGTTATTTTTTATGATTTTTTATTATTTCAATAGTGTAAGTTGCATAGTAAAGTAGTTTTATTTTAATATTTATGCACATTTATCATACATTTAATTTATGTAGATGCACTAGCTTGAAACTAAATTTCTTAAACTTGCTTCACTTTATAAATAAAAATACTCAAACACCTAAATGAAATTATACTATAAAAAAACATATAAAGTAGACAATAAACATTAAAAAAAATTCAAACAAAATCATTTAAAATTACTTCAAGTTTTAAATTCACATTTAAAATTAAAAAAATATATAGTTTTATAAAGATAATTAAATAGTAAAAATTAACTAAGCCATTCAACCTATAACAAATAAATCTTTATATTTTAAGTAATTTAAAATAAAATATTAATATAACTAAAATAAAAACAAATTCTTAAAAAAAATTATAATAAATTAACATTTAAAATTTAAAAAAATACATAATTTTATAAAGATAATATTCACTAAGCCATTCATCCTATAACAAATAAATCTTTATATTTTAAGTAATTTAAAATAAAAAATTAATATAACTAAAATAAAAACAAATTCTAAAAAAATTTATATATAATGATTGTTCCATTTTTTATTTTATTTTATATTAATTGAATAAAAAATTGTAAATATATATATATATATATATTTTAAAATACCCCATTTTAAAAGTTTTCTTCTGTTTTTTCAACCTATAAAAATAAAATTTTAAAATAAAAAAACCTATCATCCCATCCATTCATAATTCGACCCCCAGGTCATTTTTGCTAATCTCCTTGAGTCAATTTCTTAATATTTTAAATATAACCGTAGATTCGACCCCCAGGTCATTTTTGCTAATCTCCTTGAGTCAATTTCTTAATATTTTAAATATAACCGTAGATTGTTCGAAACCTTAAACGGTTACTTTGCCCCTCTTGCTTTTTATCATTCACCATTGTTAAGGAGACGTTGTAAGTTTTTTTTTTGGGACCGAAAAAAAGCTATATTTCATTTATATCAGTAATATAAACAATAACATAATATCAGTTTATCTGATCTTTGTAAATTAAAAACATACAAGATATTTAACCTCAAGGCACAAGCCAGAACTGAAATACATAAATGTTCCACATATTTGAGCTTAAAATAGGATCGGCATAAGCCAAAAATTCCCAAAAAGATTGAACAACATCTGAACCAGACTTCCTAATGAAATCAGGATTGAATCTATGGCGGACACGCAGCCCATAGCAAATCGCAGCCAGCAAAAAGAAGCGGGACCTGGCATACTGCTTCCAGCAACAGAATATGTAAACACTCATGAAGAACCTGCGATCACTGGAACAGCATGATTAGCGAATGGAAACCTTCATCTACCAGAGAGATATATCAGAGCTTTTTAGAAACAAAACCAGAGAAAGATGAAAGAGCTAGAATCAAAACAAGGATTAGAAATCAGGAGGGAGAAAGTCCTGAATGGATATAATATTGCCCTCAAAAGAAACCTGCAAGAACCATAATCCTGGAGCCACCCGGAGACCTTTTTTGGATAAATCATCTGCAACATGGTTAAGATCCCTCTTGATATGACGAATGGACACACCCTTAGACCTGTTCCATAAAAAAATTAATCCTTTCAATCCGACCAGAGAACTGTGGATTCCTTATAATGTTCTTACCACGAGACCACCAACCAAAACCTTAGAATCATTGCCTCCATTCCAAAACAGATGAAAATAATAGATTTCATTTACCACCATAAAAACCCCGTAGCCACATTGACCATAAGTTATTAATATAATCCACAAAAAAATTTAAGTACTCGCTATCGAAAATAATCACGCTGCGTGATGCTGTATCCAACAGAGGATAAAAGTACAGAAAGATAATTGAAAACCATGTATCATTTATTTTTATTTTTTAATTTGAGTGTGGTTTATGGAGAGATGCAGATATTGGTGACCGCTAACTGCTATGATTTCAGGCATTTCTCTTTTCTATGTCTTAATGATGGGTTTAACTCTTAGGGTATGGAGGATATTAAATTAGTGATGATATGTTACAAAAGAATATAGAGGAGAATTGGACCAAAGATTTTTAACTGGGAGATGCTTTAAAAACCAGAGCTCAATAAAATAAGATAAAATGATAAAATCAGAGTGGATGACAATCAAGACGAAAATAATTTTTTTCAGAAAAAAAAGCATAATTGTATTATATTGAGACTATATAAAAGTTCCAGATCATACATTGTCAGAAGCTTTTGAAGTTGGAAAGTCTAAAACATAAAGAACAAAAATTAGATGAAAATGATTACAAACTTACAGATAAATATTCATTTTTATGAGTGAAATTTACAAGACAATCAATATAAAGATGACTTCAGACTTACAAATAGATACTCCGGTCCTGAAGCTTAAGTAACAAACAAAAACTTACATATAAATATTCATGTTCTAAGTCTAAAATAAATCTAAATTTATATTTATTGTAAATTTAAAAATATATAGAAAACTCTCACATCATTATCCAATTTCAAAATATTTCCAAAATCTACCATTGACATAGAGATGCCCCGTAACTATGGTAATTTTTAGAACATTACTAATTCATGAGCGGAAGAGCCCACTTACTGCTCCACTGATGATTGACTTCCGAAGAGCCCACTTAGTGCTTCACTGATGATTGACTTAAACAAAACAGCTGAAGTCTTCGTTTACCGCCAGATGTGCTGCGACCGATGGATGCAACTCGATGAATAACATGCTCTGAAAGTCCAAAAAAATCATTTTTAGCGCAGCTCGGATCCACATAAACCTTACACGCCACATCCTCGCACCGATGTCTCCAACCACCACAAGCGATGTAACCATCGCAGGCGCTGAAGTGTATGCTTTCCCCTTTAAATCACCTGTCACAATTTTGAGTTTGTGATTTGCGTGCCCACAGTAGTCGAGTATTTTAGGAAGCGCCTTGATGGAGCCTTGTGTTATGCCTTTCAGTTTCGAACACAAAACCTTTCATCACCTCGCAGCAGGCACTGCAGTGGTGCCTCAGAAACGTCTTGGAACGAAACTTGATGATCACGTCGCTGCGAAATGGGTGTTGGATGGCGTCAGGGAGGGCGGCGAAGACCTCGTGCAGAGTGAAATTCATACAAGAACCAGAAGAAATCTTACACTGTATTTTTTTTGTGAAGTTTTATTTTCCTTTATAAATAATAATAATAATAAATGATTAAAAGTGTTATTCCATTTATCAGGTCTTTCCAGATTTGTTTTATTTTCTAGAAGAAAATAGAGTTTTTTTAATAGATTTCCTTTTTCTTTATATAGGAAAATGGATTAATGGAAAGGTAGATTTAAAGTCTATCTCTTTACACACTATTAATTTTTAAATCACTAGGATTTAGCTTTTGTGTGTAACATTATTATTTAACACTTCAAAAAAAAATTAATTATTTTTTTATTATATTTTGAAATAAACAAAATAGAATATTGTTGTAAAAGATTTATATTTTTATAATTAAATACTTATTACAATTAGATATATAACACATATGAACATAGTAAATATGATTCAAGAATACATTTCAAGTCAATTTACCATCTTAAAAATTAATAAAATAATTGATCATTTACAAATAATATAATTTTATATATACATTAATTTTATTTTACAAATAATATAATTTTACATATACATTATTTTCATTTTACAAGTTTATGTGCTTAGGATTGGTAATAAAATGTGGTTTATGTAATGATATATTCATTCTAAATAAATTAGAAAATTTGTGATATATGTGGTTGGAAAAGCAAATATATTTCTGTGCATAATCTAGAAAATAATTTAAATACGATGAAAAAAGAGATAGCTACAACAAAACTATTGAGCATTCACTACAAAAATAAAATGAGCAATCACTAAAATGATTTAGCCCCATACTAAACTCAAACCTTAAAAACAGAGACATGAAGAAAATAGTAAGAGGACTCCCTAACAAAACTAAGTCATCCCCCGAAAACCCCCCATGATATATATTGTATATTAAATTATAGTGTAACTATGAAATATTTAGTAAAATTAAGTGATTATAATATATATCATGTGAGAGAGATTGGTATAGGTTAACATCATTGATTCTACTTATACTTATAATAATGGAGGTATTTTATTGTTTTTTTTGGCGTTTTAAAAAGAGTTTCACTGTATAATGAATATAATGATACCTAAAAGTATAATTAATATATATTGGTTAATGTTATTAATTTAAAAAATAAATATATTAATTAATTTTATTACATTTAATTAAACATCAAATTTTAATTAAATTATAAAATTTATTTCAGTCTTGTTTTGGTTTATTATAAATTAATTTTTTAATTAGATTTTGTTTATTATAAATTATTCTTTTAATTAGATTTTAAAATTTTAAGTTAAAGAATAGTGAGTATAGGAAAAGAAGGAAGAAGGTTGAGAAAGCATCATCCTCACCCAAAGGACCACTCAAGGCAACACCTGAATCACCTTAAGTTCCATCTCCATCAGTTGAGATTGAAGAGGCACAGATTGCATAAGAGGCTGAAGTGATTGAAGAGGTACAATTAGTACAAATTTTTGAGCCTGAATCCATAGTTATTATGTATGGAGAAAGAGAGCATTAAGGTCCCTCTTTAGAAGAGGAAGAATTCAAGAAAGATTTATATACTTTGACTGAGATGGTTAAAGTCCTCTATGAAGAGAGGAACACCGGAATGGTTGGAGAGAGTTCTAAACCTCCACATGGAGAAGGAAGCTCAGAGGACAAAAAAGATGAAAAGAAGGACTCCAAAAGGAATAGTTGAAAGAAACCTCCATCTCCACCATCCTCATCATCTTCCTCATCATCTTCACCATCTCCCACAACATCATCTTCCACTACCACCACTACCCATACTCATTCCAAAACCCCAAAAGGAAAAACTCCATTACTGAAATTGGACATAAAATTCGAACTTTCCATGTACAATGGAGAAGTGAATGCAGAAAGGTTAGACAATTGGATTCGATAGTTGGAGGTATACTGCAGAATTTGGAACCTTCAAGAAGACGACATAAAGATCCAGTTGGCTTCACTAACGTAGAATTTTAGGCAGCTTAAAGGTCAAACAGTCCAATATTATACTCAGGAGTTTAGGAAGAGGGCTTTATTGTTGGGAGTAAACTTGAATTCAAAAGACATACTCTTGAAATATATTGGAGGTTTACATTCCTATTTGCAGCATACTATCTTTATGTTTAACCCAAGCAACTTAGATGAAGTATGTTTGCAAGACACACATCTTCAGGCAAGGGGAAAACAAAACATAGAGGAGAAAGGTGAAAGTGAGGGTAAGGGAAAAGAGAAGGGGGGGAATGGAAGGGAAAGAAGAGTGCAAGTTTCAAAAAAGAGAAGGAAAAACTCACATGCAAATTTTTTTCAAAGACTGGCCATGATGAAGACTACTGTTGGCAACTTCATCCAAAATTAAAACTAGATAGATTGAAAGCCAAAGAGAAGGGAAAAACTATTGTTATAGATGAAAAAGACTTATGGTCAGATTCAGGAGATGAGACAAAAATTACAACCATGGGTTTGAAATGTCAACATGTTGAAAGTACTAGTTCCTCAAATAGTCACAGTAACACTCCAAATGAAGACAAAAGGGAAGAGTTGTTCACTGTTAGAGTAATCTCAAATCATACCAAGATTGGTGCACTCTTTGATAGTGGATCACAAGCTAACCTGATTTCAGAAGACTTAGTTAAAAAGATTAAACTTGGAACCATACCACATCATAAACCGTATACCCTTTGGGTTGGATTGTTAAGGATACCAATTTACAGGTTTCAAGGAAATGCATTTTTATATTTTCTATTACTGCAAACTTTGTTGATGAAGTCGAGTTAGACGTGGTTCCACTTGACATTTTTGGAATTATCTTGGGAAGTCCATATTTGAATGACAGGAAAAAGGTGTTTCATCGCTATGAGCACAAATATCATTTTCTTAAAGATGGGGTGAAGTATATTGTGAGAGCTCATCGCAAGAAACTGAACATTTCTTTAGTTAATGCAGGGTAAATGAAGAGGCTAGTGAATGCAAGTCAGAAATTGGCATTGTTGATGATCAAACAAAGAGATGTTTTCAATCATACTTTTCATAAAGATGCTTATATTTGTAATGATTTGTTTCAAAATGATAATAGGTTGCCTTTGAAAGAAGGTGAGAAACATTTGCAGCAGCCAACAATGGTGTTGATCGGTGTTGAAAACAAGGTGTCGATGCAAGAAGTTGCAAAGGTGAAAGAGAAGAGGGCAAAGCAGCTTGGCAAAGAAGGCATGGGTTTCACAAATGTTCATTTATGGTTTCCAAAAGTCACATTACAATGGCGAAGAAACTTGGGCAAGAGTCGACTCAAGTACAAGGTAAAAGTAGCTAAAAATTGCCATAGAGACAAAGTGCAAGGTGAGAAAGATTCAAAGTTTCCTTTGATTGTTGACCAAGGTAGGAACAAGATTTTTTCTACAAAATTAGATTGTTGTTATGAAAATTCAGAAATATTGCAGCATGACTGTGTCAAAGACAGAAATTGATGGTCGTCAAAATCAAGGAAAAATTCAACTTTTTATGAAAAGCTCCAAATGATGAAATTATGAAAATTTCAATGGATAAAGACTGGAAGGATGAGGGAATAGTCCCCTCATCAACATAATCAGTGATCAAGAGAGATTTTGGGGTCCAAAAGGCTTCTAGTGGGGAGGAATGATCAAGGATCAGTATTTTAGCTAAAAAATGAAAGTGCTCTAAATTGCTTCAGACCTGAATTAATGGATAGAATTCGTCGCCAGGATTCCAACACCGTGAATGGTTCAAAAAAACCAACATCGTATGCAAAAGTTAGAGCTTCTGAAAGTTTGGTTAAAAAAAATTCAAAGTCAAAGTTTGACTAGAGTTGACTGGATGCCCAGTCAGCATGCATCAATTATCCTCCTGTTTCAGCCAATGACACTGTGACAAGTGGCATCTTCAGATTCGCCAGTGTGATTGTGTGCAAGGGAAATTGCCTAATTGGCCTCTAAGGTGGGATTCAAATTTATTTTTATTTAAATACTATATATATATATATATATAATATATATATAATATTATTTATATTATATAGTTTTTATTAACTATATATATATATATATATATATATATATATATAGATATATATATAGATTTAAATATTAAATAAAAATATTAAATCCACATTTTATTTAACAAAATTCGAATGGCAAATAAATATCCAAAGTCAACATAAATATTTGAAATGGCATGGTAAATTCAAATGGGCAATGTTTAAATCCAATGGTGCATGTGTTAAAAAATTAATATGGACCGAAGGGAAGGGGGATGGAACCCACGACCTCCCCCGCCCCACTCCATGTACTTTACAAACAAGCTAACAAGGCAGAAATTCAAAACACATGTCACAAAGTTATATTTAATGTGCATGCGAAACTGACGGCGGGGTGGTGGGAGTGAGCCCTGTGGGCCAACCCCCAGCCCATGTGACCTCAAGCACGTGACCAAGGGCCAACGAAATGTGCTTAGCGCGCTAATCGCGTTTAATATTAATTAATGTCATTTAGAATTTAATTAATCTGTGATTGAGTTGGTGGAGATTTTGGAGGAGCCACCAAATCCGGAACTGCCACCAAACTTGGTGGACTTAACTGGAAGTTCTCCAGATTTAGTGGAGGTTTTGTAGGAAAAATTGTTTGAGTCATAACTACTCAATGCTCAGCCAAATTTTGAAAATGAATAGTCATTTTTGGCTAATTGGCATGCTAGGAACTCATTGGAGTAGGTTTTAGATGAAAAGTAGGTCATCTAGAGGTGGTTTTGGACACTTGAAGATTTTTGAAGCCCACGACCACCAGGTGTTGGAGGCCATTCCCAGAGCAGCTAGTAACCAAATTGAGTAAACAAATAGTCATTTCTGATAGATTTAAATGTTTTAAACTCATTGGAATAGGTTCCAAGAGCATTTGATGCATGTAACAACAATTTGAGCACTATTGAAGCTAATACAAAGGCCCACACTATGAAGCTGGACCAAGGAGATGTAGCCTAGGAGGGGTAAACTCCTTCAACAAAAATTTGTGTATTGAGCTATGTTATTTTTTCTTGCTATGTTTTTATATGTTGTTGTTCAGCCATTTAAATTCATGCTTTTAAGTTCATGCAAAACACTAAATATCACCAAGTTATATGAATTGACAATCACATGCTCATGGATAAACTCTTTATGGATAAGCAAATCAAAACAAAGAGAATTTTATATCTGGAAATGATATTAGCACAACATTATCTAGCAACCAATTATAGATCAAATAAATATCAGAAACCACAACATCCCCCTCCTTCATTTTTCCCATCCAAGAAATCTTGTCCTTATCTTCCTCACGATATACTCCTAAAAGTTGCATGCCAGTTCTAATATGTTCCCACTCCCGCACCATCCGCCTGTCCATGCCCAGTTCCCATGCCTGTTTCCAAATAGGACATTGACCCTACCAATCCGATATGACCTAGTGCCAAAAGAAGATCCCACGGCTATTTATACAATGTATAAAACCATATGATATATGACTATCAACTTCAGTATGCAATATGTGATCCATTGCAATAATAATCTGGTGTCTAGAACCCAGTTTCCAAGCAAGATTCTATAAAAAAAATTACTATTTTTTTTGAAGTTGAGACAAATGGTCGAGCCCGATGCAATCCCAATACGCCCTCTCCACATCCAAGAAAGAAACTCATGGTCCTTTTGATACTTATGTCTTAAGATCATCCCCTAAATTCCATTCCCAAATAACCCCCTCCATAGTGATTTCAACAGTAACACCTAGCCGAATCTCCTCATATTCAATATCCCCCAACCACCCATATGCTTTGGAAGAGAGATATGATCCAGCTTGACAAGATGGAATTTGTTTTTATTAATCATACCTGACCAGATAAATTTCGCCATAATTCAATTGAGACTCTTTATAATGGTGAGAGGGAGATGATATAAATGTGGCCAGTATACTCCCAACTACGTGATTACCGCATGGGTCAGTGTGATGCGGCCCCCCGAGGATAAACATCTGAATTCCCACCTGGATTTTTTTTTATAGAAACGATCCACAAACCACATCCAATCGTTAACCTTATAACTACAGGACTTAATATGATAGCCAAGATATTTCATGCCCCCCGATAATAATTCAGAAGCCACTCTAAAAAGTCTATGTATATATGCAATAACCTCCATATCGCATATGTCGTGTAATACAATAGACTTCTAAAGATTCATAAACAGTCCAGTAGCATTCCCAAACTTTGCAAATATATGAAAAAGGGTTAGCCATGCATACCTATTGAGTCTCCCCATGATGAGCACATCATCACCAAAAAAATATGTGAAATACTGATGTCTCTACCCAAGTGTAGTGCTTGAAACTGTCCCTCTGCCACTACTTCTTTTATATGTAAACTCAACTCATCCATAGCCAATATGAATAATAGAGGAGATAGTGAACATCCATGTCTGAGTCCCCTCCCAGCCTTAAAGAAATCTACGGGACAACCATTAATAACAATAACATATGGAACTTTGAAACACAGGCCATAATCCACTTGACACATTTGGCCTGTACACCAATTTTATGAAGCACCAACCTCAGGTAAGCCTAATATAGGCAATCATAAGCCTTCTGTAAATCAACCTTCATAATAGCAGAATTTAATTTTTTAGAGTGGATCGAGTGCATGCATTCTTTGGAAATCACTACGACATTGTGGATTTGTCTATTTTGTAGGAAACCAAACTGCTCATGAGATATGTAACTAGACAAAGTATGCTTAATCTTGTTAGCAATAGTTTTTGAGATAATATTATAAATAATATTACAGAGTGAAATGGGTCTATAATTTGAGAAATAGTCAGAAGGAGTCCTTTTCGGAATGAGAGCAATATATGTAGAGTTAATATGCAGGTGTATATATACCCTGGTCCGTGATTCCTCCATCATGTCAAGGATATCCTGCTTAAAAATGTCAAAGAAGTGTGTAAAAAGTTCCACCATCCACCCATCAGGTCCCAGAATCTTGTCCCCCTTAAAGGATTTAAGCACTGCCAGGATTTCTTCCTCTGAGACAACTTTATATACATCTGAGTTTGCAGCTTTGTCAAACATGGAGGGATATAATTCCACCCCCCAAATTTGGTCCTCAACACTGTCCAACTCCCTATGATAGTAGGCCTTCTGAAAATGAAGAACAACAACCCTACAAATGTCCTTCTGTGTCTGAGCCTGGTTTCCGACAGCATCAATGATCTCCCATATGGAGTTGAGTTTTCTCCTGTGTTTTGCAAATTTGTGAAAAAATTTTGTATTCCTGTCCCCTTCCCGAATCCATATGGACCTACTTTTTAGGCGCCAATTAGACTCTTTAATAAGTAGTATATGTTTCTCTTTAATTTCTAGGGCATGTATACAATTTCTGATAGTATCTGGAAGATTATGCACAAGTGTATGAGGGGGGATGGCATCCTGTTCCTTCAAAATGTCAAGTAATTCTTTGTTCATTTAACTTTATTTTTTCTTCTCCCATTCTTTTACCTCCACCCTAAGAGCCCGAAGCTTATCCAATATATGCATCATGGGGAAGTGTCTCGAACCCTAACTTGATTCCAGAATTCCCGCACAAGATTGTTAAAATCCGAGTCTTCCAGCCATACACGATTAAACTTAAAAGGCATCCCACATATGAGATCCCCTTTCCTCTAGTGTAGGATAATGGGTGGATGGTCTGAGATATAATTACTCACCACCTCAGATTGGACAGTCCCAAGTCTCTTAGCTAAATGTTCATGTAGGAGGAAGTGGTCCAACCTCTTTGCGACATAACCATCCCTCGATCTATCATTGTCCCAAGTTGGAATAATCATAGAAGGGCATATATTCACAAATTTGTAATCAAAAATAATATCTTTGATCCGATCTGCCCAACTAGTGTGGTTCATCGTTAGGATGAGTTGAAGAACCAGATCATAGTAGCATGTTAAATAGAGAGATCAGGTCCTCAAAAGGTTAAATTTGACTGGGAAACAACTATATTTGACTGGACAACTAGGCTGTACCAATGGCTACTAAGCAAGGCTAAGTTTGACTGGGCACAAAGACCAAGAAATAGGAAGAGGAAAAAATAATTATTTGATTAATTTTTATTTTTGTTTAGTTATATTTATTACCAAACTCTAGAGTATGAATTAATAATCTATCAATAGGCCTTTTAATTAAAATTAAATCGATCAATAGTTAGTTAGTTAATTTAAGGGAAAGTATGTTATATTTAATTAAATATAAAATAATAGGAAATATTTTTTATTAGATAACCGTTTAAATTATTTAAATAAAGACCCCAAACTAACTAAAGGGAATCCCACCATAGTGGACCATTAATAATTTATAACTACTTAATCATAAATATATTCTATAAGATATATATATGTGTGTGTGTGTGTGTGTGTGTGTGTCAAATTCAATAAGTAATAAGGTAAAAATTACTCACTGGGCATAAAATAATTAAAAATGTTAGGTTGGTTTGTTATAATTATTACCTTAAGGTAGGGCAATAATCTATTAATAGGATTTTTAGTTAAAACTAGGTAGGTAAATAGTTCATTAATTTATTTTGGGGGTTAGTATGTTATATTTATTACCCCAAAAAGTAAAAGTTTGAATTTAATTAACAAGAACCATAATCTTATTACTAGATCCATTTAGTATTATTAAAGCATTAAATTTAGATGAAATAAGAAAAAATAGATAACCTAATAAATTAGTTAAATAATTACCTCATACTAATTATCAACATAATTTGATTTTAACCTAATAAAATTAATATGGTAATTCAATTAGAAAGAATATAGAATTTACCATAGGTTAGTTAATCCAATATTAATTTTATTTAATTATATCTAAAGGGTTGGAAAGACAAACCATACTATTGGAATTCCTTCATCAATGAGAAGGAGCGGACAATTCCAGCTTCAATACCTTACTATGTCAATTAAAAGGAATTCGAACATTAAAATAAAACCCAGAAAATGTAAAAAAGAGGGATGAGGTAGGGGGCAAAGACGAGAAGGAAAAAAGGAAATAGATGGTCTCGAAGATGAGGGGGAAAACAAAGAAGACCATATAGAAGAACCACCCAAGGGACGAGGGTGGGAACAGGGTAGCTAAGAAGAAAGGGCAAGAATCCAACATCTACTAATCTTCTAGCCATCATCCCTATTGAGATTCCTCGACCTTTTTTCAGTTTCGATGGCCTCCCTAAATTTCCGGTGATGAAAGGGAGAAATCTTGGCAATGACCTGGGCCTCCTCAATGCAAATGTGATGCTTTGTTTTTTCCGCGTGCTCTGCCAAGTTGGAAGACTGGGTCCTCCTATGCTTAATGTCAGTTGAGTGTTCATGAATCCTTTGATTAACAGAATGCCCCGTCTCACAAACATAGGGGGTCCCACAAGAGCAAGGAATAACATAGACACCTTTCATGTCCTTGGGGTCAATAGGGTCTTTTACATATCTAAGGGACCTACAGATGTTGTTAAGGGGTCTAAAGGTAGATGGAACATTATGCTTTCTGAGGATCCTCACAATCTTATCTGTGGTACCTTTATGGACCTCCCACATACCTCGTCTAGACCAATCGTACAGTTCAGATCGTCTGCAATGACAAGAGACACAAGTCCCAAAATCTCCGATGCAATCAGGTTATCCCAGAGGACAGCTTGATCTCTGTATGGGGCATATACATTTAAAATATGTATGCGACCCTTTAAACCATGGATATGACCAGCAAGGAAGATACCATCAAAACATGAAAAAGCCTTTAATTTAACCCATCGAGGGTCCTATATAGCCACCAGTCCCCGAGGGACCAACAACATTAGTGGAAGCCATATGCCAATCAGGAAGCATCTTCCTGAAATAATCTATCACTTGTGGAACCACATGCATAGTTTCTTGTAAAAGGATGATATATGGACGAAGAGAAAGGAATAGCTACTTGAGGGCCAGATATTTAGGTGCAGCCCCAAGACCCCGGATATTCAATGAAAGGATGAAAGCCATGTTAACTCAGGTGCAAGATTTCATGCTCCAAGGGCCCGAGGAGAGGTAGTAGTAGTGATATGAACATCAATGAGAGCATGTGCATCTGAAGGACTAAAGGGGAGAGGCCGAGGGCGTCCTTTAAAATTCTTGTTATCTTAGTTGTGCTTTCGATGAATAGTGATATTTCTCGTTGAAGAAGGGCTGATGCGGGGGGGGATGAGCCAGATCGCTTGTGGATAGTGAGAGTTCAAAGATCCAGAGTCTTCTTCTGGAGGAGAAAGTCAATATCACTATCCACATAATTGGTAGGGGAATAAAGGGGCAAAATAGGTGACATAGGATGGGACCTAGACCCTGGGATGGATGTGAGACATGTGAAGGTGATGGCATAGGGACATACATAATATGCGAGGAGGAGGGTGCATCATATGACATAGGATGGTGAGGTGCATAACTCAGTTGTGGTGGGTCGACACAAGGACGGGGTGTAATCCTATCCAGCAGGGGTGGTGAGTTGGCATTAGCTGAAGGAACAATCGACCCATCAGAAGTCCCAGGGGATGAAGGAACATTGTTAGGGGCATAATCATTTAGAATCGTAGACTGATAAATAGTGGAATTTACAGGATATGAGAAAGTCAGAGTACTTGATGACCATTGTGTTTTGCGCCTATGATTAGTCACCCCAATACTGTTATGAGGAATCTCAAATTTTTCATCATCCTTCTCTGACGCACCATATCAATGCCACCGATGTGCCATATGCCTGCCACCCAGTCAGCGGGGACACTGCGCCAATAGATGTCCATTATGATGGCAGTTTAGACACCAGAAAGGAACACCCCAGAAATCTAGTGGTTGGACTAGATGGGTGTCCCCCCATTGTAATTCAATATGGTCTGGAAGCCCACCTCTATACTCCTTTTCAATCAGAATCCATGCAACTCGCTTATCCTGTGCACCCAAAAACTGCGAGTCAACATAAACAAACTTCCCAATAACGTTTCCAATGTCCATAAAAACTTGTTGCGTCTAGAATTCAATGGGAAATCCCGGAAAATTTACTCAAATCAATTTTTTTGTGGAGTTTCCTTCAAAGGATTAAATCCAATATACCAAGAATGCAAAGCCAGAAAACTCCTCCCTTTAATCTAAGGAATACCCTTGATTTTCATCAAGCCCTCCTGGCTTAGAAACTAGAAGCTGTACCATCCACTTAACAATCTCACCACCGTAGGCATGTAGCTCAACAATCACTTCCATTTAGTGTCAACCTAGTGCCTCATGTCATCTTCACTCAGATCAGCGAAATGCCACTTAACAACAAGCGCCCACTTCTGCAGGCTGGTAACTCGGTCGATCAACACATCGTGACCAAAAACCAGTGCACTCACCGGGGTGGTAATTTTTATGGATCACTGTTGACACTGGGATCGTCGTCCGTTTTCCACTTGATATACCCCATGCAAACCAGGAGCCGCATGTACACCATCTGGCATGTGCATCGGGTCTTGACTCGAATGCCAAATGTCCTGGTCGTTTGGCCCCCCATCCGCTCCGGCTTTTCTAACCTATAATTTGATTCAGCATCCAGCATAACACGGATAAATGCCTCATGTGTTGATGTGTCTGACTCCAACAAGTCCATAATCATAGAGCAAGATACGGACTAGTGATACGAAATGATGAGGAAAATAATTGAAAGGTTGTCTTAATAATTCATGTGGGAGGTAGGTCATAATTAAGAGAAACCATAAGAAATCTCTGCTAGGAATATCTAGGGATCTGCAGAGCACTGGTCACGAAGTACAGGACCCACGGAGCATAACACCCACATACCGCCAAAAGAGAGGAACTGCGTCGGATATCAATCCAAAAGGGGAAAGCACCAAAAGTATGGGAATAAAAAAAACAATTCTCGATCAAGGGCATGTGAACGAGAATCCCAATCCAAATAGTCAGTAGACGAATGTCAGAGAGCTACAATGAGATGCAGACCCAAGTCATCTCAATGAGAAGTTTCCAGATCACCACCACCTGAAAAATAAAAAACCCTTGGAAATACAATCCCTCGACACTTGAAAAACAAACCACCCGAGTTTTGGATCTTGAGTAGAGCACAACCAGAGATACAACATCTAAACAGATCCACTAAGGAAGGGAAATATCTATGTGCCCTAGACAAGTACACCACCTATTGCAAACCCAAAAACCAAATGCCTTGCAAGGCCTATAAATGATGAAATAATTTACCCACCGATTCCAAAGAGGAAGAAAACGATTGGGACGCAGGCAAGATCCCTCCCCCTGCGAAAACTGTGGACAAATAAGATTAAGGATCTTAGTCCAGAGAGGCATTATAGTGCCGAAGAGGGGGAGGGATGTGAGTCTAAAATATACAATATAGAATATATATCGCAATACAAAAAATCATCAAAATATTAAATATTTCTGAATGGAGATGAAAGAGAAGTTCATTCAGGTGCAAAGAGGGCATGCTAGATGTCACCTTGTTACAGATCCATTTGGGCACATCAAATCCCAACATTCAGATCAGTGATTTAGGACTCACCAAACCCTAAAATCAGTTGTTTCATGCCCTGAACAAGTCAACCCTTTGAATGCCTCCTTCCTAGACAGTTTCATGGCTTGAAGATATCTAGAAATTGCCTCTAGAGGGACCAGCACAGGTAAGCCCTTTTGAAGGTGCACTGCAGAGTAGCTAAGTCCACTGCCAGGGTGCTCTGCAGAGTAGCTAAGTCCACTGCTAGGGTGCTTTGCAGAGCACTTAGGCTTCCTTTCACCTTCGTTGGGCGAGAATGAGTGAAATTCACATAGGTTTTGGGGAATATTCTTATCTTGTGGAGTCATCTAGAAGTTTCCCTGTCTTATCAACTCCTATGAGCTCGAAAATGGATGAGGAATGAGTTAAGGATCATCCTATCCTCTCATCCCTTCATCCATGGAACTAATTCTAAGTATGAAAGGCAATTCAATGTCACCATTAATGACAAAACCAAGTATGAAAGGCCATTCAATGTCACCAATAATGACAAAACCTCCTTCATCCTCCTATAAATTGACCACTCATCTAAGTGATCAGGGGCTAGTTGGATTATGTTGAATTGTAAGGAGATAATGCTGCTATGAGACTTGACTTTGGAGCAGATGATGTGATGCCACAAGCTTGTCTTGCTTTTGATGTGATGTGGATGGGATCCAAGCTGGAGGATGACTTTGAATCAGACACTAATGGTTGTAGTTCCTTCTTTTATATAATAAAGTGTTTGAACCTTTTTCCATATGTTGTGTTCTTTCATAATGCTTATATGTATGAATTGCTTCTGATTCCTTTCATTTATATTCAATAGATCATAAGCTTTGATCGGTTTTCGTCTTCTATTGTGTTGAAAGGGTACATTTCAAGCAGTTTAAGTATGGGAAGGAGCGACAGAATCGATACAAGGGAGACGAGAGGAAAGCGGAACTACAGGTAGGCCTTCTATCCTCTCTTCTTATCTATTGCTTATAGGGAAAGTCTAAAACACTTTAAACTGTTGTTCTAGGCACAACTACTTGTCTAGTGAATTAGTGTTTATCCGTAGATGCTAAATTCTCCAAAACAAATTGGCGACTCCACTGGGGATCGAACCCAGAACCTTTTGCCCAGAATATCCCTCTTTTGTTTTGTTATGTTACTTTGATTAAAATAAAATTAATTGACTGCAGATAACATCCTCCACACTCACTCCTTAGTTGATCTTAGGTTGAAACATATGGCGACAAATCCGAAGTCCACTGATCAAGGAATTCCTTTTGATGGGAATCCTAGTCCTTTTCCTCCTTTTGGAAATATTGGTGCTCCATATATGGCTACATTGTCCCTTCCATGATTTACCATTGGCTTGCCAGTATGGTTGTTTTCAACCTCCTTGGTTCAAAATCTCGTGATTTCTCCGCAATCGAGTACACCTCCAAGTGGACAAAACCAACCTCCAGTTGATCTTAAAGTTGACCCTTTGCCTTCTTCCTTGGTTGTTTCTTCCTCCCCTTCTTCCTCTTCGCCTGATGAAAGTATTGGTACTAGTAACCAGGTGGCTAAGAAGAAGAAGAAAGGGAAGAAGAAGAAGAAGAAGCAAATTTAGCAGAGGGGCAACCAAGCACCCATTGCTTTGAATGCAACATCTAATGAGAAACCGTTCATCAACACTCACAAAGTTCGATATCCATGCAAACTTTGTGCGGGAGACCATATTCTTCGAAATTGTCCTGATATTCCTCAGATCTTAGAAGAATGGTCTTCCCGTTCACATCATCCTATGTCATCAACTTCAAGAGATCACGCTGGTGACACACCATCAACTAGTGATAGTAAAGTTCATGGAACCAAGGGTAAAGTTAAGTTTCCCTATAGGTTATGTGAAGGGAATCACCCCATTCACCTTTGTCCCTATCTGGATGAAGCCAAAAGAGTGTTGGATAATTGTCCTGCTTCACCGCAACAACTTCCATCTGGTTACAGGAAACTCTCCCTAAATCCATCATTAGTTGATGAATTGACTAAGCAAAATCAACCGTTGGTCAAACCCACTCTCTCAAAAAGTGAATCCTATGAGTCTATATCTAACCCAAATCAATAGGTCAAGGAAATAGTTGACCCGGTTTCACCTTCAGTTAATCGTACCTTTCCCGAAGAGAGTGAATATGATACCACTCAAGTTCTTTTTGTTTCTTCAGATTCTAATGAGCTTGGGGGCAGTCATCCTGTTCCATCAAGATAGGAGGAAAATCCTCCTACTCTCGTAACTCAAGGGCTTAATTCTCCCATTCTTACGGTACCCCCTCCAAGTAGTCTAGTCACTTCCTTTGATTGGAATCGACTGGCAGGATTGTGTCTTCCTTCTTATGTGCCTTTCAGATCATAGTACAAGTTTGTAATATGATTATATCTAGCACTATTATAGATGAAGGCGCATCTATGAGTATCCTTTCCTCAATTGATTGGCAAGCGCTCAGTTCGCCACCGCTTGTGCTTGTTACCCAGAATCTGTTGGGTTTTAACAGAGGAACCAGTCAACCATTAGGGATCCTACCTTAGTTACCTATTACTTTGGGAGGAAAAATCGTTTATCTGAATGTGATGGTAGTCCCAGGCCCTTTAGATTACAATTTACTTCTAGGGTACGACTATGTTTATGACATGGGAGCTATTATTTCAACACTCTTTCGAGTGATTTGTTTCCCGCATGAAGGCAGAATTGTCACCTTTGACAAACTTTTATTTCCCGGTCCAAATATGGCTCCTAGTCAACCATCTTCCCTAAATGGTCATTTTATACCAATGGTATCATCCCCGCTACGGGTTAATTATGTGGCAACCCGTTCCATACCTACATCAACTGACGATCACGTACATCATGTACTGGGGGCATTGGAACTAGATCTCTCCTTCATGACTTCTTATGAGTTGTGATCAAAGGAGTACGAGGATAGTTATTTTACTATGTCAACCTAGTTAAAAAATGAAACAGGCCCACGAGGACAGTTCCTGGTCTTGTGTCAACCTCGTTAAAAAAGGAAACAAGGGTCCATGAGGATAGTTCCTTGTCTTATGTCAACCTCGTTAAAAAATGAAACAACTCCCATGAGGATAGTTCCTTGTCTTGTGTCAACCTCATTAAAAAATGAAACAAAGGGTATGAGCATAGTTCCTTGTCTTGTGTCAAGCTCATTAAAAAATGAAACAACGTTCCCTCGAGCAAAATTCCAATTCGAGTCTTTGATTAGATATCATAAAATCCCAGTCGAGTCTCTCACTTGATCTCGTAAACGAACCTTCATTCCATGCACCTGATAGCGACGAGTAGTCTACTTAGGTGAATGTAATGAAGCTTGGGGGGCATGCACCTAGTGGTAAAGTTAAGTTTCCCTGTAGGTTATGTGAAGGGAATCACCCCATTCACCTTGTCCCTAAAAGGATGAAGCCAAAAAGGTGTTGGATAACTGTACTACTTCACCGCAGCGACTTCCATCTGGTTACAGGAGACTCTCCCTTTCATCATGCTGGGGGCATGTAAACCAATCTCAAGCATAATTTTTCATTTCAAGCTTGTGTAAAAATGAAATTGAATCCAAGCATAGTTTTTCGTTTCAAGCTTGTGTAAAAATGAAACTGAATCCAAGCATAGCTCCCTATGGTTCAAGCTTGTCTAAAAATGAACCCATTTCCATTTTAACCCTCGTGATTTCCATTCTATCAGCCTCTTTCGTTAGATGAGCCTTGTTTGTTTTCATCCCATTGCCACCATCCCTTTCGCCAATCATACGCTTTCACTTGGTTGTTTTACCCTTTTTGAGGAATAGTTGCAATGAGTGGTCTTATTAGCTAGCCTCTTCACATAAATCAACATGTTTTGAGAGGTTCCAACATCACCGGAACTAGTTGCTACCCTAGACACCACTCGTTCCTCAAAATGGAGTCCTCTTTAAGCTCTTTTCAGACTCGAGCGCATGTCCTTTCTAGCTCGTTAAAGGATTGGAAACAATATCTCTCTTGTATTATTTTACGCTTTTTCGGACTTGAGAGATTAATTTACGAAAAAGAAGTTGTGGAGTTTTCTTTTTGTCCCTTTTCAAACTCTCTAAACATGAAAAGGACTGAGTTATCTTTGTCATTAATCTTGTTAAAAACATCAAATAGCGACGAACTTGTCCATCTAGACAAGACTGAGTTTCACCTTCGCTAGACTCGTTAAAACATCAAATATCGATGGATTCGCCTGAAGGGTAAAATTATACAACAAGCATATGTTATCCTCCTCAAGCTTGATAAAGATAAAGAGGTACTGGTCAGCAATGACTGGGGAAAATGGAAAAAGGGGAAACCACTTTATGGTAGCAGGTCGCTCTTGAACATGACACTTTCACTCCATCACCGTGACTATCTGAGTTGGGTTATTAGCTTGATGGTTATCACACCATTGGTCTATCATACCATCCATCACTTTTTTTTGGGTCAATGCTACCAATTCACTTTAGTGTTGCCGACATGTTCAAGAGAAGTCATCTAGTCAAAATCCATCTTTTGTAATACCACTTCATTTTCATGACCGCCATTCCTGAACTTTGTGCCGTCAGTCAAATTCCATCTCTAAAATCACTACACTCATTTCGTGTCATTGATGTGGGATACATCAAGGCCCTCCTGTGACAAGTCACTTCTTGTCGACATCAACTCATTATCCAAGAAGTTGACTTAGAAACACCCATTCAGTACCTTGAGGCTTGCATACATCAATGGCAGGTTTCTCGCTTTCGGTGATAGGCATACATCAATGGCCTTTGACCAAAAGACTTTGTATGGTGTTCAAAATCAAATCATCCATTCACACCATGCAGAATGTACTGCAGTACCTTGAGGATCATTATCATTATCGATGATTTCTCTCGCATCTGTTAATAGTTTACATCATCGGCTGGTAACCAGATGGTGTCTTCCCATGTTCGTCTTCAGATCACATATTCACATGGCTAGACTCGTACTTGAGCGAACGGTTGAACGAGATTGAAGACCCCGGTTCTAGTTTCATCCATCTGGGCTGCGATATCAGGAGTACTAAATCATATGTACAATGGCTTTACGTTGATAGTCATTCCGATCATGGGTCTATATCTATAGACGACTGTTTATGTACATGTAATGAAAGTTTATAAGCTGAGCATGTGTATGCCTTCCCTCAGCTATTCATGTAAAATCAAATATCATGATATATGTATTGTAATTGATGCAGGTCACCTTCCACTTCGATACCTCCTCATCACATCGTGAAGCATTTCCTTCGACATTGGCATTTTTTCCGACTTCATGCTTTAGGGGGAAACTGTTACAGATCCATTTGGGCAAATCAAATCCCAACATTCAGATCATTGATTTAGGACTCATCAAACCCTAAAATCAATTGTTTCATGCCCTAAACAAGTCAACCCTTTGAATGCCTCCTTCCTAGACAGTTTCATGACTTGAAGACATCCAGAAATTGCCTCTAGAGGGACCAGTGTAGGTAAGCCCTTTTGAAGGTGTGCTATAGAGCAGCTAAGTCCACTGCCAGGGTTCTCTGCAGAGCACTTAGGCTTCCTTTCACCTGCGCTGGGCGAGAATGAGTGAAATTCACATAGGTTTTGGGGAATATTCTTATCTTGTGGAGTCATCTAGAAGTTTCCCTGTCTTATCAACTCCTATGAGCTCGAAAATGGATGAGGAATGAGTTAAGGATCAACCTATCCTCTCAGCCCTTCCTCCATGGAACTAATTCTAAGTATGGAAGGCCATTCAATGTCACCATTAATGAAAAAACCTCCTTCATCCTCCTATAAATTGACCACTCATCTAAGTGATCATGGGCTGGCTGGACTATGTTGAATTGTAAGGAGATAATGCTGCTATGAGAGTTGACTTTGGAGTAGATGATGTGATGCCACAAGCTTGTCTTGCTTTTGATGTGATGTGGATGGGATCCAAGTTGGAGGAATGACTTTGAATCAGACACTGATGGTTGTAATTCCTTCTTCTATATAATAAAGTGTTTGAACCTTTTTCCATGTGTTGTGTTCTTTCATAATGCTTATATGTATGAATTGCTTCTGATTCCTTTCATTTATATTCAATAGATCATATGCTTTGATCATTTTTCTTCTTCTGTTGTGTTGACAGGGTACTTTTCAAGCAGTTTAAGTACGGGAAGGAGCGACGGAATCGATACAAGGGAGACGAGAGGAAAGCGGAACTATAAGTAGACCTTCTATCCTCTCTTCTTATATATTTCTTGTAGGGAAATTCTAAAACACTTTAAACTATTGTTCTAGGCATAATAACTAGATGCTAAATTCTCCAAAAAATACCTGAGACAATAAAACAACACAGAAAACTCCCAAGGGTTTCCCAAACATCCAAGGATATGAAACAGTGCAATAAGGGCCCAAAAGAGTCAGAAAAAAATTATGAGCCACAGACCCATCACGTGGAAACACATATAAAAGGACGTTCTAGTAGCAAACAGTGCCGCCACCCCAGAAAAGGAAAAACGCCCCGAAGATAACTGCCCCAAATACCACAAACTAAAGCTAATGGAGACAAATAAACTATAACAAGCCAGTCCAAACAAAACAGCGCAAAGAAACAGACTATAAGCGGGCTAGTTAACAACGAACCTGTAACCACATAGCCTGGTTACAAAAAAGAAAGAGCGCCCTGTAGTAAAAACCTGACCCAATCAATACCAGCCATACTTCCTTGGCCTCGTTGAACCATGCCATATCAACCTGTTCCTTTACGATGCCATTTCTTTCACCAACCAAACCTTAAAACACCCAGATTATGTTCCTTACTTGCTTTAGGGACATAGACTATAGACTTTGAACCACCTTAGACTTCAAAAGTAGTTTTAAAATAAGTTGTAAATGAATACTATGAAGAACCTACAAGCCAGGTGTCCATGAAAGCAATAATTTTGTATCTGATCATCGATTTTCAAGAGGCATTACAAACTTCCACAAACGAATTCACGCCTGTAGCATTAACGACCATTAAACTTTCGTTCTATCTATCTCCTTCACACCAAAACTGGGAAATATGAACACAGAGATATAATGCTATTGTGCCATACGAAAATGGTCAACCTCGCTAAAATCGATTGCAGAATCACTCGAGAGTGGAGACATCCAAGGTTACTAGAATGAGGAGCATGACAATTATCATTTTAAATGCCATTATCCCTGGAAACCTACCACTTCATAACTTATAGCTGTCATGATTATTCAGATCTATCTAGTAGCAAGTAGGGTAGTTATTAAGTTAATTATTGATTAGTTTAATAATTGAATAATTGACTTACTACTTTTCTTTCATTATGTTAGTTGAATTATTCACTAAAAAAAGGTACTAAAATATTTATACTCAAAAATTGTTATTTTATCTGCTTCGTAACATACATTATTTATCTCACCATCATTGGCTGTAACATATGAACACGGTTAAAATGTCATAATATGTTGCTCCTCCTCAACTGAATTTTATAGATTTGGATTAATGGAAGACTCAATAAAGTAGTTTTGGATTATTGGAAGAACTCTCAACCTTATTATACCTGCCCATAGGCATGGTATATAGCATTCTCTTGGCGTTGACTTACGATTAGTTGATGGTTAACAATCGAATTTGTTTTATCTAAACCAAACTTTCTATAATATTAATTAAAAATAAATCTTAAATACCATTTATTTGAAATATTATTGGTTGGATAACTTTGGAGTCTTATTGCACAGTTGCTGCTCGTTTTCCTTTTTAACCCAACAATGACTTCTCCTTTAACCAAAGTTCATATTATCATTTCTATTTTAGGTTAGCATTAATCCATAGTATAAAATGTTATTACATTTTCATGAAAATGAACTTTCGATAATTTTGAATTGATTTTTCATTGTTATAGATGAGACTTTTGTGATCCATATTATAGATAAATATATTTCGGTATGGCTATTGGCATGCTCACCATCTACCATTAATTACTAAACACTATCTCTCTTAGTCATAAGCTGCTTGTAGTTCGAGTGAAAGAAACATAAATTTCTTGGCCTGGTTATCTATTCCAGGCTCCTGGCTTTGTTCTTATTTGTATGCTTGCTTTATTGCTAGCTCTAGTAACCAGTACCTCATGCCTTCCCCCATCATTCATAACTTGCGAAGACTTGCTAATGTCTCTGTAGTTTGTACCTTGAAGTTGGAAGGGTTGGTAGCCTCAAGAATGTTTTGCAGTTTATATGGTAAGTATTTGAATACATGTTGGGTGCACCAACATTTAATTTGTCAATCCGGATAGTTCGTGAACTTTGAGATGCAGCACTGGTAATGCCAGAGAGAGCCCCTGGCAACCTACAAAACAAATGCTAGTCTATCTTGCTTATTAATCTCATCAATAAATGAAATCCTACACTAAAAGAGAATTCAAGAAAACACCAATCCAAACAATTAAATCATGTGGGAAATAAAAGGAAATTAACAATGTGAAAGGAAATTTAGAAAGGAAACCATAACTGGAAACCAAACAGTGTCGACACAATATCAAGAGACTGTAAATGCTGGAAGGAATTCAAAAGAAATTCAAAATCATTCTGCCTATACTAATTCTACTTGTACTAATCCTGTGTGAAATTAACTTGAAAGCATCGGCAAGTGAATTTATTGCGTAAATAACTTATGAAAGAAATCAAATTAATATGAATCTCGCCTTCCTTGTCCCTGAAAATAAATCATGGAGAACTGTCGAGAAGTTTAATGGAAAGTAAATATCATTGTTTTCAACATGATGCAATTTGCTTTCATTAATATCAGCTCCGCGACATACAAGTAATATATGTTTTTTGTAAGCATAGTTTAAATGGATATGTAAGTACCTCAAAACCATAATCACTCACATCGTTTTCATGTTCTGTAATATAAATCAATTACAGCTCATCAACGCATCAACAGATCTTGTAAATAAGAACAAATGGAGAAATATCCCAAGTGTAAGCACAAATCTCAAGTACAGGAATAATTTCTTTATGCAGAAAATCAATGAATTTTAGAGCTGAAAGGAAAATATTGCAGCAAATTAAATAACATTAACTTGAAGAAGGAAAAGAACTGTAAATAAAAAAATAAAATTCACACAGCAAATAAGAATTGAAATGCTATTTAGTTCAAAAGATGAGAGCAGTGTTGAGCTGGTATGGCGGCCAACCCAACCAGCTCACACCCTCTTTGAGTGCCTGGTTCACACAGAAATTAACACAATTAGATGCAGAAAATAAATAGACAGTTCATGGATAAAAATCGCTTCAATTAACTCCTTAAAAACAATCTTTACATTAAGCAAACAATGCTCAGCTCCAGCAAGACAAGAGGAGTGATTCGCTGGTGATAAACGCGTGATGCTACACTGGGACAAATCCTCTTCCCTTATGCGGGCTCCCTTCGTGCGCACTGCCTCTAGCTCAATCGATTTCCTAATTCCTGTCTGTCTAATTAATTGACTAATTAAGATGACTGTTCTTGCTCTCGACAATCTCTTATATAGCATTTAATTACAATTGGGCATTTTTAATTAGACGTTTAGAATATAGGAAGTAGATCTCAACAATTTTCCATGAATAAAGTTTCTTTGCAACTGAATGTCGAAACAGGGATGATTCTGTTGAACCATTGCTCTTTTCCTGGAATGGTGTTGTTGAGGTGCAATTTGACTTGATCGATTTCCTCCTTGTGTGAGCTGCTCACAGGTTGCCATCACATCTCCTTCGATCAGATTCATATTGACTTAGACTTATCCAAAGCCCATGGAGCACCATGGCAGATGGCAGTGACTGGCCTTGAGGACTGCAATCTGAGGGACAAAAGACGGTTGAGAAGTATGCTTCTCATCCCCGTTGCCCTCCGTTCCCTTTGATCTTCACAAAACAACAATGCTCAGACCACAGTTCATCCACGCTTATCATTTCGAGTTGGAGTTCGACACAGTATAATGTGAAGAGATGTAGCTACTGCACATCACACTTTCACATCACTCTTTGGATATGAACCTACAGCTTCATCTTGGACAAAGAGTTTTGGGACAAATGAAAGATGAGAAGTGACCTTTTTTAGAAGATTTTTGAATTGTGGTTTGGAAATATCAGCTTCCCCCAAAGAGAAGTTTCCTTGAGCAAATACTGGAATTCTAGTGGTGGGTTCTGCTGAAGTTGCACCATGCTTCTTTAAATCAACATCTTTCAAGTTGCAATAGGCTTCCTCCTTTCGGAAAACATTTTTGGAAGCAAGGGCCCAATTTAACTCATACGAAATTCCTGGACTCTCCCTTGGAAATGGTAGTGGTTCTACATCCTCTTCTGCTAAACTTGTTGTGGCTGCAAACCGTTTGGATGCCTCCATTATCTGACACATAGCAGGTAATGGCATCGTTCCACTATCGTACAAATGCCTAGGCCAATATCAAAGGCTTGATGGGTTTGATACCTGCACTAAGACCATCTTTCTAATCATGCCTGAAACTAGCTCTGAATGAATCTTACGATCATAACCATTAGAGATTGGCAAAGAGAACTTGTTGCATTCAAGTAATTTCCATTGCAAGCCTCTTTGACTTCTTATTTCAAACTAACAATACACAGATATATTACTGCCCAAATCACTTCATCACCGAAGATACAATTCATGATAAAAGAAACTTCAATAAAATAAAGGATGTTCTGGCGAAGAAATTAAGAGCAACAACGCAGAATCATTGGACTCATCGTGTAGGAACGTGAATGTAGTTTAGGAATCCTTCATAGTGCAGGAAGACATAAAATGGTGCAGGAAAGCAAATGCAATGGTGTAGGCACGTAAATGTAATGGTGCATGCATGTCCCAAAGTATAATCAAACCAGTTTTAATCCTGCAACATACAAACCTTAATTAAACTCTCATTAATGTTATTTTAATCTTGTTAAAACAAATAAGTAACAAATACTCTTTGAAAATAATCATTTAGCCAATCGACAGCATGAGAGAATTAAATAAAAATAAGACAAAACTAAGACCCAACAATACATGAACATGATCTCGCAGTTTATATGGCAAGTATTTGAATACATGAACATGATCTCGCAGGTCTTGCAACTTGTCCTCAAATTTGATTTCACTTGTCCTAGAATTGATTTCACTAAATCACGGTATGTGACTATTCTCTCCTATGTTTTTCCCTCTGGTTCTTGGATTTGGCTTTTGTTTTTAGCATGCCAGATGAACAAGAAGAACATCACAAAACCTGCCGCACTTTTGTCTACATACCTGCGTCGAAGCATACACCTGAGATTGGCCCATGCTCTCGAAGTCCAGTTTAGGGTCTCCTGTTCCTTGCCTTCAAGGTCAACTTCACCTTCTCCATAAGGGGGTGCAAAGGCCTGTAGGTTAACGTCACACTTGGGAGGAAATGAAATCTAGTTATTTCATTGAGCTCTAAGCCTGTCTTTACTCTTGAATGAAATAAGGAATGGTGTATAGCTTTTTAACTCTACAGGATCATCAAATTCAACAACTATTATGACTTTGTTGGTTCAGAATCCTACAATTCCATGTTGTATCAACACCCCTGATGGTAACCAATTATAGTGATGAAATATCTAGAAAAAAAATTGAAGGGATTCAGATGAAAAAATAAATTTCTTTCAATGGCAGATAAATTGCTTTCCTATGTTGATTCTTCGCATGTTTAGCTATCTATGCTTCGTTCTCTTCGATATCGTTCAAGGCAAACTGCTAGTGGTAGGACTGGATTTGAAATTTATGCATTACATGTCTCCTGCCCAAGTTGTTTTTAGCCATCTCACTCTTGTCATTCTCCATTCCTAAAGCTTCTAAGGCCTCATCAACGGGTTGGTATTCCCACTCCATTTAGGAAGACATATGTAATGCATATAGCCATCCTTTCCCATGAGCTCGTCATTTGGCCAAGCTATGCAAGCATGCCCCATCACTGTTTCAGTCCGTACCATTCTTTTGGGCATCCTTTCCTATGGATCGTCATTTGGCCAAGCTCGACATGTAAGCCCATCACTGCAGCAAGTAGGTTAGGGAAATCATTCCCTCTTCCAAACTCCCAACATTAATAGATCGAGCCATCACATCAGATAATCACATCACATTACATCAGATCTGGGTTGCACACAAGCCCACCAACCGATGAGAGAGAGTCGCAGTACGAGGTTTCTTTACATTCTCTAAACGACCATCAGGTATGAAGATCATTATAAAAGTTTCATATGAGGTATGTAGATCATTATTTACATAACAAGTAGCATGAAAAAATAATATTTATTTAAATTAAGGTAACAATAATTAATTAATCAATTTTTTTTAATATTTATCACTACTACATGCATCCTGCCACATGTGAGCCCTCTTGCATGTAAAATGTGTTTTCCGTAAAAGTCTCATGTGGGCCCTCTTGCATGTAATACGTGTTTTGCACAAAAGTCTCTGGAAAGTACTAGCTGAGTAGTTTTAGGGAGATTATCATAGTTTTAGAGACTACAATGCCTGTTATGTAAAGAACTTTATCATCAGTTCAATTGTTTGAATGGTTAAACTGTTGCATCCATTAATGTTGTCCTTCGCTATTAAGATCACTAGTGCAACCATTTTCTACCCTTGTCCTTCAACTCCACTGGTATCAGGTTGCACCATGTCTGTTGCTCCTTCCTCCTCCAGGTTCAAACAGTCGGAACAAATCACCCAACATATCATCTTTCCCCTCCACAACATGACCTTCCTCCATAGGTTGAATGAGACATTTCTCGTATGCAACCTCCTTAGTAATCCAATCAATGTCTAGCTGCCAACAAAGCTGAGCATATTGACCAGATGGGAGGGTGGCTTTCAGTTACAACAAGTGATCTCTATAGCCTTTACAATAATAATAATTATTATAATAATATAAAAATGATAATATATTATATTATTATTATTATTATTATTATTATTATATAGTATATAATTATTATTATTATAATTATATAATATATTTTTTATATAATAATAATAATATATTATTATTATTATTATTATTACCCAAGGGATTAATACTAAAATACCAAGGGATTATGAACCCGAGGGAATAATATTAAACGAAAGGGACTAATATTATAAACCCAAGAAACTAATAAACCCAACCGTTTAATATTATAAAGCCAAGGAATTAGTGAACCCAAGGGATAAATATTAAAAACCTAAGGGATCAAGAAGCGCAAGGTATTGATATTACAAACACAAGAGATTAATAAAGCTGAACATGATTGATATTATAAACCCAAGTTAATAATAAACCCAAATGATTAATACTAAAACCCTAAGAGATTATGAACCTAAGGAAATAATATTAAACCCAAGGGACTAATATTATAAACCCAACATTGATAAACCCTAATATAAATATTAGAAAGACTAAAATAAACATGGTTTATTTTCATGGTGAGACAATCCTTGTCACAATGTGACATTCAACTATGGCTAACCATGGTTGGCTATGATTGTCAATGGTTGACCATGATCGATATTATAAACCTAAGGGAATAATAAACCAAAGCGATTGATATTATAAACCCAAAGGAATAATAAACTAGAGGGGTTAATAATAAAACCCCAAGGGATTATGAACCCCAGAGAATAATATTAAACCCAAGGGACTAATATTATAAACCCAACGTATATAAACCCTAAGATAAATATTATAAACACTAAAATAAACATGATTGACCATCATTGATTTTCATATTGAGATAATCCTTATCACAATTCCATGTTGGACCATAGTTAACTACGGTTGACTTTGTAATAAACCATGGTTGACTGCGGAATAATAAACTCAAGCAATTGATACTATAAACCCAAAGGATTAATACTAAAACCCCAATGGATTATGAACCTAAGGGAATAATATTAAACTCAAGGGGCTAATATTAAAAACCCAAGGTATATAAACCCTAAGTGGAGACAATTTGTTTCATAATGTGAGATCGGACCATGATTGACCACAATTGACCATGGTTGGTTATGGTTGACCATTATTGATATTATAAACCAAGTTAATAATAAACCCAAGGGATTGATATTATGAACCCAACGGATCTATATTATCAACTCAAGGGAAACATAAACCCAAGGGATTAATATTAAACCCAAGGGACTAATATTAGAAACCCAACATTGGTAAAAATATAAATATTAGAAACACTAAAATAAACAATGTTTATTTTCATGGTGAGATAATCTTTGTCAAAATGTGGCATTCAACCATGGGACTAATATTATAAACCCAACATTGGTAAACCCAAATATAAATACTAGAAACACTAAAATAAACATGGTTTATTATGATGGTGAGACAATCCTTGTCACAATGCAACATTCAAACATGGTTGACCATGGTTGGCTATGATTGAAAATGGTTGAACACGATATTATAAACCTAAGGGAATAATAAACCCAAGGGAATGATATTATAAACCCAAATGAATAATAAATCCAAGCGATTAATACTAAAACCCCAAGGGAATGAACCCAAGGGATTAATATTAAACCCAAGGGACTAATATTATAAACCCAACATTCGTAAACCCAAATATAAATGTTACAAAGACTAAAATAAACATGATTTATTTTCATGGTGAGACAATCCTTGTCAAAATGTGACATTCAATCATGGTTGACCATGGTTGGCTATGATTGACAATGGTTGACCATGATTGATATTATAAACCTAAGGGAATAATAAACCCAAGGAATTAATATGAGAAACCCAAAGGAATAATAAAATGAAGGGATTAATACTAAAACCCCAAGGGATTATGAACCCAAGGGACTAATATTATAAACCCTAAGATAAATATTATAAACACTAAATTAAACATGATCGACCATCGTTGATTTTCATATTGAGACAATTCTTATCACAATTCCATACTGGACCATGGTCGACATCATAATAAACCATGTTTGACTCGGGAATAAAAAACCCAAGCGATTGATATTATAAACACAAAGGAACAATAAACCCAAGGGATTAATACTAAAACCCCATGGGATTATGAACCTAAGGGAATAATATTAAATGAAAGGGACTAATAAAATAAACCCTACGATAAATATTAAAAATACTAAAATAAACATGGTTGAATTAATAAACCCTAAGAATTAATATTTTAAACTCAAGGGATTAATAAACCAAATGGATTATTAATACTATAAACCAAAGGAACTAATAAACCCAACCATTTAATATTAAAAACCCAACGAATTAGTGAACCCAAGGGATAAATATTAAAAGCCTAAGGGATCAAAAAGTGCAACGGATCTATATTACAAACACAAGAGATTAATAAAAATGACCATGATTGATATTATAAACCCAACCTAATAATAAACCCAAGGGAATAATATTAAACCCAAGATACTAATATTATAAACCCAACATTGGTAAACAATATACATATTACAAACACTAAAATAAACATGGTTTATTTTCATGGTGAGACAATCCTTGTCACAATGCGACATTCAACCATGGTTGGATATGATTGATAATGGTTAACCATGATCGATATTGTAAACCTAAGGGAATAATGGCAAAACCTAATTTACAATGCCAACAAAAAATTGCCTAGAAAACACAATTTTTTCTTTTTATTGGACAACACAATTTTCCATTTTGTTAAGGATAAAAAATGTTAAACCAAAACTAAAATTTTTAATATAATGTATCCAAAAATATCAAATTAAAATGATATTATTAATTTTCTAAAACAACACATTCATATATATTAATTTTTTTCATATTTCAAATTACTCTAAAATCATTTTACTTATTTATTAATAAAACAATAGATTGTTAACATCATAAGATAATCCTTGTAATGCACTGTATTAATATCACAACTTAATCATTGTAATGGACTACATTAATATCTGCATGATTATGATTATATGGTATATGGAGGTTAAATTAATAAATATCAAGAAATTTAAATATTAATTATTTATCTTTCAAAACTTATTGATATTTAATATTAATATTATAATAATAAGTCACAATTGTTGGCTCTAAACCTAAACTTAAATTTTTAATATAATGAATCGAGAAATATCAAATTAAAATGATATTATTAAATTTCTAAAACAACACATTCATATTTATTATTTTTTTTCATATTTAAAATTACTCTAAAAACATTTTACTTATTTATTAATAAAACTTTAGATTTAAGCAAAGTCTTTCGGTAGATTGTTAATATCATAAGATAATCCTTGTAATGGACTGCATTAATATCACAACGTAATCATTGTAATGGACTACATTAATATCGACACAATTATGATTATGTGGTATATCGAGGTTAAATTAATAAATATTAAGAAATTTAAATAACAAACAATCACATTCATATTTTTAATTATTTATCTTTCAAAACTTAATGATATTTAATATCAATATTATAATAATAAGTCACAATTGTTGGCTCTAAACCTAAACTAAAATCTCTAATATAATGTATCCAGAAATATTAAATTAAAATGATATTAATAATTTTCTAAAACAACACATTGATATATATTAATTTTTTTCATAATATAATGACTCTAAAATCATTTTACTTATTTATTAATAAAATAATGGATTATTAATATCATAAGATAATCCTTGAAATGGCCTGCATTAATATCACATCTTAATCATTGTAATGGACTACATTAATATCTACATGATTATGATTATATGGTATATGGAGGTTAAATTAATAAATATTAGGAAATTTAAATAATAAACAATCACATTCATATTTTTAATTATTTATCTTTCAAAACTTAATGATATTTAATATCAATATTATAATAATAAGTCACAATAATTGGCTCTAAATCTAAACTAAAATTTTTAATGTAATGAATCCAAAAATATCAAATTAAAATGATATTATTAAATTTCTAAAACAACACATTCTTATATATTAGTCTATTTTAAGTTTGTGAGATTTTTCAACATAATTTTATATATTTATAAATTATTTTAATTATTTGAATTTCTTAATATTTATTAAGATAGTCTTTCTTATTTAATAATATAATTTTTAATCACACAATAATCATAAAAATTATAATTTAAATGTTCTTAACCATTAAGAAAATGTGTTTCTAAAACAATTAAGTCTATATGTCTTCATTGTTTTAAAAAAATAATGATATATAGGTTGATCTTAATCTTAAAACTAGATTATTATTTTTATTTTATATATTTATAAATATTTTTAATGGGTTGTCTAAAACTCAAATTCACAATTTTTTGTTGACTCAATCATATGATGAATCCAGAAATATCAAATTAAAATGATATTATTAAATTTCTAAAACAAAACATTCATATATATTAATTTTTTCCATATTTAAAATTACTCTAAAATCATCTTACTTATTTATTAATAAAACAATAAATTGTTGATATCATAAAATAATCTTTGTAATGCACTACATTAATATTACAACTTAATCATTGTAATAGACTACATTAATATCTACATGATTATGCTTATGTAACCTTCTTTATCACATAAATCTACACATGAACAAACCAAAAACCACAAAAAAACTATTGAAAACCCCTACTTTTTAAGACATACAGAACTTGGCCTAATTGACTTCCTTCCTAGACCATAACTCTTCCTCCTTCCTTGGTGCTGCACTTCTTCCTAAAATATGATGCTTCTTTAGACAAATTTTTCACTCCACACATGCAATCCTTTACACGTGTATAGAACGAGCGTCTCTTTATGTTATTTTTTCATACTTTTGTTTCAGTGACTTCGTGTTATCCTTGTCCATCCACAAATCCATATTTAACCATTCAAATAATTAAATAAATTATTTAAGTTCTAAATCTATTTCTTTGGTTCTAAAACTTCAATATTGGTAAATTGCCCAACCGATTATTTTTTATGGGTTTGTTTTTTTGGAAATACTTTCTTTGGTTCTAAAACTTCAATATTGGTAAATTGCCCAACCAATTATTTTTGATGGGTTTGTTTTTTTGGAAATACTTTTCTAGTTATCCAAAATTTCAACATATTTTAGATAATTATCTATTATTTTTTATTTTTTGAATTAGAAAATTATTAAGGTTATTTAGATCTACAAGGATTTAAGATGGATTTTTTCAAAAAAATATTTTACAAGGCTTTTAAACATTTAACTCTTTAAATGGAGTTAGGTTTTAGTCCTTTGTTCTAAGTTTATAATATTATTCTTTTACAAATTCAAAAACAACTCAATATAATTTTAGGTTTATAATATATATCATTAAATGAAAATCCTTATGATGGAATATAAGGAGAGATTTTAGGCTTTCTTTTTTAATATATTTGAAGTGGAATGGATGTCTATCATTTTTTTAATATATTTGAAGTGGTGTGTGTTTTCCATTAAACAACGAATAGAAAAAATTAGAAAAATTTGTGGTATGCTTTGCAGTCAATAGAGAAAAGTAGAAAAATGTGTGACATGCTTTACAATGAACACTGAATAGAACAACATATAGGTGGTAGTAGAAATCTCAATTCAATGTTTCATATATTGAGTTTTTATAAATTTTAGAAGCCAGATTCCACTTTTTTGGGTGCAAAAGTTAATTTATATTGCCACATAGTTAATTTTATGTTTCAATAATTTATAGTGTTTTTTGGTTTATGACTAATTTATAGTCAACAATTATGAACAATTTAGGTTAATTATGAGTCATTTAGATTCATGAATAATTATGAGTAATTATAAGTAACTATGCTTTATTTAGCTTTATGAATAATTGACTAATTCTATGTTTCAATCTTTAGGTTTATGAGTAATTTCTAGTAATTCAGGTATATGAGTAAACCAGTTCTCATTTAATAAATAGTTCTAATTTAAATATTTATTAATTATTTGTGATTTAAACAATTTTTCGTTTAATAAATATTTTTTTAATCATTATTGCAAAACTTATCTAATTTCATTAGTATAAACCTTAAGATCATTGTCAAATTAAATCATGAATAATGAATGCTGCATAGTTAATTTTATATTTCAATCATTTATAGGGAATTCAGGTTTATGAATAATTTATAATAAACAATTATAAGTAACTTAGATTTATGACTAATTACCATTAACTATGAGTTATTTAGCTTATGAGTAATCGGCTAATTTTATGTTATAGTTTTAATTTATACTAATATAAGTATTTGAATAAGCAATTTCTAATTTAATAAATATTTTTTTAACCATTATTACAAAGCTTAACTGATTTCATTAAAATTAGTATAAACCTTAAGATCATTGTCAATTGGTGTATATACTTTTTTTGCAAATGTTTTGATAAAGCTTTAGTTGGTGTATATACTTCTTTTGCAAACGCTTGATGAAGAAAAAACTCTGAAATGCTCAAAATCTTTTAATGAGCATAGAAATTAAGGAATGTGATTTTGTTAAAAGAAAACACATAATAATAGCCCTGGGGCAAGAAGATGAAATGGTAATAGCATGCCATTATTAAAATAGTTATGTAATTAATCATTTTTTTAAAGTCGGGTATATCAAAATTATTTGAAAAACTGAAAAGTGGCATTTGGAAAATCCAACAATAACAATAGGTCGAGGTAATTCCATCATCAAATGCATTAAACATCCCTTGAAATGTAGCCGATGGCATGATAGTAATCTAAAATCACGAGTTTCTAATGTAACCCACATAATTCAACACACAAAGCCACTTATTCCAATTTTATTTTTAATTTGATTTTGCTCTCACTAATCCCAATACATATTTCATAAATGGTTATACATATCTTCATTAAGTAGCTATAAGATAATAATAAAAAATAATAAAAAACATTAATTAACAAAATCATTCAAATACCCAATTCTAACAGAGGAAATCCTATAGATACCAATCTTTAAGGTGTAGGAATGGTTTTATTGAAACTATGGGTGCAATAGGTAAACGTGTTCTGAGTGGGAGTGGAGTATTAACAATAAGAACAATGATTTAGAGCCTTCAATATAAAAAGAATTAAAATGTAAGATATTTTTAAATTATGGCAGTCTACTTGGATCCCTAATCTAACAATTTGGAGAATAATGCAGATGCAAAAGTGTTGAACAAATATTTAAAGCCTGAAAATTATCATCTTTCATTCTATTGTATTCCTTTTTTTATTGTGAGTTGTGGAAATACAAATATCTATATCGAAATTTGGGGCTACTCAATATGGGACTACTACTTATTAGGCATGGTCTGACTATGATAAGTGTTTGGATGGATAGCATGTATTTTGTTTCCCCCTACCTATGGATCTATCACTAGACCTTGAGGTGGGGAGACCGGGAGACCACAAACACAGTGTGTATAGACTATGTGAAAACTCCATAAGCCCTTGGTTTTTGTAGTGGTCTTGGTCATCCACAACTAATTGGGAATCCATTTGGTTTGAGAGAAGGAAATCTCGAATTATATAATGAATATTAGCATCATGTAAGTGTTCCTTTCATTTACAATTTACATTTAACTTCAACAAGACTTCACCAAAAATTAGAAATTAATTTCCCATTTTCTATTTGAGATAGTTGTAGATTTTTTTCATTTTATTTAACCATTTTCACCTCCAATTCATACTATCTATTTCCCATTTTATATTTCACATATTTTTAAAAAATATTGATTTTATTTAATCATTTTCATATACAATACATGCTACGATCTATAATATTATGTATTTAAATTTTAATTATATATTCACTTAATTGTATAGTTTTATTGGTTTACAATAAATAATAATAGTATACATATAAATATCAAGATACATTGAAAGTTGTGGAAAATCTATTTCTTAATTATAAAATTTGATGGCTTTATCAGAACTTTAAATTCCACGCATGGAATGATTTTATCTTAAAAGGTGGCATAAGGGGAAAATGACTTCCCTGATTGTTTAGTAGAGTGAATCGAAGTAGATGGAATGAATAAATATATTTGCACATCGCATAGAGAAAAGGAGAGTGAATCGAAATCGACAAAAATATAAATAGATTTTCACAGCAGTTAAAGAACTCAAAGTCGATGGAATGAATAAATATATTTGCACAACGCATAGAGAAAAGAAAAGTGAATCGAAATCGACAAAAAGATAAATAGATTTTCACAACAACTAAAGAACCCATGATAGAACGATAAACCAAAAAAATTGTGTTTAAAAAACAATCATATAACGTATGCCATATGGTTTCAATATGTTAAGAGCCATAGTTGTAGTCTACCAAAAGCCAAGCAACAAATGCAGATATTAAAGCATAATTAAAAAATAACCTTACGGATCATCTGACAAAGCGCCATCCAACACAGATATTAAACCACAAATTGTGATACCCTGATTAACTATTTGATATCCTAATTAAATATCAGGATATCCTGAACAAATTCATTCCACATTAGAGTGTTATTGGTCTTTTAAATGACAAATCTAGGTAACAGTGGCCATTGAAAACAATATTAATATATAGAGTAGTAATATTCCAAATATAGGTAATAGATTCTGCATCTTTCTTAGCATATAGAAGCCTATAGAAGTCCTTTCAAATCATTCCAGTAATCCTTCAACAATTTCAACAACTGAAGCACTAAGAAATGCATGAATCCATGGAGAACTTTTCTTATAATAGATGGAATGGTGATGAATAACATGTACAATAAATATTTAATCACAATTTGAAACCCTCAAGTTGATTTATTCCTTCATGTTACAATCCTAGATGGAGTAGTGGAGTTATTATTAAGAGCATGAAAGGGTGAAATTGATGGACAAGTTAATGAAACTACCGACACTTGTTTTTTGGAGTTATTATTAAGAGAACGAAAGGGTGAAATTGATGGACAAGCTAATGAAACTACCAACACTTGTTATTTGGAATTGAACAAGTGTTACCAATGGTTTGAAACCGATGATCATCTTATTCGGAAATGCACATTTCCACTACTATGACAAGTGTATGTGTAAGGTGTGTGTTACATTTTGTAGTCTTCCCATTATGGTTAATCTTCATAGATGTCAATTAACAAATGGCATGGTAAATTTTTAATGAAGTTTTGTAAAAAATTAATTTAAACAAGTTTTTCCTCATGCGATTTAGATATGCAGGGAAGTTAATGGTGTGAATTCAATCTATTGATATTGTGGCAACAACGAGAATATACTAGCATCTTTAAATTTAAACCATATCAATTTTTTTAATTAGTAAAATGATTAAAGTGCCCAATTCCAATAGAAAAGATGCCTATCGACATAAATATATATTATATTTTAAATATGTTGTAACCATGAAATATTTATTAAAATTGTGTGGTTATAATATACATCACGTGAGAGATTGGTATATCTTAAGATCATTGATTCTACTTATAATAAATGGAGGTTAACGAATGTCAAAGTTTTTTTTCCTGTTTTTTACCGAGAGTCTAAGAAAAGTTAGTTGTATAATGGGTATAATGATATGTAAAGATACAATTAAAAGTGATAAATATATTGATTAATTTCAATAATTTAAAAAATAAACTATATTAATCATTTTTTTATTTAATTAAATATTAAATTCTTAATCAAATTTTAAAAATTATATCAATTTCTTTCTTATTTATTGTGAATTAATTTTTTAATTAAATTTTAAAATTAAGATAGATTTTTAATTTAGAGAATAATAAAGTATAAAATTTTATAATAAAAAAGTTATAAATTAAGTGTTTTGATTTACATCAAATTAACCAATTTGTATATATATTAACATGATGTCACTATAAAATATTTAGTAAAATTGAGTAATCATAATTACATTAGTATATGTTAACATTATTAATTCTAAATTGAATAATCATAATATAAATTAGTATATGTTAACATTATTGATTCTACTAATACTTATAATAATAAATGGAGGTTAAAGAATAACAAAGTTTTTTCCCCTTCGAAAAATCGTAATTTTCATTAATAGGAAAATTACATGTTGTAGATGCTATGAGCATATGTAAAATATAGTGGTTGTGTGCTAGTTCAAAATTTAAGAGCCAAAAATATGATCTCCATGTAGGGAGACAGTCTTTTAATAGTATTGTTTAAAACACTTCAAAAATTTCTACTCTACGCAGAGAGTATTCCTGAGGACATGTACTGAAATATATATAAACATAGTAAATATAAACAGAAATAAAACAGTCAAATATCAAATGATTTCAGGCTCCTGTTGAGCCTGATCTGCCTGGTCCATATATGGGCGGTGGTAGTATTGGTACTGTTCACCTCCCCGCTGCTCCTGGATCATCTAGATGTTGCATGGCCTGATCGCTACCTCTTTGGAAAGTTTGTCAGCGATGGAGTTCCATTCCCTGTATATGTGGTGACAAACAAAATTGTCAAAGTATGTGATGTATCTATGCACTTCATCCAATATATGTCGCAATGTGAATGCATGACATGTTGTGGTTTTGTTAATCCAGTCACATACAATTTTCAAGTCACCAAATACTTGTAGATTATGATAGTCTTTTTCAATTGCAAATTGGATGAGGTATTTGGCCGTGGAGAGTTCAACCAAATTGTTTGTACCATTTACAAGTCCCATTTGAATATGATAATGATGTGTATCTGAAATATATAGGACAACCCCAGCTCCACATCCTATTCCTTGTGCTAGTCCATCAAAGTGTTCCCAGGGCTGTGAGTGATCAATGGACTCGGGAATGATGTTCCTGGGTGGAGAGGTAGCCAAGTCCTCAGGAAGTTAACTGTAATCGTCTATAATTCTAGCTGTGATGGATGGCCAATGAGGGGCGGTGTCCCGGAAAATAGAGCGGTTCGTTGCTATCCAGATTTCCCAACTAATGAGTAGGGGGAGGTTTCTAGCTTTGGGTGGTGTTACAGATGACCACCAATTTTCCCGTACTTCCTTGGTAGTCTGACCCGTCCAATTGATAGGTGAGAGAGTGTGTGTAAGAATGGAGGTCCAAAGATCATTTGTAACAGGACAAAAGAGGAAGAGGTGATCCAAAGATTTAGTGTTGTCCTTACATAGGTAGCACCAGTAAGGTCCATATAGCCCTCTTCTAGACAAGTTATCCCTCGTCGGCACCTTATTTTTCAATATAGACCACATAAGCAATCTAGTTCAGGGAGGTGCTTTAGGATTCCACATGTCCTTCCACCGTGTTTCAATGTGATGTGGCTTGTGTCTATTGGCCAGTTGTAGATACCCCTCTTTTGGGGAGTACTGACCATTTTTGGCGATGGCCCATGTGATATCATCTTCCCCTTCTCTTAGTCGAATGTGGGATTCCTTGAGAGCAATAGTGTAGGTACTCCAAGCTTGGTGCCACTATATAGGAAGCAGCAAGTTGTGGGGTGTCTTCCAAGCTTGGTGGAGAAAGGTCGATCTCTCCAGATTCGCAATGTGCACTATGTGGGTGATACCTTTCTCATTGAGGTTCTGGAGTAAGCCCTGTGGTAGGTGATGTGCATTCCCACATCCTATCCAAGGGTCTCGGCCGATTCAGATGGATGTCCCATCAGATATTCTCCAAGTTAGACTGTCCCGAATAAGAGGCATCAAGCTCAGAACCGCTTTCCAGATATTTGAGATCCCCGATTTGTTCCAACTTGTTAGTCTCAGCCAATCCATCGGCCTTAATGGAGCAATATATTTAGCGACTGCGATTTTGGTCCAAAGACTGTTGGAGGTAATTAATTGCCACCCTATCTTGGCTGCTAGTGCAGAGGAAAAATCCTCCAATTTTTTAATGCCCCACCCCCCCGCCATTTCTTTGGGATAGACAGAATATCCCATCTTTCCCATGCAAATATCCTTCCTATTTGATAGCCTTTCCACAGGAATCTGCAACAAAGGTTTTGTATTTGGTTGAGAATGCCTCTTGGGATCCATGCGAGGGACATCCAATATACCGAGGTGGCCTCCAATACCGCTTTGATGAGCACCAATCTTCCAGCTCTCGATAAATGTTTATGGAGAGCAACCATATCAAGTCCACAATTTTATATTCAAGCGGTTTCAGTCTGTAACTCAGGTACCAGAGGCCTCCATCTATCTAGGTTAGAGTGAAAGGGAACCTTTGAATCACAAAGTGTATCTCATGGGGGGAGCATTCTGATACTGTTATTGTGGACTTAGAGTTGTTAATGGTCATGCCAGTAGCAGTTTTGAAATGATTGATGGTGTTCTGTATGGTAGTGAGGTCACCGATTCCTCCATTTAGAAACATTAGTACATCATCCACAAAAAGGAGGTGAGTTATAGTACAACCCTCCGATATTCGGATTCCGAAGAGTCTACCTCTATGGTGCATGTCCTTGATCAGTCTACTTAGCCCTTCCATGACTAAGAGAAAGAGTAGAGGAGACATTGGACACCCCTGTCTGAGACCTCTTTCAGAGCCAAAGAAGGGTGATGCAGCCCCATTAATTAGTACACTAAAGGATATATTGGTGATGCAACACATGATCCATTTAATAACTCCCACTGGAAATCCTAAATGAGTAAGAAGAATTTTGAGGTAAAGCCAGCTTACCCTGTCAAAGGCTTTTGAGAGATCAGCTTTGAGGATCATTCCTTTGATCTTCCTGGTTTGGATGGAGTGCAGTACTTCCTGGGCAGTGCCTATGGCTTCATGAATCTGTCGATCCTGTAGGAAGGAAAATTGCTCTAATGATATGTGGTTGGATAGGATGGGATGGAGGCAATTTGCAATGATTTTGGATATGATTTTGTATAGGCAATTGCAGAGGGAGATGGGTCGAAAGTCATTGAAGGATGATGGGTTATCTAATTTGGGGATGAGGGCAATGAAGGTGGAGTTAATAGCCCCATGCATACGCCTAGTCTTCCTGCATTCCTCGATGACCTTGAGCAGGTCATTTCCGAGTATGTCAAAAAAGGCCAGGTAGAACTCTACAGACCATCCATCTGGACCAAGGCTCTTATCCTTTTTAAACCATTTCAATGTGGCCTCAAGCTCCCTTAATATGACTTCTCGTTAAGCTTCTCGGCTTCCTCATTATCAATGAACCGAGGGAACAATTGTGCTACTCTAATGACCTTTGCTAGGGTAGCATTAGGGGGGCCTGATAGACCTGCTTGAAGTGTGAGGTGGCCAGGGAGACCAGTTGAGGGAAGGTATCAACCTCTACTCCTTGCTCATTTGTCAATTTCCATATGGTATTAATGACCCTCCTTCCATTAGCAAATTTGTGGAAAATTTTGGAATTATCATCCCCTTCCCTCAGCCATATAGCTCTACTCCTCAGTCTCCAGGTTTCCTCTTTATCCTTGAGAATGTTTCCTCTTATGACTGTTAATTCAGTGAGCTTGTCCCTCAGCTCATTTGAGGGGAAGGTGCCTCTAGTGTTATCCTCTAGGTTGGCTATCTCCAGTTCAATCTCGTTTAACCGATGCTCTTCGGCAAACCTCTTGTTGTGAGCCCAAATCTTGGATAGCTTCTTCAATTCCTTCAGATTGGCCACGAATCCTTCAGCGATGTTCCCACCTCTAGCCGGTGGGTGAGCCTTCCAAAAGTCCATGACAAGGTAGATGTAGGAGATATCTTTCAACCATGTGGAGTTGAATTTGAAAGGAGCTCTAGGTTTGCTAATATTGCCACAGATTTCAAGGTGAATTGGCAGATGGTCTGAGAGTCCGCCGGAAGCCACTCATTGGTGATAAGTATAACCCTGCTCCAGAAATTGTTCCTTAATGAGGAATCGGTCTAGTCTCCTGGCAAGGCTGGCCTCCCCGCTTCTTTTGTTCCTCCAAGTAGGGGCTATTTTGGCAGATGGGATATCTATGAGCTTGTGAAAGTCGAGGAGTTGCTCAAAGAAACCTGCTAAGGGGTCGGCTTGAGCATGGTGACCCCAAGATTCCAAGTAGCCTAGGGAGAAATTTAGGTCTCCTCCTAGAATGATATTATCAGACTGAAAAATATTGGCTGCCAAAATCCTTTTCCAGAAGTTCTCTCTATGACAGCAGGGCCCGTATATATTTATCATTCTAATCTCAGCTCCCAGCTCAGTCGAGTATAAGTCCGCCCCTATGAACCCTATACCCCCATAGGAACCCAATAGATTAATTGTGCGGGGGTTGTATCACAAGAAAATACCCCCCGAGCATTCATTTAATTCAATGGCTTGGAAATGCCATCCTGGGAGCATAGATTGCAATAAAGGAGAAATGATAACAACCATACCCAAGGTTTCTAGTAAAAAGACCATATCACTCGACTCCTTCTAGAGAAGCCTCCTCAGCGCTAGTTTTTTCTCAAGACTAGAAATCCCTCTGCAGTTGAAGGAGAGAACCTTCATGGGGGAGACACCTGAGGAGGGCTCTTTTCTCTAAGGAGCCTATCAAGTGAATCCTATTTTTTGGAGGCCACCTCCATTCCTACCTTTTGTTTTTCTTTTGACAGGGAGGAGGGTCTGCCTCGGGGAAGCTTCTGAGTGGAGGAGGAAGGTGTAAGACCAATGCCAATAGCATCCACCATTGTTGCACAAGAAAGTGATCAGAGATGATATCGATGGGGAGCGGGGTCAGATCCAGGAATTGATACTTTTTGTGGCTCTGGTATGGTCAAGGGCACAGGTGGTGAGGGATCAGGCATATGAGGAATGAGGGGGCTTACCGAGTGGTTTAAACAGAGATGAGGATTGTCCAGATTCGGCCCAGATTTCTTAGAGGTTACCTTATCTGCAGATGAATAAATAATGGATGCAGAGCAAGTGTTAGGATTGGACATACCCGAAGATAGTGCAACTCCAGTGGCCGCCTTAGACCTGGTCAGTGGAGGTGAAGGTGGCCAAAAGGGTGCATTCCCACGCTTCTTCGGTGTCGACAAGGCAAGCCTAGATCCATCTGCACTAGTGTCCATCATATCGGCCCCATCCGAGTGTTCCTCCTGTGTTTGTGCTCCCTCAGCTAATGAGGTCTTCCCTTTGTTGCCCATCTTTGATTTTGCGAGGAGAGGGTGGTCCTTGTAGAGGTGTCCAACATTATGTAAGTGTCTGCAACAAAAGGGGACCCCCTCATAGTCCAATATCTGGATTCGGTTGTAATTCCTCCAGCGGAGCATGACTTTTTCTTGCAATCCACCTCTAATGTCCAGGTGAACCAATAGTCTTGCATAGCCCATGACCCCCATTGAGAGATAGGATTTGTCATAATCCATGTATGTCACTAGTGAACTACCAATTCTTCTAAAAATATCCTCGGTCCAGAAGTGGAGAGGCAGACCAGGAAGTCGAACCCATATTGGCCTCACCCCAAGTTGTTCTCTGTCTGGATCAAACAGTGGACTCCATCTCCTTAGCATGACCGGGGCTTGTTTGATGTGACAGAAGGAGGATAGGACCCAGTTAGTATGTTCAGATCACGTGAAACGAAGGGTGAAACAACCACGAACAAAGGTTTGTACGATAGGCAGATCTGCCAAGTGATGGCCCCAAATTTCTGCAACCCATTGTTTGAGTCTTGTTGCTGTGTAGTTCCTGCCTCTGATCCTGCTAGCCAGGACAATCGCTACCACATCCATGGTGTCTTTCCACTGAAAGTATTCTTCCCAATCAATGAAGACTTCCTGTGTCCTAGGCTTGACACACCTTTGCTTCTTTCCGTGGGCAGGCTCTGCTTCCTCAGATCCCTCAAGGGTTTCTTCAAGATTAGGGTTTGGAGGGTAGGGTTAGGGTTAGGGTTTGGAGGTAACAGTGCAGAGCTAGAATGGAAGGTTTCTGAGAGAGGAGGGGCGGTAGTATAGCTGTCGGACGGTTGAGCAGGCTCTGTGGGCAGGGAAGAGTGAGCAGAAATGGGCAGAGCTTCTCTGAGCAGGGACTGAGATGGGTAGTGTGAGGCCACAGAGTGGTGGAGGGAGGATAAGCCAGAAGATCCAGCCACCTGTTCAGAGTCGGAAGTCCTGGGGCCGAGATGATGGGAGATCGATGTCAGGGGAGGCATAGTGGAAGCCGACCAGGTCACAGGAACCTCCGGGAGATCGATAATGGCATTGGGTTGTCCTGATAGTGACGAAAGTGGAGCGATAACCTCAGTGAGATCCTTGCTGAATGGAAAATATGCTTCATTGCTGGTCTGTCTGTCGAAAATGGAGATGCCCTCAAGGGGGTCCTCAAAATAATCTATAAGGTCACCTTCCATTTTTTCACCGTGGATTACGCCAACTGTCGTCGTAAACTGGAGGAACCGACACAGGAGAAGAAGAAACCCTACAACGCTAAACTGAAAATGCTAGCTCGAGCCATTGTTTCGTGAGGTAAGTAGGAAACGAAGAAACGGGGTCATCAACTGGTTACAGGCAAGCTACAGCAAAAATAGACCTAGTCTGCAGCCTGGACCCAAGTGTACTGTGGATGGCCTACCCCGTGACAGGGCGTGGTCGCGCCAGCTCTGTCTTCATCATCTTCTCCCCCAAATAATAACAAAGTTATTTAGATTTTATTTTTTTTCCTTATTTAAAAAAAGTTAGTTATGTAATATTTTAAAAATAGTAAGCTATATAATGATATAGCTAGTTATATAATATTTTAAAAATAGTAAGCTATATAATGATATGTATAATTATATATGAATTAATTTCATTACTTTTAAAAAATAAATATATTAATTATTTTTATTATATTTAATTAAAACAGATTTTAAAATTTATGTCAACCTCCTTACTTATTTTGAATTAATCTCTTAATCAGATTTTAAAATCGACATCAACTTTAAAATCTATATCAATTTTATTTTCTTGAATTAACATTTAGAATGTATTATACCTTAATTTAACATAACAATCAAAATATGAAATTTGTGAAATATTTAAAGGTATATTAAAATTTATAATTATAAAAAAATATGTTAGATCATTTGATTTAAACCTTTTACTTACAATAAGAATTTGAAGGTATTAAAGCTTATAATTGTTAAATAATAATTATGTCATAAGCAAATAGTATTAAAATTTATAATTATAAAAAAATATGTTAGATTATTTGATTTAAACTTTTTACTTAAAATGAGAATTTGCAGATATTAAAGTTTATAATTATTAAGTAATAATTATGCCATAAGGCGCTTCCTCTAGGAAAACTTCTCTCCCGTCTTCCTTATACCCATCTAATTTGATGTTAGATGATTCAAATGTTTTCCACACTTAGATACACCCTGTCAACTGTTACCCAACTCCTTAACTAACTAACTCTCTCGGGTTTTAATGTTCTTTGAGACTCTAAATGTTGCACAGTGTCAAAGAAATCACTCGCATAGTAGTGAAGAAGAGGAGGTCAAATACAAATACAAATTTGTATAACTGTGCAGAATTTTTTCATTAGCTTCCCTTTGATTTTGCGGAGATTAGGGACTTTAATAACATAAATATGGAATACTTTTGTTTGCTACCAGTGTATGGTGGCTGTGATTGCTTGCGACTGTTGCAATTGTATTTACAATATAGGGGATGGTAGATGTTGTGGGTGAAATGGTATGGATTTTTCCCCTAATTTGTACCATGGCGAGTATACTGATGTATTATTTATGTGCACCAAAATAGATCTATATGGTGGAGGTGTCTCGTTATAGGTATCATTTCAAAATTTCATAGAACATGCCATGATTTCACGGGAAAGAGCGTAAAGTTTTAAAAAAAAAAACTTGAAAGAGCCACAGCCACCATGACCGAGTATGTTGCTATCCCTCCTACTCTATAGTACTTGCCCCTTAGGTTAACTCATGAGGCTTCTTGTCATGAAGAAGAGATCACCATGTTTATCAATTGGGGACTCAACACACCTATCAATACCATCGATCGAGACTGATTCCACAAAGGTAAGTTTATTTGAATGAATTTGTAAACCATCCAAGCCACTTGATGAAAAAGCGTCCCTGATGATATCTCCACTCCAACAAACATAAATTATGTGCACTCCCACATTTAAATCATCCATCTTCATTAGGATTTGTTCAAAGAAGTTTGGACATCCATCCTGAAATGCAAGACGCTCTCCTTCCTTTTTAATATCATCTATATTAATGCCCTCAAGGACACCTAACTCTAGCACAAGTTTTGCTTCCATACATTTGAATTACTCTTACAATGTACAATGTAAAAGAATATAGTTCGCTATTAGTCTTTCAATATAGTTTTAGTGTGTAAAGGTAAGATCCAAAATTAGGTGGCCAACCCTTTGTTCCCATTTTGTCAATTTTTCCTGGTACCTTGTGAGCCATCTAAATAAACCAATCCAAAATCGATAGCAGGGATGGAAAAGTTCAACGATGGCTTGTTTATAGAATATGTGCCCACGTGCTATGGTTCTCTGCAACAGAACTACGCCAATGGTATAGAACCTTCATCCCCAATTGCCTTCAACTAAATATAACAAATAAATGCACTGTCAAAGAATTAGTGAAAGCAATTCTTATTTTCCTTTAATCAATGCAAAATGATAAGGCAGGCCACATGCAGAATGCACAATGCTCTGGAACATATACACACCATGCAAAGAAATTTCCACAACACATGTTGTTACTAACTAGGGAGTCGTAACCTTATATAATTAAGATCAGGAGCATTGTCCTCAATTGAATAACAAGTTAACCCAGTGGTTATTTTCGTCTTATTGTAGATCTTTCAAGTTGTCCTAATTGAGCTTCAACCAATGCACGATTCAATCGAGTAGCTATGGCAGCCGAAGACGACGCCATGAAATATGACAACATATCTCGTGTAGGCAATGACATGTGGTTAACTGGATCGATTCCCATCAAAAGAAGTCATTTTCTCAGTTTAGTGTTCCAGTGATTCTTTATCTCGTTATCCGTTCTTCTAAGCAGATGGGAGGCTATAGAAGACCATCTAAAATTCAAAATAAAGTGAAGGACTTCAATATTTTCACAAGGTAATAAAATCACATGCAATCTTGGAAAAGAATCATTGTAATTCCTTATCTCATTATTCGTTCTTCCAGGCAGATGGGAAGCTATAGCAGACCATCTAAAAATCAAAATAAAATGAAGGACTTCAATATTTTCACAAGGTAAGAAAAGCACATGCAATCTTGGAAATGAATCACTGTAATCCCTTATCTTGTTATCCGTTCTTCCAGGAATATGGGAGGCTATAGCGTACCATCTAAAATTCAAAATAAAATGAAGGACTTCAATATTTTCGCAAGGTAAGAAAAGCACATGCAATCTTGGAAATGAATCATTGTAATTCCTATGCATGGAAAGCATAAAACAATAGCTTAATCTTATAATAGGCTAGGAGGTAGAAGTTAACGCATTACTTATTTCCAAGAATAGCATGGAGACGAATGATGATGAGATCTTCATGCATGGAGAATGCTCCACTCTTAATGTCAGGTCGCAAGTAATTTCCCCATATCAGTGTACATGTTTTTACACATCTGGATAGTCTTACACCCAACACCCAAAAAAAATCATATATCTTCGGGTCGTTTGTACTATCTCAAAAAGCTAGAGTTAGCTATGATTGAAGGGTTTCTAAACAAGTTCTTTGGAAACAATTATCCATCCTTGTAGATATAGGAATAGAAATATTTTTAAAATTCCATTGATATGAGTTGAAATCAATTGATTGACTTTATTCATTAATATCTAAAATCTTTATTTGAGATATTTTTAAATGATACGATATCGCATCTATATGTGTAACCTTTCTTGAACTAAAACTCAATACATTCTCCATTGTAACGAGAAACAGTTGTAGTGCTACTCTGAGTCCCAATAGTTGAGAAATTAGACTTACTTCTATGCAACTCTCCCATTGAAATGAGAATAAATTAGATTTAGGTTATTGCCCATAGAATTAGCCACCACTTGTAGATTGTTATATACCTAGGGGGGATAATATGGGGTACCAAGGGCTTTTGTGCCCAAGAAAGTGCTATGATACCACTTGTTGCATCTCCGATACCACTTGTTGTAGATCTAACCCAGAAATATATGATAATATAAATAGACCCAAGAATGACAAGATCAAAATAGATAGAAATTCTTCTTTATTATCAAACCCTTAAGGTAGGGCAACACCATACATTCACTCCTTAAGGAAGGAGAACACTCCACAAGCCATATGCCTGTTCATACAATAATCCTTCACTATCCTTGACATGGAGTCTCTAGCCTCTATATAGGCCTCATACATACAATACCATGGGTCATTACCATGGTTCCCTCATACCATCAACTAATACCATGGGCCCATTACATTATTATTAACTACTTGTGGTCCCTTACATGACATGGGTTAACCACCTTATTTATTACTATGGCCCATCCCATTATTACATTATTACCTTGGGTACCTCCCTTGGTACCCCATATTATCCCCCCTAGGTATATAACATTCCACCCCCCTAAGCATGTTTCGTCCCCGAAACATGGGAAGAACATAAATAATATGATCTACTCAAAAGAGTAGTCCACTGGTACCATGCACGTGCATCTAGCCATCCAAGAGAAAGGTGAACCCTCGATCTCGCTGGTGCCTCGCTCGCTTGAGATGGAAGTTGACCGTGGCATCTCTTCTGTGTTGATGTGTAATGGGTGGATCTTCTCTATGGCCCATCCCATTATTACATTATTACCTTGGGTACCTCCCTTGGTACCCCATATTATCCCCCCTAGGTATATAACATAGATAAAGGTGCCTGGGCCAAAGCTGGAGGGAACATTACATGAAATCAATTTACCTAGAGGAAAAACGTGAATTCTCGACTTGAATGGATCAATATGATTGCCTGCAAGCCCGTTCAAATCAAGTTGTTCTTTATAGGATGATGTGCATTTCAGAATGCTTTTTAAATTAACCGGAACCACTTCTCAAGCAACTCACTTCACTTCTTTTGGAATATACAATGGGATGCTTCTCTACGAGCCTTATTTCTTATGGTTATGATTTTGGTACTTAGTTTTAAACTAAACATCCAAAACTTGTTCTTGTTTGATCAATGTGACAAACATACAACCCAAGAAATACCCTGTTGTTTTGGTTATTCGTACTTTAGATAGAACTTGATAAATGGTTTTGTTGGTTCCCTACTTGACATACAAAAGTATATTCTAACTTCTCCTCCTCTTTTATTTAGTATCTATCTATCTGTGGAAGAATCTTATATGGTGGTACACACCCTTTATAAAGGTCGACCTCCCAGTGCAAGTTACCAATCCAAATACTAAGATTGTAGGGTCTTCTTCATTTTGTACACAATTTCCAACCATCCAATGCCCAAATATCTTGTTATTTCAATATTTTAATGGCTATTGTGGTGGTTCATGTTTATCAATTTAGGGATTTATGCCACAAAATTATGGAAATTTTCGAAATTTGTTGATCAATTAACGTATTCTCACTTTCCACCATAATGATTGTGAACTCGTGTGGATTGCATTTCATTAAATAATGAATGGTTAATGATTTTGAACTCGTGTGGATTGCAATTCATCAAATGCTGAATGGTTGATGTTGCTTAATTCCTTTTGTATATTTCATATATTTTGACTTGTATTTCATTAAGGGATGAATGGTTGATGTCACTTAATTCTTTTTGTATATGAAGTATACATTGACTTGTTATATCTATTCCATATTAGTATATTTTGATTTGTTAACTTTTCTTACTACGTGTCACGATGCAGACTTGTAATAAATGTTTGGTTGGAACTGTCTTGGGGCAGGTTGGAATCATTCATGGTTCATGGTTCCAACCTTCTTAGTGATAGTTTTTTCCATTTCTGAGCTAGCAAGAGTTCTCCAAGAATTTGCATGGTTCTTATTATTGTATTTTACTAAACCTAATATTTATATATTTAAATGGAGGCATTTAATCTTGTAGCAAATTGTTCTCATAAAATCTAGCCATATAGAAAGTCATGATTCTTATTTATTTAAAACTGATTGAACTTTCTATAATCTTCTTAGATTTTCACTTGAAAAGAGCATTATTTCTCAACAAAATTAATTTACACCTATTTGAATCCATGTATAACATTCATTAAAATATCCATGGCTTATGTCTCTTAACTCTTTTATTATATATCATATATTTTCATCTCTTGTTAATTTACACCTATTTGAATCCCTACATAGCATTTCATCAAAATAACCATGAATGATGTCTCTTAATTCTTGTAGTACATATCATATATTTTCATCTCTTGTGAACTTAGTCCTCAAACCATGTTCTATGGCTACGTGTGAAGTTTTTTTGGAGAAGGGAGGAAACTAAGCTCTAAAATTCAATCTTCTTAACCCACATTCAAATGCTTAACATCCAACTTCATTTCATGTGACCATGCGGTCAGGTCCCACAATGGATCAACTTATTCTAAAGGATTAACCTCTTATGTCCCAAGTATCATTGATGCAAGGAGTACAACACTACTTTGGTCTTTTTGCAACAAGAAAGTTATTAACAATCTATCCCCAGTCCTCTACTAATCTTGCAACAAGTGGGTTCCCCGCAACTATTGTGAATTCTATGGATAAACACCACCAAGGTCAGCCACTTGTTTCCAATGTAAGAGAAATGGGAAACTTTGGAGGAAATGTATTTGGCGTGATGTAGGGGAGAAGTTTCAAGGGCTCTCAGGCTGCAAGCTCACAAGATATTCAAGGCACCATAGATCTCATGTATAGGTCCTTGGAAACACAAACTAATCATTCTCATGATCAACCTGGCATGGTGCATCAGGGAATCAAACAATTTACTAATGTGTAGTTGTTGAGGTCTTTTGAATAATCTATTTATGACACTCATCAACTATTGTATTTCTGATCTATTTGTTCTTACAACACATTTTCCTTGTCCTGAGAATTGAAGATAATTGTTAAAACTTCATTATGACAATTATTTGTACCGTCTAGATGTAGACAATTGCTTTCAATTACTATTGCTTATTTTCTTGTCATCATGTTGGTTGTGTTTGTGATCTTTATCTAGATTACAATATAATACTTAAATGGATATAACTAATTTAAGTCAATATGGGTATAACTTATGTGGATGTTGCATCAGTTTATTGATGACATTAGATAGTATGAACTCAGGGAATGGATTTGTAACTTGTCCCTCTATTCTTGTTCTTGAAATATATTATATATTTTCATCTCTTGTTAATTTACACCTATTTGATTCCATTGATGTCTCTTAATTATTTTAGTACATATCATATATTTTAATCTCTGGATAACTTAGTCATCAAACCATATTCGACCGGTACATGTGAAGTCTTTTTTTTGGATAAGGGAGGTAAACCAGGCTCTGAAAGTCAATCTTCTTAACCCACATTCAAGTTCTCAACGTTCACAACTTCTTGTGCCATAACTTCATTAATACAAACATTTCTTTTCTATAGTTTCATGTAAGCCACCATGACTTCTTCAGCTTCACTTACAATTTAGTCCCAAGCCCTTACAACTCCTAGATTATTACGGGATCCCCATGAAAATGAAGTTGACAAAATGATCTACAGAATTTTAATACCATTTGGTTTAATAAAGAACCTTAATGGTCAACAACTTAAAATGACTTGTAGTGTGGACCTCATGGGGTTTATGGCTATCTTTAAATTTCTTATGAGTGAGACAAAACCCAATTCCAGTAATTTTCTTTGATCTCATTTAACTAAGGCAACTTGGCAGCTTTAAACCCCAACACACATAGAATGGGATTCATGGGATTGCTTCTTAAGTTATCATACATTGTCTCTCCCCTTTCAAGGTATGTGTTGGATACTATATTTTGAAATAGCTCTTTGTTGATTTAAATTGCTCAAGTAATTCCATTCTACTCAATATGATATTAGAAGCAAGTGAAATCAATTTTGGAAAACATAAAGCGTATTGTGAGCTCTTGGATCTCAAATTTGTTGCAGAGAATGAGATTGGACAAGGTGATACTAAATCTAGATCTGGTACCGAGTTTTCCAAAACCAAACCTCAGGATTCCCAATGTATAAGTTTACGTTCATCTATGCTCATCTTCCATATGTTATCCACTTACGATGTTTCCTTTGACACAAGGCACAAGGAGGACAACATTAAGATTTCTCTTTTACTCAAATTGGGCTACATTTAGATAGCATAACATAACACATCACTTTTTATCTATGCTCTCTTCTCATATGCTACTGACTTACGGCGTTTCCTTGCAATATTTGGTGCAATTGCTAGTTTAATTCAAAATTTAATACAAATTTCACATAATTTATTATTAGAAATCACCATGAGATAAAGTATTGTGTAAATTAAAAGATACAAGGTTCAAATCTCAACGAGTAATTTAGTCTATGGAGAGGAGGGATGCTAAAATTGACCTAATGTCATGCAATCACAAGACTAACCCAATTGCCAATTTCACACACACACACTTTAAATTTATTAATAAATTGTAAATTACTAATTTCTTCACTTTCAATATATAGCATTAGGTTAAAAATAAGCTAATTAAATGCAAGCAAAAGTTAAATTTATATATAAATTTATAAATTCAAATAAATTACACAAAATAACACATAATTACAAAATTAACTTAGCCTAAAAAATGCCACACATACTAAACTACATTTATATATAATTTAAATTTATAAATAAATTGTAAATTACTAATTTCTTCGCTTTCAATATATAGCATTGGGTTAAAAATAAGCTAATAAATACAAATAAAAATTAAATTTCAATATATAACATTAAATTAAAATAAGCTAATTAAATGCAAGTGGAAGTTAAATTTATAAATTCAAATAATTACACAAAGTAATACATAATTATAAAAATAACTTAGCCCAAAAAATGCCTATACATAATCGAGAAAATGAACATATAAAAGCTAATTAAATATATAAAACCATGTAAAAGCTTTTAAAAATAAACATGTTATAATCTAATTTTTTATTGAAGAAATTAATAATAAAACTAATAATCTATTTTCCATAATCTATCTTTTTATTTTATAAATAATCCAAATAACTTCTCAACAAGATACATGTTATTAATCATCATACCTACTACTCATGTAAAATGAACGGTATATTATATCGCATATATTTGGATCATACCTGAAAACTTCCTATGTAGTTAAAGATTTGCAGATCTTCATTTCGAATCCTTTTGATAAAAATTTGGTGGATATATATAAAATGCTATTGTGCCATACAAAAATCGTCGGTGACACCCAGGGTTACTGGAATGAGGAGCGTGACAATAAGGATTTTAAATGCCATTATCCCTGGCAGCCTACCACCTCACAACTATCTGTTGTGATTATTCAGATCTGTCTAGCAGTGAGTAGAGTAGTTATTAAGTTAATTACTGATTAGTTTAATAATTGAATAATTGACTTACTACTTATCTTTCATTTTGTTAGTTGAATTATTCACGACAAAAAAGGTACTAAAATATTTATACTCCTTAAAAACTGTTATTGTATCTGCTTGGTAACATACAATATTTATCTCACCATCATTGACTGTAACGTATGAACACAGTTAAAATGTCATAGATTTGGATTAATTGAAGACTCGAAAAAGTAGATTTGGATTATTGGAAGAACTCTCACCCTTATTATACCTGCCCATAGGCATGGTATATATCTTGGCGTTGACTGACGATTGGTTGATGGTTCACCAGCGAACTTATTTTATCTAAACCAAAGCTTCTATCAATATTAATTAAAAATAATTCGTAAATACCATTTATTTGAAATATCATTGGCTGGATAGCTTTGGAGTTTTATTGCGCAGTTGCTGTTCATTTTCCTTTTTCACCCAACAATGACTTCTCTTTTTAACCAAAGTTCATATTATCATTTCTATTTTAGGTTAGCATTAATCTATTTTAAATTAGTATTAGTCCACGGCATAAAATGTTATTATATTTTCATGAAAATGAACTTTCTATAATTTTGTAGTATTAGTCCACAGCATAAAATGTTATTACATTTTCATGAAAATGAACTTTCTATAATTTTGAATTGATTTTACATTGTAAACAGTGTCTAATTTTCGGTGTGGTTCTTGGCATGTTCACCATCTGTCATTAATCACTAAACACCATCTCTCTTAGTTATAAGCTACTTGCAGTTCGAGTGAAAGAAATATAAATTTCTTGGCCTCGCTATCTATTCCAAGCTCCTAGGTTTGTTTGTAGTTCGAGTGAAAGAAGCATAAATTTATTGGCCTCACTATCTATTCTAGGCTAGTGGCTTTGTTCTTATTTGTATGATGGCTTTTGTTCATATTTGTATGATGGCTTTATTGCTAGCTCTAGTAACCAGTACCTCATGCCTTCCCCATTATTCATAACTTGCCTCCCCCCTCATTCATAACTTGCGAAGACTTGCTAATGTCTCTACAGTTTGTACCTTGTAGTTAGAAGGGTTGGTAGCCTCAAGAATGTCTTACAGTTTATATGGCAAGTATTTGAATACATGAACATGATCTCGCAGTTTATATGGCAAGTGTTTGAATACGTGAACATGTTCTCGCAGTTTATATGGAAAGTATTTGAATACATGAACATTGTTGTAAAGACAGAGAAGACAAAACATGAATTCACACAAAACACGAGTTGTTGCTCTTCTATTGATCACACAAAACATGATGATTACAATGAACCCGATGAAGGGTATTTAACCTTTTCCAACTAGCTAATTGCCTAAAATATCTTGATATGCAATTACACACTCAAAGTCGTTTATCACTTAACGCGACTTGACTCAACACTCAAACGCTCAACCACCCAATCACTCAGTTAACTGGCTCTCTATCTTTAGCTAACTCCTCATGCAAGAGTAACTATCTTATTTTAACACTCCCCCTTAATTACGACTGCTAAACTAAAACATGACTCATGACAACTCAAACATGCCTGCTGGTCTATGTCTCAGTTAATCTTACAACACCCAAGTGTCTTCTATGAAACTCAAACACATCTTGTGCTAGTGACTTAGTAAATATATCAGCCAATTGATCACAAGATTTACAAGGTTTCAAGTGAACTTCTCCATTGCTCACAAGTCTTCTAATAAAGTGATATCTAGTATCAATATGCTTGTTCTTCCAATGAAACACACTATTGTTGAATAGTGCAATCACTAAGGTGTTGTCACAATATATTGTTGTTGATCCTTGTTGTTTCTGCTTGAGTCCATCAAGTACTCTTCTTAACCACATTGCTTGACATACTGTAGATGTTGCTGCTACATATTATGCTTTTGTTGACAAAAGTGTCACAATGAGCTGCTTCTTAGATGCCCATGAAATCACTCCTGAACCAACGTGGAACAAAAAACTAGAAATGCTCCTCCTATCATCCAAACTGCCTCGAAAATTGTTGTCTGTGTATCCAATCAAATCTTTCTTTTCTGTGCTTGCAAACATTATGCCACAATCTCTAGTTCCTGTTATGTATCTCATCATTTTTTTTCCTGCACTCCAATGTGTGTCTTTTGGAGTCTCCATAACTCTGTAAATCAAACCCACTCCTTGCATGATATCTGGTCTTGTAGTTGTGAGATACATGAGGCTACCAACCATTCTTTTGAATAAAGTTGGATTGACATCTGATCCTTCATCATCCTTGCTTAACTTTGTACGTGTTGCAACTAGTGTAGGGATAGGTTTGCAATTTTCCGTCCTGAATCTTTTCAACAAATCTTTGGAATATTTATTTTTACAAATAAAAATTCCTTTTTCAGATTGCTCAACTTCTATGCTAAGAAAATATACATGAAACCAAGATCTGCCATCTCAAATTCTTTCATCATGGCTGCTTTAAATTCATCTATGTCAAAATCACCTCTAAAAATCATGTCATCAACATATAAGCAAACAATTAAAATATGTCCATGCTCATTTACCTTTGTCTATAAGGTAGGCTCAATGTTGTTTCTGCAAAATCCATTCTTAATCATGTAGTTGTCGATTCTGCTATACCAAGCTCTAGGCGCTTGCTTCAGTCCATAGAGCGCTTTCTTCAACTTGTAAACTTTCTCTTCATTACTCTCAACTTCATATCCTGAAGGTTGTTGCAAATAAATTTCTTCTTTTAGAATTCCATTCAAAAAGGCTGATTTCACATCCATCTGATATACTTTCCACTTGTTCTGAGTTGTTGTGGCTAGAACTGCTCTTACAATATCCAATCTGGCTACCGGAGCAAACGTTTCTCCAAATTCTATTCCCGGTTGCTGCGAGAATCCTTTTGCTACAAGTCTTTCTTTAAATTTGTGAATTTCACCTTTTTCATTCAACTTTGTCTTCTACACCCACTTCACACCAATGAGATTTTTGTCCTTTGGCAAATAAACCAAATCTCATGTATAATTCTTTTCAATAGCTTCAATTTCTTCATCCATGGCTTGCACCCTATTTTCATTTTTGATTGCTTCTTCAAACGAGGAAGGTTGGAATGATAACAATGCAAAATTTGAACTAACATCCAACTCATCATAAATATCTTTCAAACTTCTCATATTTCTCTTACCATTGCTTGATTCATCACCTGATTGATTGCTGAGAGAACCTTTATTTGTTGATCTGCTTGAAGATCCATGTTGCTCAAAAAATCTTGGAGTCCTTCTTGGTGTGTCTCTGTTTGGTGTCTTCACCTACGATTCTTGTTGCTCCTTTTCTGCTACATCATCTTCTTCCATCATTGGCACTTGTGCATCAATTGTTTTGTCTATAGTTCCATTCCATAACTCTTGTTCTTTGAACACAACATCTCTACTAATTATGGTCTTCTTTGTGACAAGGTTGTACAATTTGTAAGCTTTTGATTGCTGACTATGACCAGTGAATATGCATTTTTCACTTTTATCATCCAGTTTGCCTCCTCACTCCTTAGGCACATGTGCATAAACTACACATCCAAATACTCTGAAATGAGATATGTTGCAATACATACCTGACCATGCTTGTTATGGTACTTTGTTCATCACACTCTTTGTAGGAGATCTGTTGATCACAAATATAGCACATGCAACTGCTTTTGTCCAATACTCATTAGACAAGTTTCTTCCTTTCAACATTCTTCTTACCATGTTCATAATTATGATGTTCTTTCTCTCTGCTACACCATTTGTGCTGTGGTGTGTACCTGTTTGTAAATTGTCTTCTGATCCCATGTTGTTTGCAGTAATCATGGAATGCCTTTGAATCATATTCTCCACCATGATCTGACCTTAAGACCTTGATCTGTCGACCACTTTGGTTCTCTACTAAGGCTTTGAATTCTTTAAACTTTGCAAAAGTTTCAGACTTCTGCTTCAAGAAGTAAACCCAAGTCTTTATGTTGTAGTCATCAATGAAAGTGAGGAAGTAACAACTTCCACCAATCGACTGTGTCCTCATAGGTCCACACAAGTCTGTATGCACTAGCTCAAGAGGTTGCTTTGCTTTGTATGCAACTCCCTTTGGAAAACTTTCCCAGTGTTGCTTTCCCAAGATGCAACACTCACAAGTACTAGAAGGTTCTTTGATGAGAGTTAATCCTCTGGTCATCTGTTTCTGTTGCAACAATCTTAAAATAGAAAAGTGCAAGTGTCCAAATCGAAAGTGCCATAACCAATAATCACCTGAACATGCAATTGTAAAAGAACTCACCTGACCACTGTAATTCAAAATTAGAGGAAAGATTTTGTTCCTCATCATTTGCACCTTTGCAATCAGCTTCTTGCTTGAAGTCTTGTCATATATAACAACTTCTTGACCTTGAAAGATAACTATGTATCATTTCTATGTCAATTGACCAACATTTAACAAATTATGTTTGAGCCTAGGAACATAGTATACCTCTTAGATTGTCTTCAGCTCCCCCTGCTTGGTCAGAATGTTGACCACTCCTTTGCCATCTACTTCCATAGTCTTGTTGGTCTGCAACTTTATCTATGTTTTCACAGATTGATCGAAATCTACAACCAAATCCTTGTTTCCTGTCATGTGGTTACTGCAACCATTGTCTAACAGCGACACACTAGCAGAAGGTTCATGCATGGTATGGCAAGCTAAGAGCATGGAGTTAGAACTCTCTGTAGTGACATTAGCTCTTTGGTTCCCTTGATCAACTATCTTCTTCCTGCAATCACGAGCATAGTGACCAAATTTATTGCAATAATAGCATCTCACCTTTGATTTGTCAACTCTTTGATTATTGTTGAAGCTTCTATAGTTGCTTCCATTTGCATGTTCATGCTCTTCTCGGCCATTTTTCTGACCACCATATCTTCCACTTCGTCCTTTGCCTCTCGATCTAATTTTGTCTCAACCTCTGTCTCTTGAAATAAAAACTTGACTTTTGAAAGCGGTCTCTAAAGTGGAATCCTTATTTCTGTCTATCCTTGCCTCATGCAATAGAAATGATCCCATCAGCTCATCAACTGTCAATGATGCCAAATCCAAGGCTTCTTCTATGGCTGCTACCACAACATCAAATTTGGTAGACAAAGATCGGAGGACATTTTCAACCACTCTTTGATCTTTTATATCTTTACCATAAATCTTTAATTGATTTACGACAGTTATGACCCGATTCATGAAAGAATCGATATCCTTTGTCTTCTTCATCTGCAGACTTTCAAAATCTCTCCTAGTTTTATGCAACTTAACAATATTGACTTTGGCCATACCTTTATAGTTTGTCGTCAAAGTATCCCATGCTACTTTTTTAGAAGACGTGATCATAATCTTCTGGAACACTACTCGGTTCACTCCCCGCTAAATAAGCTACAGCGCGTGTGCATTCTTCTTCTTGTCTTTCTTCCATTGTTCCCTTTGTGTATCACTGAGAGCTTGTTCTTCTTCTTCGTTCTTAAGTTCTATAAACCCAAACTTGACATAATCCCAAACATCATGTGCCTGCAACGTGGTCGTCATCTTAATGGCCCACACATCATAATCTTTCCTTGTAAACGGTGGGAACTAAGGCAACAAATTTGAGAAAGCCATCTTTCTCCGAAAATTTCGCTTTAAAGAAAAAAAACCCTAGATTTTTTTTTTTTTAAACCCAAGTTTTAAGTTTTTGATTTAAAAAAATAAAATTAAAAAAAAAACCTTTTTTCCAAAAAAAAAAATTAAAAAAAATATTATTTATTTATTTTTATATTAAAAATGTTTTGATAAAAAATTCTCTATATATAAAAACAAAAATCTTTCGCTACACGTTTACAAAGCATTAATTAAAAAAGTCATGTTCACGCTTCTTAAAAAATTGTCTCATAAAAACCTTCACTTTACCTTCACGTTAGTCGTATGAAGTCTTAATTGGAAGTCTTACAGTACTCCTTCGAAAAAGCTTAACAAACTTTTCAATTTTTAACCGCTTCTGAATTTTTAATGCGCTCTATGTGCTGTATGAAAGACCTTTCTCTCGTTCCTTCCTGTGCCGGCTGCTACAACAGGTGCGGCGATTGTGGTTGACGAAGTTACGGTCTCAGCCGGCGGCGTCTAGGGCTGCGACCCTCCCTCTACCCAGAATAATTCAACGGCTAATTGCTCAACAATCGACAAGCTACGACCTATCGCTCAACGGCTACGCTGAAACTTTCGACCCTGCAGGCTGCCATTACAGAATTTCTGTCGTTATTATCTAGCTCTGGGTACCAATTTGTTGGAAAAATAGAAAAGACAAAATATGAATTCACACTTCATGAGCTCATGCTTTTTAATTGATCATACATGCTTTTTAATTGACCATATACAAAACATACATGATGATTAGAATGAATTTGGGAAAAGTATTTAACATTTTTCAACTAACTAATTACCTAAAACATCTTGACACTCAATTACATACTTAAAAATCTTCTATCACTTAACTCAACACTCAATTAACACTCAATTAACTGACTCCTCATGCAGAAGTAAGTATCTTATTTTAAAAAGCATGATATTACATTCTGTCCTAAAATTTGATTTCACTTGTACTAAAATTGATTTCACTAAATCACTTTATGTGACTGTTCTCTCCTCCTTTCTTCCCTTGGTTATTGGATTCGGATTTCCCTCTGGTTCTTGGATTTGGATTTTGTTTATAACATGCCAGACGAACAAGAAAAACATCACAAAACCTGCCACACTTTGGTCTACATACATGCATCGAAGCATACACCTGAGATTGGCCCATGCTCCCGAAGTCCAGTTTAGGGTCTCCTGTTCCTTGCATTCAAGGTCAACTTCGCCTTCTCCATAAGGGGGCACAGAGGCCTGGAGGTTGACGTCACACTTGGGAGGAAATGAAATCTAGTTGTTTCATTGGGCTCTGAGCCTCTCTTTACGATGGAATAGCATACACCTGAGATTGGCCCATGCTCCCGAAGTCCAGTTTACGGTCTCTTGTTCCTTGCATTCAAGGTCAAATTCGCCTTCTCCATAAGGGGGCACAGAGGCCTGGAGGTTGACGTCACACTTGGGAGGAAATGAAATATAGTTATTTCATTGGGCTCTGAGCCTCTCTTTACGATTGAATGAAATAAGGAATGGTGTATAGCTTTTTAACTCTACTGGATCATCAACTTCAACAAATATTATGACTTTGCTGGTTTGGAATCCTACAATTCCATGTTGTATCAACACCCCCGATGGTGACCAGTTATAGTAATGAAATATCTACAAAAAAAAAATTGAATGGATTCAGATGAAAAAAGCAATTTCTTTCAACGGCGGATCAATGGCTTTCCTGTGTTGATTCTTCGCATGATTAGCTATCTATGCTTCGTTCTCTTCGATATCATTCAAGGTAAACCGCTAGTGGTAGGACTGGATTTAAAATTTATGCATTACATGTCTCCTACCCAAGTTGTTCTTAGCCATCTCACTCCTGTGATTCTCCATTCCTAAAGCTTCTAAGGCCTCATCAGCGGGTTGGTTTTCCCACTCCATTTAGGAAAACACTCGGGTAGGAGACATGTAATGCATATAGCCATCCTTTCCCATGAGCTCGTCATTTGGCCAAGCTCTGCACGCAAGCCCCATCACTTTGTCAGTCCGTCCCATTCTTTTCGGCATCCTTTCCTATGGGATCGTCATTTGGACAAGCTCCACATGCAAGCCCATCACTGCAGCAAGTCGGTTAGGGAAATCATTCCCTCTGCCAAACCCCCAACATTAATAGATCGAGTCATCGCATCAGATCATCACAGCACATTACATCAGATCTGGGTTGCACACAAGCCCACCGACCGACTCCACTGGTATCAGTTTGCGCCATGTATGCTGCTCCTCCTTCCTCCAGGATCCAACAGTTGGAACAAATCACCCAGCGTATCGTCTTTCCCCTCCACAACGTGACCTTTCTCCACAGGTTGAATGAGACATTTCTCAAATGCAACCTCCTTAGTAATCCAAGCACTGTCTAGCCGCCAACAAAGCTGAGCATATTGACCAGATGGGAGGGTGGCTTTCAGTTACAACAACTGATCACTATAGCCTTTACCGATTGATTGCAGCTAGCCTCTAGTATCGGAGAGCAGATCTATCACTTTATGCTTGCATCAGGGTACAACGGAACCAGCGTTTTTAGAATGAATTCCATTCACCTCTTTCTCCAAAAAGAAGAGGAGGTCCAACTTCTTAAACCTTGGCATTCAATATTTCCTTGTTGAACGAGGTCACCCACCCAATAGTAACCTTACCATTCAATATTTTAGAAAGAGAAAGCGGCATGTTTTCGGATTTTATATTATATACAATCATAGATATAGATATATAGTGTATAATATAGTGATGTATTATGCGGTAAGATGGTTAGGTTTAGTTGGGTGAAACACGGTTGGAATCACATTTAGTATATTGTCTTGCTATGGTGTGTGGTTTAAGGAGTAGACTCTCTCTAGGATGAGTCCTGGCTCTTGCCAAAATCACAAGAAGGAGTAGACTCTAGACTCCCCTTAGCATGAGTCTCGGCTCTTGCCAAAATAATGAGGAGTAGACTCCCCCCTTGCCAAAATCTTAAGAAGAGGGAAGGAGTAGACTCCCCTTAGCGTGATTGTCTACCCTTGCCATAATCATAAGGAGTAGACTCCCCCCTTGCCAAAATCATAAGGAGTAGACTCCCAAAAACATAAGGAGTAGACTCCCCCCTTGCCAAAATCATAAAAGGAGTAGACTCCCCCTAGCATGACTCTAGTCTCTTGCCAAAATCATAAGAAGGAGTAGACTCCCCCCTTGCCAAACTCATAAGGAGTACACTCCCGCTCCCCCTAGCATGAGCCTCTGCTCTTGCCAAAATCATAAGGAGGAGTAGACTCCCCCTCCCCCTAGCGCGAGCCTCTGCTCTTGCCAAAATCATAAGGAGTAAACTCCCCCTCCCCCTAGCGCGAGCCTATGCTCCTGCCAAAATCATAAGGAGTAGACTCCCCTTTGCCAAAATCACAAGGAGTAGACTCCCCCAGCTTGAGTTTGGGCTCTTGCCAAAATCATAAGAAATTAGTATATCTGGCTTGCAGATTGTTGTATGTACTCTTGGTGTTATAGTGGTAGCTACGAGAATTGATCCCAGGTCTGCTTTAGAGTCTTTGTTAAATTAAGTCTGACAGTTACCAATTCACCACATTTTAAATATATATATATATATATATTATAATGTATCATAGATATATATTATGTAGTGTATCATAGGTAGAAAAAAGAGAAAACAACGTATCATCGGGAAAAAAAGAAGGGAAAGCCGAAAGCCAACCTAATTACCTATATGTTATTACATCATTCCAGTTTGATTCATAATATTTCTATCAATTTTTTTCATAGTTTTTTAAAACAAAAGATATATTTGCAAATAGCAGGATATCCTTATTGCAAATAGCAGGATATCCTTAGCATATGCCTACGACACAAGATACATTTGCAAATAGCAGGATAAAATCATATGCATTTGCAAATAACGATTTGAAGACACAATATGATTATCTTATGACTTTTGAATGCACAAAATATGACTGTAAATAGCAGTAAAGAAGTAAATTATACACATTTGGTTTCTTGTTTTAAATTTTCAGTATTTCTGTCATTCTTGACACAGGATGCATTTGCACATAGCAATCTGAAGACACAGTATGATTATTATATGATTTTTTAAGTTTCATTTTGCATAGTTTCAGAGAGTGCTTCTATTTTGTTTTGTATCAATGTTTTATTGATACAAGGATCCCGATCTGGAAAAGAATTGGAGCTTGTTTTGTATTAATGAATTATTTATACAAGGAACCTGATCTCGTTACAAGAATTAGAGCTACGACAGCTCCGGAAGTTCGAATTATTTCTTAAAGGAACCTGATCTGGTTAAAAGAATTAGAGCTACCACAGCTCTGGGAGTTCGATCCACTGGCATTCAATACAGATTTGTTCCATGTGTTCCTGTAAGACTCTCGTACGGATGTGCATTGCTTGCTGTAAGACTCTTGGTATGGATGTTCTTAATAGAAATTTATTTGCTGCTCGTGCGCTCAAGTGCAGGATGCCTCCGCTTTCAAAGTCATTGCCATAAGAGAATTAGTTGCAGGAGATGGTGCACAAGCTCCATTCAGCTACCACGTGAACAAACAATGTTTTTACTTCTGAGTTTGGGCCTTGGAATTTTACAGAGTTGATGCTGCCAGTTCAAACCGTCCTAAATTTCAATGTTGGTTTCCTGGTTGTGTCCTGTTTGGACAGGTATACCATTGCATTGCAATCTTGTTTGATTATATAGTTTTAAATTATTTGAAAACCTAGCGAAGTTTATTTGAATTACTTCAAACCTCTCAATCTGATTTGACTACGGTTTTAGATTATTTGAATCACCAATGAAGACAATAATCAAACATTGTTGTTAAATTTTTTGGTTAAGCCCTTCAATGACTCATATTGCCTCAAATTTACAGATAGTTAAACTTTCGGGTTAAGCCCATACAATCTGTAAATTTTATAATTAAATTGAAAATAACATTTATCAACATTGGATGGAATATTCAACGGTTTAGAATTCATAATCGCAACATAAACGTCAAATCAAATCAAACTATTTTTCAACGGAATCTAATCTTCTTTTAAGTCTTCTTCAAATACTTGAATGGTCCAAAAGATTTTATTTCCTTAGATTAATTAATTATTATTAAAAAATCTATTTGGTTTCCACAGGCTTTTTCATATTTGATTTAATTTCCGGATGAAAATATATATATATTTTTAGGTTTTATTTTTATCTATGTATGAAAATGAATTAATAGATTAATAAATTTATTTGATTTATACGGTTTTTCATATTTGATTTATTTTCCAAAAGAAAATAGATTTTTTGATTATATATTATTTTTATCTGATTTATTTATTTTCTTATTTTCTAATTACTAGAAATTTTATTTTCTCATTATTAGAAATCTTATTTGATTTATACAGTTTTGTTTTTATTTAATTTATTTTCAACGAGAAAAATTAGATATGGGTTTTTCTTTTGGCTAGGCTTTATTTTTTTTAGTTATGAAAACAAATTAGTAAATTAAGTATTATTAAATTTATGGGTTTTTTTTACAAATTTTCACTTAGGTTTCATTTTTTCTTTATGTAAGAAATCAACGGGAAAAATAAATTTTTTTGAAATTTTTGGTTAGGTTTTATTTTTCTTTAGGTAAGAAATCAACCAAAAATGGATTTTTTTTCGCTAGGTTTTATTTTCTTTAATTTATGAAAACAAATTAGTAAATTAATTATTATTAGATTTATGAGATTTTCTTTAGAAATTTTTTGTTAGGTTTTATTTTTCTTTGCATAAGAAAATGGATTAAAAAAAATGGATTGATAAAAAATAGGATTTAAAGTTTATCTTTTTCAACACTATATATATATATATATTTATATAAAGCTTGGTGGGACTACATCTTCAGAAAATGGATTGATAGAAAAGTAGGATTTAAAGTTTATCTCTTTCAACACTATTAATATTTTTTGTTTTTTTAAAGCTTGGTGAGACTACATATTCATCATGTTTAATATATCATTTGTTTTTTTAAAGCTTGGTGGGACTACATCTTCATCATGTCCAATATATCATCTCTATAGGGATGGAATTGAAATAATGACTTCACATCAAGGAGTGCCTTAACAACATAACACCTGATCACCATCGATCCAAGACCCATAGACATTAGTAATATATTATTTCAATTAACTACAATTTAGATTTTGTGTAAACATTATTATTTATCATCTAAAAAAATATTAATAGAAAAAAAAATATTTTTTGAAATATATTAAATGGAATATTGTTATAAAAATTTTAGAACTTCATAATTAAATATTTACTACAACTAGATTTACAAAAAATAAATATAATTCAATAATAGATTTCATGTAAATTTACAACCTTAAATGTTAATAAAATATTTGAACATATTACAAATAATATAATTCTACCTATATAATATTTTCATTTCACATGTTTATATAATGAGATTGACAATAAAATGTGGCTTATGCAATGCCAGATCAATGCTAAGCAAATTAGAAATGTGGTTTGTAATATATGTTGCTTTTAGAAGCAAATAGATAAATTTGCATAACCTTGAAAACAATTTGAATAAAGCGAAAGAAGAGACAATGAGATAGTCACTAGTGAGTATTAGCTACAATAATAAAATGAGAGTGGCTAATGAGTGTGAAATAGTCACTCTGAAGCATTCTATACATGACTTATGTACTTAAATTGATAATAAAATGTGTTTTATGCAGTGCCATATAAATGCAAAGCAAATTAGAAAGTTTGTAATATATGTTGTTTTAGAAGAAAATATATTTCTTTGCATAATGTAGAAAATAATTTTAATGCAGTAAGTAGAGGCTGAGATAGCTACTCCTAAGCATTCAATACATATTCACTACAAAATTTAAAGAATTATTGTTGAAAAATGTATCAAATTAGGAATAATAAGATGTTAGAGTTAATTGGAGGAATGCATTGTTCTAATTCATTCTTCTATATTAACTTAGTTAATGTTGTTAGTTTGTAACATTTATTTGTTGCTATATCATCATTATCTTCTATGTTGGTACCATTGCCATAAAATGAGTCTCTATTATGTGTTACATGTGTTTTCCAATTAAGAAAATCTTTGAGTTACATAGTTATTCTATATCTCTATGTTGTCTTGGTTTTTTTGGTTTTGGTATCAAAACCATGAGGTGGTATGACATGTGAGAAACAATAATGAAGCATTGTTCATTGGCACTTGTGTAAGTTGGACTTTCTATGTTGTAGCTATAGGGTCATAGAATCTACTACATGAAGTATAAAACCAACCACATGAGGCATGTGATGTATGCAGCTACATGGAATGTTTTTAGAAATCTCATCTAGTGCTTCCTACAACTCTTGCAGATACACAAGTACTAGGTGATAGTACTATTGTAGCCATTAAGAAACTATCCTCAATGAATATCTTTACACATTTCCTTGCCCTCTTGTTGAGGAGATTTGTGAGGGAGTCAGGAGTAGATATCGACATCAAATCTGGCCCCAAATTCTATAGCTCATAGTGATTGGTCGACTCTTGAATCTCTATTTCCAGTTCTATCTAATGGGGAAAATAATAAACAGGGGCATTAACTTCATATACATTAATAAACAAGGATTTATTGGTAATGGGGATCACGGTATTCTCATCCCACGAAAAGTTTTCATCACCCTCCAAATCGAACCTGATGTAGAAATTGTAATGGGGATCGACCCACGGACCAATGGACGAGCTATCATTATTATTTCCAAGATCATTTATTATTATTTTGTCAGTTTCGTTTTGCTGATTCTGGTCCTCAATTGACTCAATATTCCTGGCGCTAACCTCCATGTAGTAGGCTTATCATAGAGGGTTGTAGTTCTCATTATTTGAAATTCTAGATTTGTTTTAGTAACATTTTGGTTTTCATATTCGATTTTTCCTCTACAAGCTTAGGAATATATGGAGTTTTGATAGATTACGGAGTGTTAATTTCGTAATCGATGGCGTCAATATCATATTTTGGGCTCCTAATTTCTAATTTTGGTATCCTCCTAGGGGTCACATGTTGAGTTGTTGATTGCATCAAATTGGAATCAGTTGTTTGAATGTCAATTCATTTGTCTGAATGTTTCCTTGATTGAGTTATTATGTTGAATCTATTTGTGAGCAACTTTTGATATATTATATCTAATAAATCTCTTTCCTTATGAGAGTTTGGATTTTCCGTGATCTTCCTAGCTCTTCAATCTCCTCAAGTAGAGAAACCCAAACCAAAATTTGGGAGGAATAATTCGCTAAGGAGGTTGAAGAAACAATGTGGAGCTAAGTTAATCTAGCCAAAGGAGAATGAGGTGGCACAACATTCATTACTTTTGAAGATTCCTAAAAGAAGAGAAGGCATTAATCTATTACATGCAATATAGAACCAACCAAATGAGGCATGAGTATGCAACTACATTGAATGTTTTAAGAAAGCTCATCTAGTGCTTCCTAAAGCTCCCACAGGTACATGGAGTACTTGGTAATAGTATTATTGTAGCCATTAAGCAACTATTCCCCATGTATACCATTACGCATTTCCCAACCTTCTCGTCTAGATCTAGGAGATTTGTGAAGGACTCCAGAGTAAATCTTAACATCAAATATGAGCCTAAATTCCATAGATCACAGTGAACGATTGACTCTTGAATCTCTATTGCCAGTTCTATCGAATGGGGAAAATAATCAAGGAGAGAATTAATTTCCTCTGCATTAATCAACAAGGATTTGTTGGTAATGGTGATCATAAGATTCTCATCCCACGAAGGAATTGCATCACCCTCCATATCATCCTTGGTGGAGAACTTGTAATGGGGATTGACCCATGGACCAATGGACGAGCTATCATTCTTAGCTCTAGGATCATTTATTGGTATTTTTCTATGTCTTTCGGCTGATTATGATCCTCACTTGACTCAGTATTCTTGGAGCTAATGTTCATGTACTAGGCCTTACCATAGAGGGTTGCAGTTCTCATGATTTGAAATTTTAGATCGGTTTTAGTAGCATTTTGGTTTTCATCTTAGATTTTGCCTCTACAAACTTAGGACTCTATAGAGTTTTGATAGATTTAGGAGTGCTAATTCCATAATCAAAGGTGGCACTACATTCTAATTTTGGTATCCTCCTATTGGTTGCAAGTTGAGTTGTTGATTTCATCAAATTGGAACCGGTTGTTTGAATGTTTTCTTGATTGAGTGATTATGTTCAATCTGTTTGTGAGAAACTTTTGATATATTATATCTAATAAATCTCCCTCCTTAAGAGAGTTTGTATTTTTTGTGATCTTCTAAGCTATTCAATATCTCCCCAACTAGAGAAACCCATACCAAAATTTGCAAAAAAAGAAACCATATAAGGCATAGTTTGCTAAGGAAGTTGAAGCCACAATGTTGAGCTAAGTTAATCTAGACTTAAAAATATAATTATTTCACTAGTGTAAGTTGTATAGTAAGGTAACTTTTTTAAATGTTTATTTACATTTATCGTACATTTAATTTATGTAGATGCACTAGTTGGAAACCAAATTTCTTAAAATTACTTCACCCTATAAATCAAAATACTCAAACATCTAAATATAGAGAGAAATTATACTATAAAAATAATATAATGTAGACAATAAATATTAAAAAAAAAACAAAATCATCTAAAATTAAAATATATATAGATATATAAAACAAAAAATTCACTAAGCCATTCAACCTGTAACAAGTAAACCTTTATGTTTATGAGAGATTTTTTTGGCATAAATCACATAGTATTTCATTTCTCGAAGTGTTTCGAACCAACCAGTGTGGTTCATCGTCAGGACAAGTTGAAGAATGAGATCTAGCTATGCATATTAAATAGTCAGAGCAGAACAACCAACCACTATGTTTCTTGACCAGGTAACGACTAAATTGACTAACGGTTAAATTTGACCATGAAAAGGAAGTTGAAGAATCAGATCTAGCTATCCATATTAAATAGTCAGAGCAGAACAACCAACCACTATGTTTCTTGACCAGGTAACGACTAAATTGACTAACGGTTAAATTTGACCATGAAAATGGCTAGCTGGTTAGGATTAGGGGCATAACCTTTATTTAATTCAGTTAGTTATTAAATTGATAATTAGTTATATTTTTAGGTAATTTAAAATAATATATATATATATATATATATAAAATTAAAATAAAAACAAATTCTCAAATAAAATTATAATATAATGATTTGTTTTAATATTTTTAAATTAATTGAATAAAAATATATTTTTTAAAATACCCCATTTAAAAAGTTTTCTTCTGTTTTTCCAACCTATAAAAATAAAATTTTCAAATAAAAAAAATCCTATCATCTCATTTTTATCAAATAATAATGGTATTCATCTCATTTGTGTCAAATAATAATGATAAATACCATCAATGACATAAAATTAGAAACCCTGGTCATTTTTGTTAATCCCATTGACTCAATTCCTTAATATTTTAAGTAAAATAGTGGATTGTTCGAAACCTTAAACGGTTACTTTGCCCCCTTGCTTTTTATCACTCACCATTGTTACGGAGACGCTATAAGTTATGAATATAATCCACAAAAAATTTAAGTCCTCGCTGTCTGTTATGTTGCATCCAACAGAGGATAAAAGTACAGAAAGCTAATGGAAAACAATGCATCAATTTTTTTAATTTTTTTTTTTAATTTGAGTGTGGTTTATGGAGAGATCCAGATATTGGTGAACGGTGACTGCTATGTTTGTGTGCGATATTGGTGACCGGTGACTGCTATCTTTGTGCGGAAATAGTATTTTAGGCATTTTTCCTCTCTTTCCCTTAATTATGGGCTTAATTCCCAGGGTATTGAGGATAGTTGAGTTCCGAGTATTTTAAGTATTTTTTCTCTCTTCCCCTCAATTACGGGACCTAATTTTCAAGGCATTGAGGATAGTTGAATTCGGAATGTTTTAGGTATTTTTTTAGGTATGCTTTAAGAACAGTAACTCAAAAATAAGGTAAAATGATAAAATCAAAAAGATGACAATCAAGATGAAGATGATTGCAACTTTACAGATAGATATTCATTCTTATGAGTAAAATTTACAAGACAATCATAATAAGGATGACTTCAAACTTACAAATAGATACTCTGGTCCTGATGCTTAAGTAACAAACAAAAACTTACCTATACTCGTAAGTCTAAAATAAGAAATAAAATAATAAAATGAATAATCATTCTTAAAGATTGTAAATTTGGAAATATTTATAAATCTTTTTAGGAGAGTCTCAAACAATTGACGCCCTTCTTCATTATCAGATTCCTAAATATTTCTAAAATCTATCGGATTCTGGAATATTTCTAAAATCTACCCTTCACATACAAATACCACTTCACATACAAATACCACCAGATTCTAAAATATTTCTAAAATCTACCCTTCACATACAAATACCAAATACCACCCAATTTCTAAAGCATTACCATTCTTTCATCAGCTGAGCAGCCCAGTTATTACTCCATTGATGATTGACTGAACCAAAGCAGCTGAAGTCTCCGTTTTACCGCCAGATGTGCTGCGACCGATGGATGCAACTCGATGAATACCATGTTCTGAAAGTCCAAAAATATCATTTTTAGCGCAGCTCGGATCGACATAAACCTTACATGCCACATCCTCGCACCGATATCTCCAACCACCACGAGCGATGTAACCATCGCAGGCGCTGCAAGTGTATGCTTTCCCCTTTAAATCACCCGTCACAATATTGAGTTTGTGATTTGCGTGCCCACCATAGTCGAGTATTTTAGGAAGCGCCATACACAAGGGATGGAGCCTTCTGTTATGCCTTTCAGTTTCGAACACAAAACCTTTAATCACCTCGCAGCAGGCACTGCAGTGATGCCTCAGAAACGTGTTGGAACGAAACTTGATGATCACGTCGCTTCGAAACGGGTGTTGGATGTCGTCAGGGAGGGCGGCGCAGACCTCGTGCAGAGTGAAATTCATACAAGAACCAGAAGAAATCTTACACTTGTAACCCCTGTTGGCTCCGTATTCTTTGCATCCGCTGCATGTGTAAGCCGGAAGACCCTCAAATAGCAAGAGCTCATGCTCATGGCGGTTAGCGTTAAACAATACTTCCTCCCCTACCTTTCCCTCTCCCTCTCCCTCTCCCTGCTTTTCATCATCTCTGGCTGTTCGATTTGAATTCGGCTCCGCCATGAAGGAGGCGCACTCTCAATTAATGACAGGCCTATTTTCTTTCTCACTAAATGCGGAAGGTCGACGATATTGGGATCGCTAGGCCAGAATTATGGATTCGGCTCCGCCATGCAGGAGGCGCAATCTCAATTAATGACAGACATATTTTCTCTCTCAGTAAATGCGAAGGTGGACGATATTGGGATCGCTGGGCCACAATTATGACTGCATCGGCTTATTTATATAAATTCGGGGAAGAGCAGGTTTCAACGCTCGTGCTATATCGCTAATAAACAGCGGTATCAGGGGTGAAATATTTATTAAAATTGACTGATTATAATATAAATCAAGTGAGAGGTCGGTATATGTTAACATCATTGATTGATTCTACTTGTAATAAATGGAGGTCAAAGAATACCAAAATTATTTAGATTTTTTTCCCCTTCCATGGTTTAAGAAAATGAGTTAGTTGTATAATGAGTATGTATAAGTAACATTGGCAAATATAGAGATTAATTTCAAAATTAAATATATTAATCAATTTTTTAAAATTTAAATCAAGCTTATTATTATTTATTATATATTAATCTTTTAATTAGATTTTAAAATTACGGTAATCTTTTAAGTTAAAAAATAACAATGAATACAATATTATGAAATTGAGAGCTTTGAATTTACATGAAATTAACCAAATTTCATATATATTAATATGGTATCACTATGAAATATTTGGTAAACCTGAGTGATCATAATATGCATCACATAAGTAACATTATTGATTCGATTAATACTTATAATAATAAATAGAGGTTAAATTATCACAAAGTTATTACTTTTCAGAAATCCAAAAATCCAAACTTGTGGATATCCAAAATCCCCATTAAGATTATTTTTTTTCTTTGGTTGGTTTGGAAAGATAAAAATCTAACGTGGGAAAACCTCCAAAAGAGGAATTGGTATGGGCTGGGGATATGTGCACTATGCAGGGAAGTAGAGGAGAGAAATTTCCACATATTCCTGAAATGTCCTACGACTGTTCAGGTCTGGAACAATCTTGTTGGTTTTATCAGTTTCCCTTATAATCAATTTGATAATATTACTCATTGCTTGAGGTGGTGGAGCAATCAAAGTTCAACATGGCGAAAAATCCACCTTATTTTCTTTTGGGAGATCTGGAGATGGTGAAACAATATTATTTTTAAAAATTTCGGAGAAAATGTTATGTAGGTGTTGGATCGCATTATCAAATGGTACTCTATTGGTACACAACTAGGCATGGGGCTTAAGAAAATCATTCACAAACAAACTGGCCTGAGGATGGTCTACCTGACTGGTTTCTTTGACGGGGCAACACAAAGGATTAGATGCAGATGTGGTTTCGTGATTGCTTTATCTCAGGAACATGAATTTTGGGTTCACTTGTGTCACGCCCATGAGTCGTGTGTGCGATGTGCGACGAGTTGGGGCGACATGCCCTCGGTTAAACGTGAAGAGTTGGCGTGCGACGAGTCGGTAGGCGACAAGTCGGTGTGACGAGTTGGTGAGCGGGTGAGTCAGGTGCGGCGTTATGCGATGTTGGGATGAGTTTGCGTGCGACGAGTCAATGGAGAGATGAAAATTTGGCTATGTGTAAAACTCACAGAGGCGACCTTATACGATGAGTGGTCAGGTAGGTGGACCCAGCGAGGCAACATGAGGGGGCGAGTTGACCTTGAGTGGGGGCATGGACAGCCGAGTTGGAAGGTCAACCTGGGTAGACCAACCCACGTTATAACCATAGTGAAGTGTATAAGTAAGTGGACGCATGGATGCAGAAAGGCATAAGCAAGAGCATCACATGTCATACAACTTGGAGTGCGAAGGTGTCAAGGCATACGAAGGAAGGTCGAGGTGCAGGCGGGTGTATAGATCGAAGCGCCAAGGTGAGGAGAAGAACCAAACAAGCGCAACGACTGAGCGGAACCGCAGTTGAGCAAATCAAGTAGCAGTGGGGCAGGTCTTCCCTCTAGTGGGGGATATGCTCATGTGAAAGTCAAGGAACCTAATTCTTATGACACGACAAGAAATCTAAAAACTCTTGGTAACTGTCTATGGCATATGGATCAATACTTGGAACGTTTGGCGATGTCTGATGAGGAGGCCAAAGTCAAAGTAGCTGCTCAATTCTTGACGAAGGATGCTAAGAGTGGTGGCGAAGCAAGATGGACCAGATTCCTAATGGAAATGTTACGGAGATCACTTCGTGGGATGACATGAAGAAGGATTTGCAAACTCATTTTAGTCCAAAAGATGAAACACGGGATGCAAGGATGAAGACAAAGTATATAAAGCAAACAGGGAGCCTACAAGCTTATCGATGGGAATTCTCAAGTGCAGTTTTGGAACTACCTGATATGGCAAAAAGAGACAAGGTATTCGATTTCATTATAGGATTGAAACCTTGGGCACACAATGAGGTGAAGAGGCAAAAGATTAAAACACTTGAAGAATCATTTGCAGTTGTTGATCGCTTGGTAGATAATTATGATGAAGGAACTGAAGAGAGAAAGAAAAAGACTAACAAGCCGATAGAAAAGCCTACAAAAGAAGATCCTTCGAGATCGTATGATAAGACAAAGATGAAGAAACCATTGAAGTGTTGGATATGTGAAGAACCACATACAGTGAAGAATTGTCCTTCAAGATCGAAAGTGGCAGCAATAGCACAATCTGATGCGAAGAAGAAGAAAAATGAAACTTTTGTTGGGGTTATGCAGATTCTAGGAGCTACAGTGGCTACGAAAGTGATCTCACAAAGAGATCCTGAGAGAAACCAATTGGAGTATGTGGAGATGAAGATTGGTAATGGCACTGTTCTCACGATGGTGGATAGTGGTGCAACTCATAACTTCATGAGTGAAGATATTGCGAGGAGGATTGGGCTAAAGTTTGTGCCAGTTCAGGCTCAAATGAAAGCAATGAACTCTCCTCCTGATTCTATGATTGTTGTGGCTGAGAAGGTCGATGTGACACTAGGTGAATGGACAGGAAAGGTCGATTTCATAGTGGTGCGGATAGATGACTATGAAGCTGTGTTGGGCATGGAATTCATGAATCAATTCGAAGCTAAGATAGTTCCACATATGAGGAAGTTGTACATTTACAACAGGTGAGAGGATGTACCCATTGGTGTGCCAACCATAGGGGCTACGAAATTTGAGTGTAAGTTGACAATGATGAATGTGGAGGATTTCAGGCGAGATGAAGAGGTCTATAAGAGGTTGTCTTCTATGAAGGAAAAGCTTATGGAATAGTCACAGGTGATTCACACATTGTCTCATAGCATCTTGGATCTATCAAGCAGACTAAAGGCAATGGAGAAGGATGAGGACGCTAGACCAGATGTTTAGACGGAAGATCGAGAAGCATACTTGCAAAGGTTAGAAGTGGAGGATCCTGATAGATGGATTGAGTTGATATGTGAGGAAGAGGGAGAGCCTTTAGGCTACACTTCCTTCTCATCTTCTTAGATTATCATGGAGATGAGGCTCATTGTTAGCTTCTCATGGCAGCGAGTCTTCAACATTGTCTCATAGCATCTTGGATCTATCAAGCACACTAAAGGCAATGGAGAAGGATGAGGATGCTAGACCAGATGTTCAGACGGAAGATCGAGAAGCATACTTGAAAAGGTTAGAAATGGAGGATCTTGATAGATAGATTGAGTTGATATGTGAGGAAGAGGAAGAGCCTTCAGGCTCCACTTCCTCCTCATCTTAGATTATCATGGAGATGCGGCTCATTGTTAGCTTCTCATGGCATTGAGTCTTCAACATTTTGAGCAAACATCTGGGGTGAGATGGACATAGATTGGCATGCAATGTGCAGTGTTAAGTCATGATGATGTAGGGGCATGCGTTCTTATGGAGACGATGTACGGTTGGATTAGCTACCCAACTAGTCACCAACATGACGGGTACAAACACATGATTTCTTGCAAAGTTTGGCATATTTATGGCATGAGGCAGGTTGAAAGGTGGACACATCTGGATTACCCATACACACATTTGGGTGGATTTACAGTCTTGGCGATAATGGTTGCTGGGATGGTGTTGTCAAGGATGACAATTTTTTAGAGTTGGGGAGTATGTCACGCCCATGAGTCGTGCATGCGACATGTGATGAGTTGGAGCGAAGCACCCTTAGTTAAATGTGATGAGCTGGTGTGACGAGTTAGTGGGCAATGAGTTGGTGAGCAGGTGAGTTGGGTGCAAAGTTATGTGACGTTGCGATGAGTTGGCGTGAGATGAGTCAACAGAGTGATGAAAATTTGGCTAAGTGTAAAACTCATGGAGGTGACCTTATACGATGAGCGGTCGGGTAGGTGGACCCGGCAGGGCGACATGAGGGGGTGAGCCGACCTTGAGTTGGGGCATGGAAAGTTGAGCATATAAGTAAGTGGACGCATGGATGGAGAAAGGCATAAGCAAGAGCATCAAAATTCATACAACTTGGAGTGTGAAGGTGTGAAGACATATGAAGGAAGGCTGAGAGGCAGGTGGGTGTATAGACCGAAGTGCCAAGGCAAGGAGAAGAACTGGAAAAGTGCAAGGGCTGAGCGGAACCGTAGTCGGGTGAATCGGGTAGTAGTAGGGCAGGTTTTCTCGCGATGAACTGCAGTCGGGTGAACAACTGGATAGAAGGCAGAAGCTTGGGCAGGCAGGCGAGTTGGTTCGAACAAGTTAGTAGATGGACGAGCGAATGGGTGGGTAACTTGGCAAGGCAGGTGAGCTGACGAGTTAGTGGTTAAGTGAACAAGTAGAGTGTGCGACAGGTGAGTTGGGCACACTCGCACAACAACGCAAAGGCTGGGTGGGGCTACTCGAACTCTAGTGAGTCTGCATGACCTGTGAGCCAGGTGACATGACGGTCAGGAAAACTATGAACTGAGCGCTGTCGGTGGGTACGACACAAGCGTCGGGTGGAAGTTTGGCACGACCCATAGACTGGGTAACACAATAGAAAATAGTGGAGCGTGCATAGAGACTCGGGCAGGCGAGACTGAGGTAAGGCCGCATGATAGGGTGGACTAACCCAAGTAGGGTTGCAAAATAGTGGGGCCGAGCTGAACGACAACTTGGGTAAAATTCTGAAATTGCAGTTTGGCATTGTTTTGGCCAAAGGTATTTTGGGGTTGCCTTGAGAGGCTGAACTATATATGAAGTTATAAAGTTGCACTGTTATATTATTGTGGGCAAGCTCTTATCAGGGAGTTTCCCCTCCCTTAAAATATTAAGTGTACTTGTATACTTTTATATGTGAATGAAGTCAAAGATGAATGTTTTCGTTGTGTAAAATGAATGATGAATCTTAGTGAAGTGAAATATTATAAGTATTGAATGTTAGGCGTATTCCACAATTGAAAGTATTGGTGGAAAGAAATCGGGTGGTGGTGCCGCACCTGTCTATGTGCGGTTGAAAGACTACCGCTAGGATAGGGGCATGACAATTGGGGTGTTGGCAGCGGCATGAACACGAGGGCAGAAGCCATGGCACTATCGGGACTTCTCTGGTTCACTAGATATCCTAACATCCCTTCAATTCACATTATTGGGGACTCCAAGATAATCATCGACTATGTCCTGGGATGTGCAAAAGTTTACCAACCCACGCTCCATGGTTGGCTATATCAAATTTAGCAACTTTGGGCCTCTTTTAAAGACTCAATGATTGAGCACATTGGAAGGGACTTTAATCAAAATGCAAATAGAATTTCTAAGAGGGGGTTACAGGATGAGTTGGATGGGATGCACATTGAGATCAAGCTGCGGGAAAACATCATGGACACCAGGGTGCTTCCACTACCAGGATAACAATTATTTCTGTGGAGATTTTCATATGCTAATGCTGACGATTTATCTTCAGAGATTTATTATGTGACAAAGACTTATTTTTTGTGTTTTGGTTTTTGCATATCTTTCTCCCACATTTTAGATGGCTAGATTACTGATATATTAGATCATTTTGTTTGTATGTTTAGACTGTATTATATGTACAGACCACTGTGCACAGAGACATATATTTGATAATGATTGCATTTACCATGTTTTGTCGAGTCAGAAAAGACTCGATTATGGAATGTATTGTATCTCAAGAAATATATTGGTATCTTTATATACTATCCTTATACAACATGTATTACATATGTTTTGGAATATAAATATACTTCCTTTTTTCCTACCCAAGGGAAGAAGAAAAAAAAAGGGAAGGAAGTAGGTGATTACTCTACGGCAAAAACGTTGACCTTCACTTAGTTAGAAAACTCATGGAAAACTAAAAGTGATTTTACCAAATATTATTTATCAAATTTACATTATAATATTTAAATTTATTTTTATTTATGGTTAATTTAATTAATTTGTTTGTATCTATTAGTTAGACCCTTACTGTGCTATCATTGTACTTGGCACGTCAGCGCATAGCCATGAGTACATTTAATAGAAACGGTATGCATTTCAATGGAGTTTCGTTATTCATTTGAATGCATTTGCAGTAATGGAGTTTCATTATTCATTTGAATGAATATTGAAAGAGTTATTAAACATGGGGTATTGGTAAGTGGGTGGCATCTAACCTAAAGATACTTTCAACCACTAAATACCAATCACTAGGTACCAAACATTAATCTTCTTCCTGATATTGCGGGTTCATTCTCCAACACGCGTTTGACTTGCTCAACGCCTGATGCAAGTTGGATATTTTAAAAGACCAAGTTATTACGAATAGACATTGCGGTTAATTGATAATGATTAGTATATGAATAGATAGGATAACTGTTATTAATTATTATTTATGAATGTATGGTGTTTTTTAATAAATGAATTGTCATTACTTGTTACGCCGAAGGCTCTCTCTTTATGGGATTTGATGTGCAACATTGTTTTGGCGATTACGGTTGCCAATCCTATAGTAAAGTTAATGCGGTTTGATATGGCGGCTTGATATTAAGATATAACACGCAAGTGATGATGAGTAGGAAAAAAAATAGAGTGTTATATCGAAATATCGAACATCGAACCGTCATGTCAAACCGCATTAATTTTACTATAAAATTGGAAATAGCATTTCCCTTGTTGACTGCACTGAATCAGTAAACTTCAATTTCCTCGCTCGCGTCTATCTAAATTTGACAGAGTAAATGTTTACTTATGTACACTTCTTATTTAGCTTATACATAAGCTAAATATATAACTGGGTGGGCTAGCTTGAGTGTGTTGGCATAAGCAGGGTCGATCTCTGGGTTGGTTGCCTCTGTTGTGTGCCTCCCTATATGTTCTGCCAGATAGTAGTCGGCATGTTCAAAGGTTTCCACTGCATGCTATCTGTAAGGCCCTCGCGACTCGGGCAGGTGTGCGACGAGCGAGCGCCCCTTCACACGACGGTCGGGCGGTGGGCACGACCCGGGCGGGCGCCCTTGCACGATGGGCATGACGAGCCGAGGCGCAGGTGCGGTCACTCGGCGAGCCGACGAGCCGACGGTTAGGCACGGCGAGCTGAGGTGCGGTCACCCGAGCTGGCGATTAGGCACGACAAACCAAGGTGCGGTCACCCGAGCTGCGGATGGGCGGCGAGTTGATATGCGGGTGCGGCCACCCGACGAGCCGGTGCGATGGACGAAAGGGCGACCCGTGGGCGACCCGCGCACGATGGGCGGGCGACCCGTGGGCGACCCGCGCCCGATGGGCGGACGACCGAGCGACGAGCCGAGCGATGGACAACACGGTTGAGCGCAGGTATGGTTCGACAGCAGGCGGGCGCGATACAACATAGGCGGACGCGGTTCGGGCAGCGGAGAGCAAGTGCGAAGGAAGGGTGACCCGGGTGGGCGCCCCTTCACACGACGGGCGGACAATGCGACGAACAGTGACGACCGAGCAGCAGTGCGACATAAATATGTGACGAAAGGCACTTAGGCCGGGATGTGGCTAAGTGTTGAGCGCATATATTAAAGCGCATAAACATACGTTATGGAGGCTTGTACGCATATGTAAATATGTGGAAATAATTAAAATAAAATATAATATATATACGTGGGCTTATATGTATAATGGTGGGGTCGGCCATGGATTATGCACCCCTCCTTAAAACATATGAAGAGCGTATATGCGATATGAATATAAAGTTACCCAAACCGACATGTATGTGAAGTATATTGTTATGATTTGGGGGTCGGCCTTATGGCTGTACGCACCCTTTGAAAATATAATGATACACATATATATATGGCATGTTGGGATGCCATTTCAACCATCGAACTTCGCTCTTGTCTTCGCATCTCAAGTGGGAAGTGCGCAGTTCTAATGCGCATAACTCATGCGCATGACAAGGTGAATGCGTGAGGATTTCTACTTGGAGTTTGGGTGAACGAAGAGGTTATGAGCTACGGTTGGAGCATAAATTTGTGTAGGATTGTATGAGCGTCTTGGTGACCCGTGTGGGCACTCGCTCTTAGGCAAAGGTACACAGATTTGTACGTAAAAGGCTGTCTATGCCTATATTGTGAAATATTCTAAGTGTTGGCCTTGGATTCTGCCGGGCACACTTGTATGATGTATTATTGAAAAGTTCATAATATATTATCGGGCAGACTTTACCGGGAGTTGCCCCTCCCTTTATACTTGTGTGCAATTGTTGTTGTTTCGGTTTAATTGCATATTGGATAATGAATGAGTATGGGCTTCATTAAGTATAAAGGTTAATGCTTTTACTTGGTTGAGAAAAACAAGCTAAGTATGTTTATGTGAAAGGCGTAGTCCATGTGCATGAGTATTGGAAAAAAGAAAGTGCACGGTGGTGCCGCACCTCGCCGAACACGGTTGGAAGACTACCGTAGGTTTGGGGGCGTGACAGGTGGTATCAGAGCAGGGTTGCTCGTAGAGACTTGAACAAGGTTCAGGTGTTGAAGCATATCAGAGCTCGGTCTAGAGCTGGTGAGCAGGGTTGCTCGTGAAGATTTCAAGACTCGATTTGAGCAGGGTTGCTCGTGACAAGGTTATGGAGAACAGTTTGGGTTACATAGACTTGATGGTTTATGGTAAAACCGTTCAAGCTCTGGTAGACACGAATGTTGCACATAACTTTATGACTACACGGTTAGCAAAAGAGACGGGGCTGACATCTATTATGGAGGTCGAGACAGTGGACTCTAGAGCTAAGGTGGTCAGTTTGGTACACGATGTACCTATACAGATAGAAGAATGGAGAGGTCAGTTGGACTTCATAGTGATGAAGTTGAATGGCTTCGACATGATACTTGGACGAGATTTCTTGAAGGGCAGCAAGGCTATTGTTGCTCCCTCCCGTGATGAAGATGTTGCAAGCTTGACTACGATGAAGGATGAACTTGAGGATGATCAGGTCGACCCAGGATCGTGCAGTTTGTCAACATGTATGGATGAGGTCACTCACATGGAGGAGCCTCATGATGATGAAGTAAGTAATGGTACTTGTGTTTCATTTGGACATTTGGTAGATGGACCGTGTGCAAGGAAGGGCAAAGCCAGTTTGCCTATGCTATGGAGGATCTTGACATGGATGACCATGATGGAACCTTATACGAGGAAGCAAGGATTGTCGACTATTGCAGGACTTGTTGGGGCTACTTGTGACCTTATGATTGAAGGTGCAAAGGCCCGTGACAAGGGTGGAACTTGATGATCATTGTGGATGATTGGGTCATGCTTTAGCCACTTTGGCTAGGTGCCTGGCATGACTCATGGACAGGTTGAAGGGTACACTTTTGGGTGGACTTCTCATGGCCGAGACCAATAGATAGTCTTGATGGACACCTTGGTAGAGAAGCTGTTATGGAAGGGACTCGTGATGGTGATGCTTAGATGGACTTCTCATGGCCGAGACCAAGAGATAGTCTTGGTGGACCTTTGGTGGAGGAGCTGTGATGAAGGGACTCATGAGATGATGATATGGTTGGTGATCGAGTTCACTAAACCGAAGATTGCAGCTTGGATGAGAATGACCAATTGCTGTGATGAGTCTACGAGGTTGGACTTCATGGGCAACTTAGTCATGGACATCAGGTTGGAGCTCATGTTGACATGAGATCATTGTGACTTCTGGGGACTTCATACATGGTGGACTTAGAGGATTTGAAGCATTGAGGAGCCGAGGTCGGGAGACTTTGATGCAGTATGGGATGCATACTTCCAAAGTACATGTATGGGCATGGCTTGGAAGGGTGACTTGATGTGGAGGATCGATATGAGACACTTTGGAGTGTTGAAGTTACGATGATGATGATGCCTTGGTGGATGTACTTGGGCATGGGTTGAGCCGAGACTCAACTACTTTACGCACATGATGATGTTGGGATAGATGTGGCTGATCACTTGTAGCACATTGACACCAACACACCGTGGACAGCATGTTGCAGATGAGATGGATGGAGTTTTCATGGACCTGAGCATGGATTATGGGAGTTGATTCTTGATGAGTCGGGGATGTGACAGGGTGCTTTGAGAAACGACTGATGGTGGCATGAGGATGTGCATTCTCATTGTTTGGGCGTGACGGTTGGATTAGCTACCCAACTAGTTCAGACATGGGGACATGTAGTGTACAGAGGTGTGTTAGCATTTGTTGAAGTATCATGGTAGCAGTTCACATGAGGACGACACATGATGGTTGGTCATCATGGATTGAGATGACTTCCCGTTGATGATGATCTTGGTGGAGAGCTACCGAGATGATATGTTGTCGAGGACGACAACGATTTCAGGTGGAGGAGAATGTAAGGCCCTCGCGACTCGGGCAGGTGCGCGACGAGCGAGCGCCCCTTCACACGACGGTCGGGCGGTGGGCACGACCCGGGCGGGCGCCCTTGCACGATGGGCGGGCGGCCCGACGAGTTGATGTGCGATGGGCACGACGAGCCGAGGCGCAGGTGCGGTCACCCGGCGAGCCGACGAGCCGGCGGTTAGGCACGGCGAGCTGAGGTGCGGTCACCCAAGCTGGCGATTAGGCACGGCAAACCAAGGTGCGGTCACCCGAGCTGCGGATGGGCGGCGAGTTGATATGCCGGTGCGGCCACCCGACGAGCTGGTGCGATAGACGGAAGGGCGACCCGTGGGCGACTCGCGCATGATGGGCGGGCGACCCGTGGGCGACCCGGGCCCGATGGGCGGACGAGCGAGCGACGGGCCGAGCGATGGACAGCACGGTTGAGCGCAGGTATGGTTCGACAGCAGGCGGGCGCGATACAACATAGGCGGATGCGGTTTGGGCAGCGGACAGCAAGTGCGAAGGAAGGGCGACCCAGGCAGGCGCCCCTTCACACGACGGGCGGGCGCCCCTTCACACGACGGGCGGACAATGTGACGAACAGCGACGACCGAGCAGCAGTGCGACAGAAATATGTGACGAAAGGCACTTAGGCCGGGATGTGGCTAAGTGTTGAGCGCATATATTAAAGCGCATAAACATACGTTATGGAGGCTTGTACGCATATGTAAATATGTGGAAATAATTAAAATAAAATATAATATATATATATGTGGGCTTATATGTATAATGGTGGGGTCGGCCATGGATTATGCACCCCTCCTTAAAACATATGAAGAGCGTATATGAGATATGAATATAAAGTTACCCAAGCCGACATGTATGTGAAGCATATTGTTATGATTTGGGGGTCGGCCTTATGGCTGTACGCACCCTTTGAAAATATAATGATACGCATATATATATGGCATGTTGGGATGCCATTTCAACCATCGAACTTCGCTCTTGTCTTCGCATCTCAAGTGGGAAGTGCGCAGTTCTAATGCGCATGACAAGGTGGATGCGTGAGGATTTCTACTTGGAGTTTGGGTGAACGAAGAGGTTATGAGCTACGGTTGGAGCAGAAATTTGTGTAGGATTGTATGAGCGTCTTGGTGACCCGTGTGGGCACTCGCTCTTAGGCAAAGGTACACAGATTTGTATGTAAAAGGCTGTCTATGCCTATATTGTGAAATATTCTAAGTGTTGGCCTTGGATTCTGCCGGGCACAGTTGTATGATGTATTATTGAAAAGTTCATAATATATTATCGGGCATACTTTACCGGGAGTTGCCCCTCCCTTTATACTTGTGTGCAATTTTTGTTGTTTCGGTTTAATTGCATATTGGATAATGAATGAGTATGGGCTTCATTAAGTATAAAGGTTAATGCTTTTACTTGGTTGAAAAAAACAAGCTAAGTATGTTTATGTGAAAGGCGTAGTCCATGTGCATGAGTATTGGAAAAAAGAAAGTGCACGGTGGTGCCGCACCTCGCCGGACACGGTTGAAAGACTACCGTAGGTCTGGGGGCGTGACATTATCTGTCCCAGGAGTCTCTCCTCTATTATTTCTCACAAAGGAGATGTTACTCCTATTTTATCAGGGGTAGTGGCAAGGCCGAAAATCAGAATTATCATTATTCCATGCCATAACAAGAAGAGCCAACATCCCACGAGTTAATTATTGTAAAATTTAATTTATTAATATTGTTAATTCATGTCAATTTCACAACTACAAATAATGTATCCCAATCTCACGGCTGTTGTTATGCTACTCGTCCAAATATGTTTTCTTTTAATTGATTGAAGAGTTGACTTGTACTAACATTGCCTTATCCAACACCATGGGTTAAAGGTTCAGCAAAGATTCCTTTCTTCCGCCTGACAAAAAAAGAAAATGATAATATCAATGTTATTTTAATGACAACCATAAGATTTGACGATTTCCATGAACTCTATTGGCGGGATGTTTTTAAGTTAAAATCGGCTAGTCATTGTTATGACAACCGCTGCAAGTAGCTGGTAGACCACAACTCATGGATTTTATTCTTCTTTTTTCCAAGAAAAAAGATCATATATTTGATATTTCAAGAAGAAATCAAAATATACATAGATATGTGCCTATACCAGCAATTGGAGGTAAATTCCGGATTCTCTTTCTCGATATATATAAAAGAATAATTTGGAAAAGGTTGGTAACTTTCTGTTAAGTAAATAGAAAGTTGCATTGTTACTGCTAGATCAGAATAGGTCAGCTACGCTTACAAAAAGTCTTTTCACAAGTTTTAAATAGCCTTATTGTTCACACGCTCATACATGATTCGCTGAAAAAAAAATAATCAGAAAAGAGGAATATTTTCTGAAGCAGAGCTCGATCTATACTAAAAATGTTCTAGGGTCATCATCTGTCAATACAATATAATAACTAACCCAAAACGAAATATATATAAGTAATAGTAAACCATATGTGTGACCTTTACATCCATCTTGTTTGTAATGCTGGTGTCAGGATATGTGGGCACAATTCAATAAAATATATAAGTAATAATAAACCATACATCCTGTTTGTAATGTTGGTGTCAGGATATGTGGGCACAATTCAATATTTAACAAAGCTAAAAATAAAAGTAATATTAACCCATATGTGTAACCTTCAGTGTCAGCTAAATTAATAATCATTTACCAATCTTATATATAAACAGATTATGGTATAGATTATTAAAAACCTAAATCTTATATATAAACAAATTATGGTATGGATTATTAGAAACCTAAATTTAAATGGTTTGATGTGTAAAATTTTTATACTTTAATGTTTTTTTCAGAGCATTAAATTTATTTATATATTTTACAAATTTCGTTAAAAGTATATTATAAAATTAAAAATGTGTTTCATTTATAAATTAAACGCATAAAAATTAATTAATGAACTCGTTGTCATCATCATGCCAAGTCAAATCTATTCTATAGGTACCAACTTATTAATTTAGGTTTCATACAAGTGGGATACTTATTATTTCCACCTCTATAGATCCATAAATGAGCGGCTACATGCGTCCCTGATAACCCGATAACACACCATTATTTTTTTAATCTAGTCACCGCGCACATGTATTTTCATGTAGTCGCGCATTAATAAACCTATAGAAGTGGAAATAACGTTAACCGGACACCTATACGCCACCCAAGCATAGAATTTGACGTTCCCCAGAACCTTTTTTGGGTTTTTAAATGTATTTGACGATTTAAAAAGTTTTGGAAACGTTGAAAGTGACGTGTAAAAAAGTTAAAACTGTAAATTTGATGTTCACAGATTTAACTTAACCCTCATATTTCATAGTAACGAATAACATTAGATGTAGCTTGGAATCGTCGATCAACCATAAAAATCATAACTGTGGAAATCCCATATCGGTTGTGTAGATGCTAGTGGGGTTGCGCCACCTGATGGGGATTAGACGTGATCTTCCACATTCATTGCGTATATTTCAAGCGACGTGGACCATCAAACATGATCCCCTCTAGTATCTTCAAGGGATCTCAAACCATTTACTCCGCCACCAAGTCTTTACGCGCCTCCCGACAACAGAGTCTGGTTCGGAACCAGCTGAATCTCTTCAATTGAGCGGAGAGGAAAACGATATGTGATTATTGCGTAAATAAAGCTTCCTCTCTTAAGTTAGCACTCAATCCTTCTTTCTGGAATGAATGATTATATGTTGTGGTGATTGACATACTCAAAAACACGGCTTTGTATGACGAATAACTACGTACTTCTGCTTTGAGCGCAGGAGTTGTTAGAAAGCAGGTAAAGGTTATAAGAAAGAAAGTTGTTAGAAAGCAAGTAAAGGTCATAAGAAAGAAAGAAAATGTCATATATATTATGAAGTATATAACCGTTCCTAAAGGAAGGACTCTACTTATAGCGATCAATGAAGCACTTTGAATTTTGAATATTTACCCTTCTATATTCGAGTAGAACCCGTCAGATGACAAACAGCTATCTATTTCTTGGGAGAATAGGGCTCCGTCCTGTGTGAATCCGATCCTTTCTGGTCGGTCTTCAATCACAATATTCTGACTTCACTGGATTCCGACAGGCACTTCTCATCACCCTTGTCGTGTGTGCAAGGAATACTGTTATTGTTCTTTCCCCAAACTCTAGAATTTGCATCGGTTACATTTTCTCAAACCTTCAACAAAATTGCGTTGAAGGAAATCACCAGAACTCATGTAGGGAATCACCAGCTTCTTACAACTGCATAGTCTACTGCTTCAGCATTACAGGGAATCGACAACACGACAACACCACAGAAAGATTGTTTCACTACCTCAAACCATAGCCGTACCAGCGAAAAAAATACGTTAATTCGCCAGTTCGGTTTGGTACGGTGATTAATTCGGAGATTTTTAATTCGCTTCGGTGTTATATTTGTGTCAAAGGCACTGCTCCAGTTCGCTGGAGTACTCTGCTTCGTCCCTTAACTTGAATGTGTTTCGCCACTAAACATGAATACATAATGTGCTTCAATACACTGAACAATGGCCATAAGCAAGGTATACAATAAATAGATCTGGAAATTTGATATATGCAAATCTACATGGTTGATTATATACATAAGAATTTTTTAAGTTAAGTGATCTTTAAACATAGTTTAAATACATTTTATAAGTTCAGAAGAAGATGGTGTTGTATGTAAGTAAATTGAAAACTATTGATTTTTTTTTGTACTTATGTTGTTAAAAAAAAAACTTATGGTTATTTCAATAACCTAAGAATTTACTTTTCAAGTGTTGAATAGGAATCATACTGGCATCTATTATCTATTTGAGAGAGGTAAATTTTTAATTTTAATTTTGATTGATTGATGCATTGAAACAATACAAGTTTGGAAACTCTCAGCCTTGGTGGAAATAGGTCATTGAACTTACCCTTCAATTGTTGAATAAGAACTGGGCAACCCTAATGGAAACTTGAAATAATGTAGAGAAAGAAAAAAACTAATGCTATGAGCAATTAACTTTATAAATTTTCTTATCAGAATTAACAACTTGGTATTTCTTATTAAAAAAATAAAAATAAGAGACTTTTTTAAAAAAAAAAAATTAAAAAACGATAATTTCTATATTAACAATTTGGTAATTCTTATCGGGAAAAATTAAAAAAATACTATAATTTTTATAGAAAAAAGATAAAAAAATATAATTTCTATATTAGAAGTTTTTCTGAAATGACAAATTGCAATTAAAAAAAGATAATCTTTACTTTACAAAAAAAATTATAAAATAACAAATTGGTTGTAAATCAATAACTCTTATATAAAACATAAAAAACAGTAACTTCTATTTTGGAAAAAGATTAACTTATACAATTTTTATATTTTCATTAAAATTTTGAATATAATAATTGTTTATTTAAATTTATAAATTAAATAAATTAAATTAATATATTTAAGTATTTCTAAAATATATAGAGCCAATTTTTTTTCCATATCATGTGGAATTTGAATCGAATTTGGTAACTATGCCTCAAACACCATTTCGATTCTGATATGTATTTTGATAACAATATATTTTCGTGTAAAACTCTCTCTATTTTGTGAACTTGATTAGATGAGGCACATTTTCAAAGCAAGTTTTATCCACAAGACATTCCTATGTGAAATTAGAAAAAGGGCAAAAAAAGGAGCACAAATTAAATCTCTTTTGTAGAGTTTCGCGCATGATCTGATTCGTATTTACAACTCAAACATGGCACTATTAGATCCATTTAATGACAAATGAAAACCATAACTACTTTTTTTTTACTCCGGAAAGATTTTTTTTCCTTCCCTGAGTGAACATTTCAGCCTTGGATTCAATTGATCTTTCAAAAGAGTTTGGTCATTCAATAAAATATGTGCTGGAAATAGTTGCTAATGATTCAACCATGTACTGTTTTGGGTTTTGGGCTTGGCTTATGAAATCAAAACTGGACTTTTCTTTTACAACTTATATCCTTTAGTTTTGTTTTAAGAACTTTTTCTTCCATAATTTACCATTGCCTTGGCGAGCTATGAGAATTTTGCAAATAACATTTGATTAAATCCTAGTCTTAAATATAGCTTCAGTGTTTTTTGTATCTTGCAGAATTTCTTTCATGCAATGAATGAAAGTCACGGTCTGTCGAGGTGATCGAGGGGTGCCTTAAGGCTGGATATCAGGTGAGTGTTCCTTCAAACATTGTTTTGGATTATGGATTTGATTGTTTTTCTATGCAAGATGTTTATTTTTTTTTAGCTTTATGAGGTTGTGTAGAATCACAACAGATGTTAAGATGGATAGTTCATTTCCATGGTGTTTATGAGACATGGTATATATTTGCTAAACAAGATATGTCTAATGTTTGCAATTTTTTGGCAATTGCCTAAGGCAATGAATATTGACAAGAAATTTTTGAAAACTTTAAGATTAAAATAAAATTGACAGCCATAAATTTACATAAAACGTAAATTGACGGACATGAAAAACAAACACCCGTATTTAAATTTTCATTTGACATGCAAAAATATTTGAAATTCCAAGCCTAATTGCAACCAAATGGATTTATAAATGTGCAAGTAAATGCTGCTTATATAACATTGCCTTAGTGTTAGAGGCTTAGAGGCGCCTTAACCTTTACTCCTTAGTTATGAATAAGATGAATATTAACCATAATGAGATATCCTTTGGAGTAGGGAAACTTATAGCTATTAATTCTTTGCTTAATATATGCCGTCTTCTCTGAATTTAGCTATACTTTTTTTGAATTTTAAAAAAATGGTAAAGTTGAATGGTTTCACATCATGTGAAAATCTGTTTTTCACTGTTGGGGTTGTTTTAGAATCTACTTTTTACTGTTGGGTTGTTTTAGATGGTGTTGTTCTTTTTGAAGAATGGTTAATCAAACAACATTAACATGTAGTAATTAGTTATGGCTCGGTTGTCTTTACTATGGGTTAATAACTCTATGATGACAGATTTTGCTATCTTTAGAATTGGGATTTAAAACCAAGGTAAATGTGAAAGAAAAAAATATTGCGTATACATGTCATCATGAAAGCATGTGAACTCAAGAGTCAGTAGTTTGCATTTGAAACCAATAAAAAATGTTGAAAGAAAGAGTTCATAACCAACTCCATGAGCAGATGACTAGCAATGTGTCTATGAGCCAACATAGGAATGCCTGCCAAAACCCCTAGAGTAGTCAAAATTTGAAATCAGAAGACAACTTGAATGAATTGACTCATAATAAAAGTATATCATATTTATAATGTTTTGCAACTAAATTGTATGCATTTTATAATTCAAAAGGTTTGTTTAGTGAGATGTTTATGTGATTATTTCACATTTTTCTTTTAAGGGTTTTAAATTCCTTGTATCTATTTGGTTCAATGTCAATAGATCACCACAAAAAATAGAGGAAAATATTTTTGAATACCCCAAATAAAATTACCTTTCAATTTAATCTACTTTCAAAACCATTCACACATGTTATTTACATGTTTCAATGACATTGTGATATGTATGCCCTTCTTTTATGTTTAGATGAATCTCAATGCAATTTTAGTTGGTTTTTTTCAACCAATTATTAAGTCCACAGAACCACTTCAACATCCACAACTTCACACCAAACTTAAATGGTTTTGTTGAAAATGAAGTTAGTGACGAAATGACTTTTTTAAGAAACACCCAAATTTCACGGAAAGAAAAAGGTTTCTTAGGAAAGTAATAATTTACCGAGAAACAAAAAATGTGTGCTAAAAATGCAACATCTGTTTGTTTTTGTATGTAATAGGTTTTTCCTAAGTAATGTGTATTCAAGACCGCGGTAACTTAAGGATTACACTTGGAAAATTGTTTATATATTTCATTTTATAAATAGAAATTCAATGTTTTCACAAGATTCTCCAATTTTATTTGGGGAAAAATAGATTCTCCCATTTCATAATTATTTAGAATAAGAATGGATGTCAATCATGTTTTTTATTGGACAAACTTCTCTTCATTCACTTGGCAAGATGGGTCAATTTCATACCACAATAGTCAATCTACCTTGTCTACTCATACTCAATAAATTCCAATGATACAATCAACTAAATTCAATGATACAATCAACTATATGACATATTCTATGGGTAAAATGCACCAATTTTGCACACAATAGTTAATGAATTTGTCTCATTATATATTTATTGTTTTTTACTTTAATTTAACTATATTTAAACTAAGTGGCAGGGATCACCAACTATGCGGTCTTGTTTAGATTTTATTGGTTTTTTCCATATTTCAACAATAGCTAGCTATATAATATTTTAAAAATAATAAGCAATTACTTTTATTACTTTTAAAAATATATATATTAATTAATTTTATTATATTTAATTAAACTAAAATTTTTGAAATTTATATTAATTTCTCTCCTACATATTGTGAATTAATCTTTTAATCAATTTAAATTTCACATCAATTTTATTTTGGTGAATTAATATTTAAAATGTATTATAGCTTAGTTTAACATAACAATCAAAATATCAAATTTCTGAAATGTTTAATTCCCTATTAAAATTTAGATAATATTACCATTTATAATTATAAAAAAATATGTTAGATCATTTCATTTAAACCACCTTCTTCTTCTTTCTTTTTTCTTTTTTTTCTTTCTTTTTTTTTTTTTTCAGAGAAAAAAAGCAGTATATTTAAAATGAGAATTTTAAGATATTAAGGTTTATAACTCTTAAATAATAATTTAATTCAAAATTAATTGTGTAAATTAAGCAAAGTTCAAATCTCATGGAGTAATTAGTCTACAGAGTGGAAGGTTGTTGAAATTGGCCTAGTGTCATGTAAGTACAAGACTAATTCAATTGCCAATTTTTCATATATATATAATTTATAAATAAATTGTAAATTACTAATTTCTTCACTTTCAATATATTTAATTAGGTTAAAAATAACCTAATTAAATACCAGGAAATTAAATTTATATCTAAATTTATAAATTCAAACAATTACACAAATTCATACATAATCATAGAATTAACTTAGACAAAAAGAAAATGCCCATACATAATCTAGTCACCGAACATATAAAAACATGTACAGGTTTTTAAAAAAACATACTATAATCTAATTTTTTATTTAAAAAGTTAATAATAAAATTAATAATCTATTTTCCATAATTTATCTTTTTATTTTATAAATAATCTAAATAAATTCTTAAAAGATACATGTTATTAATCATCATACCTACTATTCATATAAAAAATGAACGTTAGATTATATCGCATATATTTGGATGATATTTGACTTCACGAACCATTAAAACTTCTTATGTAGTTAAAGATATGTAGATCTTCATTTCCAATCTTTCTAATAAACATTTGGTGGATTTTTGGAGTCCTCTACTGAGTGCAGGGAATTTCCCGGATGGTAAAAAGTGGTTGAAATTCGGGCAAAAAAACTTCAAAAAATATTGTAGAGGCATTGTTTGAAAAATGTTTTTGATGGTGGAAATGGATTCAGAGCCATCAAAAACTTATAAGCCACCTAAAATCTTAAAGTTTCACAACTATAACTTGGATTTACAAAAATCTATGCCAGATTTTTTCAAAATATAGCCGGAATTTCCATAAATTTCAGGGCAAAAAAGCAGTCTCATTAGACCACTGCTATATATGATCCTATTATGTCATACGAAAGTGTCCTTGTTGAAATAGATTGCATAGTCAATCAGGATTGGAGACATCCAGGGTTACTAGAATGAGGAGTGTAACAATTAACATTTTAAATGCCATTATCCTTGGCAGCCTACCACCTCACATCATGTGTCATGGTTATTGAGATCTGTCTAGCACCGAGCGATTAATTTAATAATTGAATAATTCACCGATAGGCGTGTCTATATCGACCTAGATGTACTGATTTTTACTTTATTTATTTCCAAATATTTATTAATTATGGATGGCCACGATTGAGCCTGAAGAGAATATGGTTCGTCTGAGTGCCATATCAATGACTGGGTTGGTGGGGAGCTCAAACCGTTGTGGTAGAAAATAGTTGACCCCGTACAAGTTAGGTGGCAATGTCGGAGAGGGCGAAATATTAACAACTAAAACATTAAGGGCGAAATAAATAAAAATAAAAATTTTAAAGTTTGGTCAACGATTGTGAAGTGCCCAGGTCGACTATTGGGTGCCCTGGCAGCGATGGCAAAAGAGCTCCAAGTGTCACTTGGAGTGTCCACAATTTGAAGAGTCGTCGCTTCAACTCTCCAACTGTGCGATACATGCGAGGGAAGTTACCATCCCGCGAATCTTGGCCCAAGGTAAGCACAACAATGCCCATGGAGATTTGCAAAACACTCAGGATGAAGAATGTGAATCGCCAGGAAGTGAAAGGGGTGAACCCAAGTGATTTGTTGATAAAATCATAGAACATAGACATATTGAGACATTAATTTTTTTTTGCAGCTAAGTAGGCACAGCGGTTGGAAAATTTTGGGGTGCTCAAGATGGACTTGGGTGTCGGGTTGATGGCTCGAGAGCTTGGCCATGACCACGAGCATAGATCCATGCTTGTGACGAATAGAGCTCCATGGAGATTGCTGACGAGTAAAGCCTTAGGCAAAGAGGGACATGGAAACCACCCAATGTAAATAACATGAAAATTTATGGTTCCAACTGCATCCTCTAAAAATTATGATTTTCCAGCATTCATTTTCTTATTTCCTTAGAGCAATGATTGCATGTCATTCACATTCAGTTCTTGTATCTACCAAATCTATGCACACACACAGATTCTACAATCTAAATGTAAAACACTAAATCACTATTTTTTAGTTTTTCCTTCTTAGAGACAAAGCTATTGTTTTTCAATTTAATTTAGTCTTAAATTGTTACATAAATAATCGACTGAAGTTGGTAAAATTATGAAGTGCAAGCGCACCATATGTGCTAGAATTCCTTTTTATTAAATCAGATTATTAATGTGCATGATTGGGTTATTGAAAATCACTTCTAAGGATGGTTTGAAATCCTATCTTACTCTTTAAAGAAAATAAATTTAACACATTAAAAAAGTCCTAAATTTTCTTCACTCCTTTCTAATGAAATAAAAAATGCTCTTTCACACTTGAAAAATGAAACTAAAGCCAACTCATACTATCTCATTAAATTAAGAGAACTTAACCAATCTATTGTAACACAAATTTAATCTCTAAAAGAAGAATTATTAATCTACTATTCTAGCAATCGTATGCATAAAAACCAAAATGAATTTGACTTATAGTTAAAATGAAAACTACATATTTTCTCATTATCAATCATTCATGCTTTGAAATGTAATCCGTAAAGAAAACACTCATGCTTTGAAGTGACTAGGTGACTAAAAACTTTAGTCACCACAACTTTTCCAAGTGAAATACTACAAAAAATCAGCAATATTAAGAGACCCAACTATAAACAACTAACATAAATGATTAATATAGCCCCAAGTTAAAATATACAACTAGATAATGAGTAATACTACTAAAAATGACTAACTTGAATGACTAATCTAGTCTAGGAACAAAAATATGACTACCTAACAAGAACTACAATAATACAAATTAGTCGTTTATGTTAGCCATTTTAATTGTGTCATTTCAAAAATCTAAACTTACTAGTGATAGGGGATTCAAAGGTTGTTATAGATTGGATGAAAGGTTATACTTCCTTATACACTTCATTATTGGATCAAAGGATGATTATAATTATGGAGCTTATTAGAATCTTTAGGGTTATATAATTTGATCACATTCACAGGGAATTAAATTGAAAGGTTGACAAATTATAAAAAAATGGAAGTGGGCCAACACCACATTTTGCAACACAACATGACCACCTATATATGTTGCAACAACCTTGCCAACTTATTTAGTGGGTTTCACATCTATTTCACATTTCTTGCTCTTCTTAAAAATTGGTAGTGCCAAGGAGAGGGTATGAGCTTTGATCAAGGAATGTTCACTTAGCACCACTACCAAGTTTCCTTCATGCAACTTGTCAAATGTCTTAAGCTTGCTTCACAACTTCTCATGGTGCTTAAATTACTTGTGTAAACATCGAATTGAGACTACAACCCTCCAACATCTCTAAATATTCAAACTCTTCAACCCTAGTTAGAGTCTTCTTAGATGAGGACTCATGCCTAAAGCAAACATAATACTAGCATCCTGAATGTTCATGCTCATTCCCTCTTTTAATGCCTCGTTGAAACCTCATTATCACACTACTTAAAATGAAAAGCTCACATCTTAAGGACAAGCACCTACTTTGCTTATAACAACCTAAAATATGTGAGTGACTAGTAGAGAACTCCATTTTCTCAAGATGAAAACATAGGGTCTTACAACCTCGTTCGCGCAACAATTTGAATATATTTAACCTAAAGAAGGATATGTATCCTAATCCTTCCAAATTTGACATACAAATTTTAAGAAACTAACACTTTTTTTTAACTATTAACTCCATTTACTATATACTCTATTTTGTTTTCACCCACCTAATATGCAAGAAAACTTAAATGTTTTCAACACAACCAAGTTAAAAGCACTTGTTTCCTTCCAAAATCTCACATTTTCCCTCCATAAATCTTATAGAAAAATCATTGTATAAAAACGTAACCTTATATTTGTTGGAGCAGTCAGTGCAGCTAAATAAAAGACAAGCAACAACAGATAAAACACATCACATAAGAGACACATGAGTTTTACGTGGTTCACCCAACCAATCTAGGCTACGTCCACCAAACATAGGCATCGGAAAAATTTTATTATCAAACAGGAGATTACATGATAATTCAGTTCCTCACAAACTCTCATGCTCACACCAATCCGTATGGACACCTGTTTTATAGCCAAGAGAATCTAACTGCCTCATAAATCCTCTTACAGCAAATATAGGATGCATTAACTCTCTCCAAAACAAAATCGAGCTAATATAGCAACCAAATCAGATTGTTGTCACCTACTGAGATTTTTGCCCATTTTATCAAAACCAAAAATCTCAACAATCTCCACCTTGACAACAATTAGCCTGATGCCCTGTTTCTTTATTATTTATTTTTTCTGCAAGCCAAGAGAAGCCAAACACCAACGCAGCTTCTCTAACAAAACTGGTTTCGTGAACATGTCTGCACAGTTTTCCTTTGTATGCACCTTTTCAAGAGAGACTCCCCTTTCAGTGATAACCTGTCTTACAAAATGGTACTTTATTGGTATATGCTTTGATTTACTGTGATAGGCCGGATTCTTAGCCAAATGTATTGCACTTTGACTATCACAAAGTAACTTGATGTTGTCCTGAAACCTACCAAACTCACCAAGCAAACCTTTCAGCCAAACCGCCTCTTTGCAAGCATGCGAAGCAGCAATGTATTCTGCTTCAGTAGTGGATAAAGAAACAATGTTTTGCAGCTTTGACATCCAGCTAATAGCTCCACCTGCAAGAGTGAAGACATACCCTGAAGTTGATCTTCTCTTATCCAAATCACCTGCAAAATCAGAATCAACATACCCGCAAACAAATTCACTACTCTTATTGTAAGTGATACAATAGATACTTGTGCCTCTCAAATACCGAAGCACCCATTTCACTGCTGACCAGTGTTCTTTACCCGGATTTGCCATATACCTGCTGAAAACCCCAACTGCATGTGAAATATCTGGTTGAGTACAAACCATCGCATACATCAAACATCCTACTACATTGGCATATGGAATTCGAGACATAAAATCCTTTTCTTCATTTGTATTAGGACATAAACTGGAAGAAAGCTTAAAATGGGAAGCTAAAGGGACTGACACAGGCTTCACATTGTTCATACCAAACCTCACAAGTATTTTCTCAATATACTTCTGTTGTGATAGCCACAACTTACCATTGCTCCCGTCTCTGAAAATCTCCATGCCCAAAATCTGTCTTGCTGCTCCTAGATCTTTCATATCAAATGTCCTTGCCATGTGAGTCTTCAACCTATTAATTTATTCAATGCTTTTGCTTGCTAAAAGCATATCATCAACATACAACACTAAGATAATGAATATGCCATTACTTAACTGCTTAAAGTAAACACAATGATCATATTCACTTCTTATATATTTTTGACTCGACATGAAAGAATCAAATTTCTTGTACCACTGCCGAGGTGACTGCTTCAGACCATACAATGACTTCTTGAGCCTGCAGACAAATTCCTTATTGCGATGCTGAACAAACCCTTTCGGTTGTTCCATATAAATTTCCTCATCTAAATCACCATGTAAAAACGCAGTCTTAACATCTAGTTGCTGTAATTCTAAATCAAGCAAAGCAACTAACGCTAACACAATTCTAATTGAAACAATTTTAACAACTGGTGAAAATATCTCATGAAAGTCTATGCCTGCTTTCTGAGAAAACCCTTTTGCAACCAGCCTCGCTTTGTATCTGTCCTCTGTATCATTCACACCCCGTTTCACTTTGAAAACCCATTTACATCCCACAGTTTTCCTGCCTTTGGGAAGTTCAACCAGATCCCATGTGCCATTCTTACCTAAGGCCATCATTTCTTCCTTCATGGCTGCTTTCCATTTGTCACTCTTTGAACCTTCTATAGCTTCCTGATAACACAAAGGTTCATCATCGTTAGCGGTCAAAGCAACTGAAGTAACATAATCATCATACCTTCTAGGAGGGCGTTTGATTCTTGTAGACCTCCTTAAGGATGTTTCTGGTGCTTCCGGAATTGGCTGACTACCATCTGTAGGAACTTCTTCATGATCACCATCTGAGACCTGTTCATGACCTACATCTGAACCCTGTTCATAATCTGATTCTGAAACCTGTTCATGACTAGAATATGAACTATGGTCATCATGACTATCATTAGAAGTGCTGTCAAACTGAATGTGCTGGAAATCAGATACATCATCCTGTTTCAATTTATTATCTACATCTAACTGTACAAGAGAGGATTCATCAAACTTTACATCTCTGTTGATGATGATTTTGCGGGTAGTAGGATCCCACAACCTAAATCCCTTTGTTCCATCACCATACCCAACAAAGACATACCTTTTTGATTTCGTATCTAATTTAGTGCGCTGATGTTTAGGCACTAGAGCATATGCATCACAACCAAACACTTTGAGTTTAGAATAATCACAAGGGTGACCTTTCCATACCTCTTGAGGAATCTTGCAACCTATTGCTATCGAAGGTGACCGATTTATCACATAACAAGCTGTAGCCACTGCTTCTGTCCACAACTCCTTCTGCAAACCAGCGTTACTCAGCATACTCCTTGCTCTCTCCAAAAGAGTCATGTTCATGCGTTCAGCAACTCCATTTTGCTGAGGAGTATAAACAGTAGTCTTATGTCTCTCGATCCCTGCATCCTTGCAATAGTTGTGAAACTCCTTGGAAGTAAACTCACCACCATTGTTAGTTCTTAAACATTTTATAGTTCTACCAGTGATGTTTTCTACCAATGCTCTAAACTGCTTGAAAACTATAAAAACATCAGACTTCCTTTTCAACATGTCGACCCACACTTTCCTAGAAAAGTCATCAATAAATGATACAAAATACGACGAGACACCATACGAGGTCGTAGGTGCTGGACCCCAAACATCTGAACGGATATAATCAAGTATTCCTTTACTAGTATGTTTGCCTGTTTTAAACTTTTTTTTACTTTGTTTGCCAAACATACAATGTTTACAGAAATCTAACTTTCCAGACCTTAGATTAGGAAGTAACTTGCGATCAGCCAAAATCTTTAACCCTCTTTCGCTCATATGGCCCAACCTTTGATGCCATAGGCGAATGGAACTACTGTCATGTTCAGACACGGTAGACACATGAACTGACCCTGTTCTTCCTTCTAACTGAAACAGATTTCATACTTTCTTAGCTTTCATCACTAGTAAAATACCTTTGTAAATTTTCATTACTCCACCTTGAATGACAGTTTTTTATCCATTTGTGTCAAGTGCCCCCAGTGAAATTAGATTTTTTCTTAAATCTGGTACATGTCTTAAATCAGTTAACATTTTGGTTGTCCCATCAAACATTTGTAGCTGTATACTCCCTATTCCCACAATATTAGATGTGACATCATTACCCATGTACACGACTCCATCATTCACTGATCTATATGTCTTAAACTAGTCTCTATGAATACACATGTGGTTTGATGCACCGGAATCTAGCAACCAATTTTGATCATGATTTGACAAATTAACTGATAAGACTTCATCGCTCATACCTGAACCAGATGCTGAACCTGTATCGGTCGTATTTGCTTCCTTCTTTTCTGTCGATGAAGCTTCTTTAGAAGTTTGTTGTCACTTCCAGTAATCCTTTTTCAAGTGCCTCGATTTGCCGCAGAACCAGCACTTTACTTTACTCTTCTTCCCCTTAGACTTTGAACGCGAATCGCTGCGCTTACCGGAGCGTCTTTCTCTAGAACGACCTCTAGCCATCATTGCCTCTGATGTAGAGGTGTCAGCATTCGACCGCTTCCTGGTCTCCTCGGACAACAAAGCTTCGACGACATCATCAAATTCAATGGTTTCGGATGAACTAAGACTTATAGAAGTAACAAAATGATCCCACGAATCGAGCAACGAGCACAATAAAGTTATGGCTTTATCCTCGGATTCAAATTTTACTTCTATGCTTTCTAATTTTACCATTAGAGTATTAAACACATTCAAATGATCAGTAATGGAAGTACCTTCCTTCATTCGCAAACTGTATAGCTGCCGCTTCAGGAGAATCCAATTTGTCAAGGATTTTGTCATATACAGCTTCTACAACTTTGTCCACAAACCAGCAGCAGTCTTCTCTGACACGATGTTAAATAAAACATCATCAGCCAAACACAGTCGAATACCGCTCAAGGCTCTTCCATCCAATTCATTCCACTCATCGTCTATCACGGGGTAAGGCAGTTTGGATCTGCCCAACAACGCCTTCGCCACGCCTTGTTGTACCAGTAGATCATGCATCTTTACCTTCCAGATCTCAAAATTGTTTTTGCCATTAAATTTCTCGATTTCAAATCGGGCACTCTGAGTTTTCGCCATCTCGTTTAAAAAATCAAAGAATCTCCAAATTCTAATTTAAAAAAAAAGTTAATATATGACAAATGCCTATGCTTTATTGTATATTTCTTTTATTCTATAATAAAAAAAACAAACCCCTTTGCTGTCTGAATTTCAGCTTACAATTAGGCAGTCTTTTAACCAAAAAACAAAAAAATAACCAGTGCTTCACGCTGCCCACGCAGAAGAAAACACAAACCCGCGCCGGAAGCAAAAAACACGCACCAGAAAAGGGACTTGGCGCTTGCTCAAGAGCACAAGATCCGCGCCAATTAAAAAACGGTGTAAGTAATTATTACTGGCGCGTGTATACCTTTAAATCCCGTGCCAATCTGAAACTTGGCGCACTGATGCACTTAATTAAATTGGATCTGCGCCATCCTAGTTATTGGCGCTCCTGTTTATAATAGAAACGCGCCAACCGCAAAATTTTTGTTTTTGGTTGTTGCCGTAGATTCTATGAAATACGTTCCAAAAAAACGCTGAAGCAGTGCGCGTGTCCACCTCCTTGCGGCTTGGAAAGAAATGCCACCGATCTGGAGTCTTCAGCAAAACGTATCCTCTGCAACCAATACGCATCAGCAATCGATATGAAGCTGCAGCCAGCGTATATCACGTGGAATTAAAAAAAAAAACTAGTTGTCCATCAGATCTCTCCAAGATCATGACATGCGCATTCACCAAAGATTTAGCCAAGCTAAATGCTCCATATCATGCGAATCGATCACGGTGCTTGATGTGAATCAATCACAGCCGCATCAAAGGTTTTGCTTTGGCCAAACATTGTGTGTCCAGCTCGTAGTTAAGAAATAGCAATATATGTGTCGCTAAATCTTGAGATATCAAATGTAAAGCAATTTGGCGGCGTTCTGTAATCGTACTTGTATTATCAGAGATTTAACAGTTCCAACGCTGCGCGCTCCTCCAGCAGACTTTGTCAATATGTTCGGAGCATATTCACACACCGTAAACAATGCTACAGCCACACCGCACGCTTTATAGAACTGGGACTTCACCGTAACTATTCACCGCGCGCAGACAGTTGTGTGCTTGATAACCTCCACTGCGCCATGCCTCCAACATGCTCTGATACCACTTGTTGGAGCAGTCAGTGCAGCTAAATAAAAGACAAGCAACAACAGATAAAACACATCACATAAGAGACACAGGAGTTTTACGTGGTTCACCCAACCAATCTCGGCTACGTCCACCAAACATAGGCATCGGAAAATTTTTATTATCAAACAGGAGATTACATGATAATTAAGTTCCTCACAAACTCTCACGCTCACACCAATCCGTATGGACACCTGTTTTATAGCCAAGAGAATCTAACTGCCTCATAAATCCTCTTACAACAAATATAGGATGCATTAACTCTCTCCAAAACAAAAAAGAGCTAATATAGCAACCAAATCAGATTGTTGTCACCTACTGAGATTTTTGCCCATTTTATCAAAACTGAAAATCTCAACAATATTATTATTATATTAAATACCACCTAACATCACAACCAAAAACATGTAAAAGTTTGTTAGTTTCTCAAATACAAATAAATCAAATGTAAGTGAAAATAAAATATTGTATCTATTGTTTTTAATGTTTTCTTACACTTTCCACCACCTCAATGTTAGACAAGAACTTATGCTCCAACTAAAATTCATACTCTGCTATATCTATTTCATCCCATGTAGACCATGACGTTAACGCCCAATATTGATGAGCATAGGCCCTTACATTGGCTTGGGCCTTAGTGTGGGGAGGTTGTGCTTTGCTACTACCACAAAGTTTAGAGGAGTTGTAACCATGACGAGGCATTATGGCTACTAGTAGGAAGGAATGGGGGAAGCAAGACAAGGCCGGAATGGAGGGCCAAGGCCAACACATTAGAAAATAATCACACGAACATAAAAAAACGAGTATAGGAGCACTCTAATAGAGTAGTGAAAGAGCATGATGGAGTTGAGAGAGGGATTAAGGGAAAATAGAATCAAAGAGGAACAAGGTTGATCATGTTGAAAACTAGAGGATGAAGAGAGAAGGGAGGAGGAAAAATTAGAGTGAAAAAGAAATAAAACACGCAAAAGCTAGAGAGGAGCCAAAGATATAATAGATAACTTACCCTAAGCATGCACTCGAGGAAGAGCTTGCCATTGATTCTAGGTACCACACTCATAACATGCCATAATTTTTTACTAATATGCATTCCAAATACTGCACTACACCCACCACTAGTGATATGTTGTTTGAATGAAATGAAAGTCATTGTAGAGAGTAGGAAGAAGGTGACAAGATTGACCTTGGTGATCCTTGATGGCTAAATAACATGCTTAACATTAAACTCTGATAATTTTTCCTCCATTATGATATTAAATGGTAAGACAATCACGACACTGGACTCTCAATCATATTATTCTTGTTGAACACCCTACACCAGAAAATATAAAAATTATATTATTTTTAAATTAATAAACAAATATAAATACATAGTTTAACCAAACTTAAAATTTTATCATTATTTTCATAAATCACAACGTTTTTTGGTTAAAAAATAAGCAATAATTATATACAAATTTTCAATCATTATAATGACCCAATTATTAATTTCATCCTTTTTTTTACGGAAAAACCTTGCTCGTCCAGCTGCCCACAATGCCCTAAGGTAATTTAAATTTGTTATATTTAAGTATTTGCATTCTATATCGTATAGATTGCCATCAATATTGAATTCGAGTTCAAAACATTCGTCCTTTCTTCCCGCCACTGTCATCAGCGCAATAGAATGAGAATGATGAAGCCCAAACAATCTACTGCATCATCTTCCTCAATCATGTAGTTTGGGTAATGATCCATTTTGTCAATTTTCAATCCCCAAGTCGAGTGTGTTGAATTCAGTTTTACATTCTATGTGGGTCTGTTGTGAGTCTCATCCAATGCATTCATCCTTATAATTTAATGAAACAAAAGAAAAAGAAAACTAGCAAATCTTCGTCTTCTTCGGTCTTTCTACTTGAGTTTCTTGACAAAATATTAGAAAAGAGGTCTGAAAAAAGTCTCTAGGTACGATTAAATGTAAATACATGTATGCTTGTTTGTTTTATTCCTTATTAATCACAAAGCTTGCTAAAAACTGGTATTATAAAAACTTGCAAACCCTATATTCATTGGTATTAGTTGGAGATTCTAAGTAATCAAATTCTTGGTTTGTGTAGGGAAGCACGGACGACAAGCCCTCTAGTGCAATTGCTAGTCCTATTCCTAGGGTTTTAAGGGGAGGGAAATCTGATTTTCAACCCTATACTAGTATCGCAAGTTCAATATTCCAACAGTTGAAGCATGTGCCCAAAGAACTGAAGCAACAATAGGGAAACTCATATCCACCCACTAATCCTCCAAATGCCCAAATTAGGAGAAAAAAATCACTAAAGAGGAAGATCATTTCGTTAACAGGTATGGTGCTTTTTCAAATGCTTCATTCTAGTCTCCTAAAATTTTAATTGGTGTATATTTTCAATCGGTATTCAAATCCAATACCTATCCTGGATCAACGGGGTATCCTACCACTAAGCTACCTCCCCTGTTAGAGTTCCTCCTAAAATATTGTAACCATATATATCTACTTTGTTTTGCTACCATACTAAAAAATGGATAGGAAAGGGAACAATACTAGGACCTTTTCTCACCCAAATGGATTGATTTATTGTGGAACTACATGTACCTTCATTCCAGCAATGTGATCCAAAGGTGTGGATTTCTAACTCCTAACACCTTGATTTAAACTTAATTTTAGCTCAATCCTTCCAACCAATTCAATGTACTTGGTCTATATGCCATGTTGAAAAGTGGAGAAGCCAGAAATCAAACTCAAAATGTACTTTTGGCTACTAGTTTGCCTTATCGTTGAGATACATGCCTTTTTATTATGGGCACCCTTTAAGATACACTTTCATTATGGGAACCTTTAACAGTTTGATCTAAAGGTGTGGATCGCTAGCTCCAGGTTGCAACACCCTTCTTAAGCCACACTTTGGCCTGGGCCTTCTAGTCACATCAGCATACTTGGGTCTGATACCATGTTAAAAGTTGACCAGGCTACAAATTCAAACCCAAGAGCTACCTTTGATCAAAATATTATTCTATCACTAAGCTACATAATTATGAGAGGTTTCTCATGGTTTGATCTAAAGGTATGGATTATGATTTCCACCTTCAAGTTTCTAACACTTTTATGCACCCTACCCTTCAAGCCACACTTTGGCTTAGGATTTCTAGCAACTTTAACCAACTTAGCTTTGATACCATGTTGAAAATTGAACAGGCCTGGAGAGCCAAACCCATCGTTTACCCTTGACAAAAAATTGAGCTACATGTTCCTTTATTATGGATGCCCTTAACTATTCGAATATTTGATTGGAAGGTATGTGTTGTTACATCCAACAATACCCTTGGACCAATCCTATAAATCTAGGTCGTCAAGCATGCATGGTGCCCAAATCAAGTGTCAATGTAAACTGCACGTCGAAGGAAAATCAAAGAAAGCCATTCAAAAGGAATTTGTACTATCTTTCAACCCCTTATCAACCTGTTGCCAAATGTCTTTCATTATTTATACCTTAATTGAAGAGAACACTCTTATTTTCATCGACAACTATTCTAAGTCTCATGTAGTGTATCACGATCATTGAATCTATGAAAGACTTAGTGTTTTGGATTGAATGAAGTTGTTTTGGTGATTCATATGCTTACTGCAATTGTGACAATAGGCCTTCCATAGGTAGAGTGAGCCCCCAAAGTCTTTTATGCTGTTATGCTTCTAGAAATGAGTTAAATTGGAGTTCTTCTATCATGTGAGGCTAAGCATTTTATTATATTTTCAAGAAAAGTAAATTCATTAAATAGAAAAAATCGAGGTTTTACTGAGAAAAAGTTGATGACACAAAGAATCACCTCCCACATAGTGATCTTAGATCATGAAAAAGAAATTCCCTACTTGACACATCCCTCTGGATAGTCCAAATGGTATGAGCCAACTTGGGGATTCTCCCTTCGCTGGATTGGATCTGGGTGTTTTCTTACCAGAAATATTTTATAAGGTGTCGGAAATAGTCAGAGTATGGCAACTTATTCATAGTCCTTCACGTGGATATTTTGTTTTAGCTGTTTGGCATTTGAAAAATAGGGTTGCCAGGATTTAAGGGTTGAGGTTGGGGTCAATTATTCCAGAATCCAGTTTTGCACGTTTTAGTGCAGGACAAAACAGACATAAAAATTAACATTCTAAAATGCCAAAACCTTTTCCAGTGTAGAGTTTGCAGTAAAAGATTAAGTGTTCTCACTTTGATTTAGACAATGCCATAGATCCTAAGATGTAATTTGCTTAGATGTATCAGTGTATGACATGATTGTTTACTATCCTTGTTGATGAAGAGTTCATTATATAATTGTTAGGCCTTTTGAACTCTCTAACCTTGTTTAAATAATACTGTGCATTTGATTTAATCGGGAAATTACAATTTTTTTTATTATTATTTTCTTTTAATATTTTTGTCTATCTTGGGTTTTAATGGTTCAATCCATGGGTACTTACCCTTGTGCAATGTTTTGTTCACATTTGTAATTGATGGTATTCCCTTATTAGCCATAGATTCCTATATTTTTGGTCACACTTTCTTCCTTGAGGACTCTTCCTTCCGAAGTCCCCAGTATCAGGCTTAGGGCAGATAGTTTTTGGCTTCTTATGTTTCACTACCTTTCCATATTTATCCATCAATAGCTTGTATTCCCCCAAGTTAGTCACTAATAGAACCATAACTGTTAGAGTCAACTAAGAAGTTGGTTGGCCCACCATTTGTAGATTCCTTGTCACAGTAAGAGAGTACTACCATGGCTATATGAAACCTGCTACTAGGGAAACTAGGGACAGATCAATCCAAAAAATACTAGTATACGAACCCATAGAAAATTTGATCTGTTTAAATTAGTTGATTGTTGTTTATGACTAGACTACCCATGGATAGGGTATACATATTATTTTGACAATATTTATAAAAACTTGCTATAACTATTGGAAAGTGAAATAAGAGTATATTTCATCATTGTTCAGAAGACCTAAAAGGGAGCTACCATTTTTGGATCTCAATCAAGGCTTCACCTTTTCATACAACTTGATGGGGTTGGATGAGGTTCCCTCTAATGTAGGAGTTTGTTCCTTGGCTATAACTAGATCTTGTTGGTCTATTTCTCTACCTAGAACCATTATTTCCAAATTAAACAATCTTGCATACTACATCAAATTTCTTATATAGCAAGTTCAAGTCCTTGATGATGGCCTACTATTGCTCACCCTTTTCCTCTACAACCTGTACAATGAGGGATTTGTTAATCATATACACTTCTATCATTCAGAAAACTTGTGTGTCTCTAGACTAGGAGTCTGGAACTCGAACTAGATATCTCAAAGGTGGGTGTCTCCCTCCTCTTACTCCTGATTTCATTTTCCATTCTAGCTATTTCTTGCTTGATTCCTTTGGGAAATCAACTATGTCAATTCCTTACTACTTGCATGGCCTCAACTTGAGCCTGGTGATTCTTTGGTTTGGATTTCTATGGTGGTATGCCATTTAACTCTTTCCATACATTATATGCATTTCCTTAAACAAATATCATAATAAAAATTAACCCTTAAAATAGGAACACCCAAAAAATAGTTAGAATATAATTAAATCATGACAATCCAAAAACATATTGCCATAGTATTTATCTTGAACTCTCAAGGAAATAACTATAACCTATTCATATAATATTGATTAGGTTTCTTGCCATCCTATGGTATTTTCTTTTTCTCAATAGATATCTCACCATGCTTGCTTATGCTTTAGATAAAAAGATAGGGTTTGTCTTGCATGACAAAATCGAAGGTTCCTTCAACACCATAAAAGGATGGAGTCCCATGAGGGTTAATTATCTTTACAAGGAGTTTTCCTTTTAGACCTCTTAAATACTGTTGATTAAACATAATTACATCCCATATCAAGATAATTTTGTACTATGAATTGTATCCTATCATTGATAGTCATGTTTAGTAACAGATGGTTGAATTTTAAGTAGGAGGAACTTACTATTGTGGATTCCTTATCTGGCTTCGTGACAACATAAATATCCATCTTCATTGAGTAAAACTTTGTAATTATAATTTTTAGCTAAACTAGGACCATGAATGTGAATAGATATTGATAGTGAATGAACACCTCTAAGGAGATGTTTGAATGATACCAAGTTAATAGAGATAATGGGAGATGACCTCCTTGGGTAGACAACAATGTCATTATCAACTTATTTTGGAGTGATAGTGGTGCTTTAGTTTTGATTTCTTACAAAAGGATGTCACATGGAAAAATATATTAGAGACAATGGCATTACCACCCAAGGACAGGTCTTTCACAAATGTATTTGTGACATATAGAGGAATAATTCCACATAAGTCACTTTTTCTATAATATGGTTGACTAAATGGAATTTCTTAGGTCCATTTATTGCTTTTGAAGCTTATCATTCATGTCATCTATCTTCTTCTTAAGTCATTTTTTCATGTGTGACTCTTATTTTTCATATAGACCATCCTTTCTCCTACCTCTTCTATTGTTTGATGATTTCTTGCTTGTATTGGGATACCACCTAAATTATAGATGTTGCACCTAGCTTGGATTCATTGGGGTCACATCAATTGTAGTTTTTCTGATTGTTGTGGTAGGTTTATTCCTAAAGTCGATATTTTATGCAACTGTTGATGTCTTTCTTCGAAGGCTTATCAAGACTTGACTTGTGTAATTGCTCCAATTCATGGGACAAAAGGACTTTTTCCTTGTCTTTTTTCATATGATATGGCTTCCAATAATTAGCCATTTTAGACATAGGCTTCTTCTTCCATCCCCCATTTTTTTTATTCTTCTCCCTACTCCATTCTAATAGTTTTCCAATAAATCTAGGAGAAATAGTGTTAACTTTACTTCATAAAGGAAGACAAAAAATTTTAGATCGAAAAATGCAGATTTATAATTTCATCCTCCTTTTACATCTTCTGGGTGACACAGAGGTCGAATTAAGGAGCTTTATCATTCTAATATTTTGATATATCAGAAATCAAAACTCTTCAATTTTTGGCCTCGATGATAATCCTTTCGAGTCTAGATATTGGGATCCCATATTTTGAAATCATTTTTTCAAATTTGAAAATACAAGAAAAAATTGTATCCCCACGGTGGGTTTTATGCTTGGATTTACTAATTAATTTTTTGTGACATTTATCATCCAAACTATTTATTCTTTCATATATATGTGTACATGTCATTTTTTATTTAAATTCTCTTCCAATTTTTTCTGTTAGGTCACCTCTGAACCTCAATTTGCCTTCAACTTGAGAGTTTAAATATTCTTAGATCTCTATTCTTAAAACTGGATATTTTTTATTCTCTTTTCTCTGTTCTCTATTTTGTTCTTATATTTTTTACATTAGTTCCAAATTTTGGAGTACCACAAATGTCTCTCATAGTTCAGCTTCATACTAACATCAATGACATGATTTAATTCTTCAATTACTTCTCCATAGCCTCTAAGAAGGGCCCTACATCTCTACAATGTACCCATAATTTGTTTTACTCCTTTAATTGATCCAACATTATGGTAGGTTGGTTCTGTTATCTACCACTGTGAAGGTGCTGAGAGGAAGTTTTCATCATTCTCCTGGAGCTCATACTTAGACAAAAGAATGAGGGTGGATCAAAGTTCTCCATGAGATGATACCTATTTCTTATAGGCTTTGGTAATAAATTATGGATCGTGAGAATACATAGGGTGGTATGGAATTTTTTCCTTGCAAACCCCTCAACTCTTTTACGTCAAGTGACATTCACCTGATTTGGGATAATAGAATTTTAATAATTATCGGTAGCTTCATCCTCTCCTAAAGTTTGAGGAGTGAGGGATGGATGGATGGAGTTTATAATTCATGGCTTAAGATGAATTGGAGAGGATGACCAGTTGGATCTCCCACCAATGCCTCTTGAATGATTTTTATCAGCTCTAATAATTTTAAGGTTCTCCCTCTCAGTGGCTTTATTAACTATCCAATCTACAATTTTATTGGTTGACCTTCTACTATGGCCAAAAGAGATGTTCATCCTGGCCTTAGCTTGTTCAAGTTAGGTTATCCTATTTTTTATAAACTAATCACTTTAGTTTCCCATGGATTTTCCTACTAGAATGTCAATGAGTAATTTGGAGCCCCATTCAACCTCTACTGAATAGATTCTATTCCTGATGCAAAGTTGGATCCTTTCTATTGAAGCTCTAACCTTTTTACATATATATGTTTATGCCACAACCTCCTTGGTAGTATTTCTTTCAGGGATAGTGGTAAATATTATTTTTTATAATGTTTACTGTGTACTTTTGGAGAGATGGAAATTGGATCATATGTACCTTAGTTGCACTATGAAAGAGTTGGGGTCCATACTAATAGCCTAGACATGGGTGGGCATTGCAGTTTTTATATGTCCACATGGTGGGACATTAAATATATACAATGCATTAACTGCATGAATATGATGTTCACACACACCCATCTAGATTCAGGTTTGATATTGACCTGAGGGTTCCTAAGCTTGAGGATTCATCAAATTCACACAAATCACTGAGTTCTGAAATATAGAAATAGGGAATATGCAACTTCCAAATTCACAAAATGGGAAGTGCATCTAAAACCTGGGTCTATATAAATTTGTGCTTGATGCAGGGGCAGTAGAGCATGACAAACATCCAAATTATTGACCCATTTATGGGAGTTGTTGGGTCTATTAATCATGAGGATCTAGGAATGGATTTTGGAACCAAATGGAAAGAAGAGAAATTACAGAAAGACCATGAAGCAAGATTCCTATGAATTCTTTGCCATAGATAAGTGTAACAAAAGTAGAGCTTAAAGCTTTGAGAAGTCGCCCAAATTTTGTTAATTCTTCCACTGCACCTAAACAAGTTTGATTTTATAATGTGCCAAATTTTTGATAAAAGTTAGCTCAAAATCCATTAAGACTTGCTCCCTTATTCTTTTGTAATGAAAACATCACTTCTTGTAGTCTTCTTCAGTGATGAGTGCCCTAAGCTTTTTGTTGACCTCGATGCTTATAAGATTTGGGATCTGTTTTCATATAACCCATTTTTTTCAAGGGCTATGTCACTAGGTTCCATTAACAAAATCTAAAAAAACTTTGTCCTTACATATTTGTCCTTTAATCACATTGTTATTTTCTTGATAATTTGGGAGATTCTATTATTGGTTCTTCTGCTTTGGGTGGCTTTGTGAAGACCTTTGTGTTTCTCTCCCATTCCTTGGGACATAGAATTCTTGATTTTAGAAAGTCTTCTTATTCCCTTATTTTAAGATTCTGATGGCTTTTATGTAGAAAAACATTTTTGTTCCCATGAAAAATATTATCATTTCCTCATCCCACCATTCCCACATTTTTATTTTCCAAATCAAGTTGGGTGAACTACATATTCACAAACTTTAAAGGGATATTTTTTTTTTATTTCCCATGAGCTAATAATGCTTCCTTTAAATTAAAAGATTCAACTTCAAATCCCTAATCATTCTGATCTTCACTTAGCGTCAATCTATTCAATCTTTCCAACACAAAACCTCACCCTTTTCTTCTGTTATTCTCGGTATAATTAACATTCTTTGGTTCCACATCTACCAAGGAATTCATATTTAATGGAATCTGCTAATAATGAGTTTTTTTTCTTGTCAACTCTCCTTTTTTGATGAGCACCCCTAATAAGTATAATGCCAAGGTCCACTGCAGGTTTGAGAGGATTTCCCTTTCCATTGCAAGAAGATGCTATCACTTGGCTCCTAGAAGCACCAAATTAGGTCCATACACATTTGTCACATTACAACTAAAATCCCACACTCTAGAGAAAGCTAAGGCGATGTGATCCAAAACCTTCCTTGGAAGGAACATCTATGTTACACTTAAGACTCATCCATATTGACATTCCTCTTGACTTCCTATCCGAGTTTTGTATATTCATGTTGCCTATCTAAACACATAAGTTTTCACAATATCCATTCTATGTTCTAGTAGTTTTCTTTCATGAATAACTAAAATATCAGGAATTCCTAAAAGAACCTTTCCCCTATGGTTTCTTTTCAATAGAGTGCCTATGTGATAGATATTCGAAGTTAGAATCTTAACAAAAAGGCCATCACTTTTTTTTTTAACAAGAGTTAGAAAACATGTTGAATTCTTGCGGGAAACTTTGGGACCTCCCTTAGAGTTTGGAAGTGTTAATTTAAAAACGATCTTTGAAACACTAGAATCATTGAAAATATCAATTGGATAAGAATAAATATCTTTTCCATACATAGAATTTTGTTTACGTATGGATCCAACATGAGTATGAGCTTATCAACAATTTCTACCCACTCCCATGTTCTACAATTTGTGAAAGAGGGGAAAACCAAGATACATTGTTGGTAGATCATTTTTTTGGAAACCCATAATTTCGTCAATATTTATCTCTTGACCATCTGCATCTTTGCAAGTCTACATAATTCTTAATATGTTTCTTTCCTCCTAAAAAGTTATCTTCTATTAGTAGTAAGGTATATCAATGATTTGAGCATGAATCATGGGCTTTATTTTGGTCAAAAACTTAAAGGCTTAGATCCCCCTTATTCTCTTGCTTTTGTGATAAGGCCTTTCCCAGGGCTTATATCAAGGTTATAAATAAAGAAGGATAATGGAAAATCATGGTTTAGACTTCTTGATTGTTTCAAATATTTGGAAGGTCCTCCATTTATGATAACATTAAAAGATGCAGTTGGTTAGTAATCAAGCACCCAGTTCACCCACTTTGAACATAAATCAAATCTTAACAAATTTTCCCTTTGAAAATCTCGCTTCTATGTCAGATGCCTTAGCTAGGTCCATTTTCAATAACATGTCACTTTCTTTCTTAAACTTGATAGAATTGTTGGATTCTTGTACCAGAAACAAACTATCTGCAATCGTCTCCCTGGAACAAAACCTTCCTGATACTCCAATATCAAACTTCTTAGGATTTTCTTTGGCCTTGTTTCTATCATATTTCTGATCATTTCTTAGTATGCGTTGTGTAGTGGGTCTCTAACACCCAAACAATGTGGCAATGTTGGTGTTTGGGGGTTTAGATGTATTTATTTCAAGAAATTTAGGATATAATGATTGTAATCTATGTATAAGGGGACAAGCCCGCCTCTCTGTAATAGAGACATAGAGATAATGTGCTCAGAGGGTCCTTAGTATGCCTTTGGCATTAATTATTGTTTGCAAACCATGGTTTTAACCTGTGTGTTGAATTAAATATTAAAGTAGGTGCTCATAAATAAAGAGATTGTGTTTATGATGCCACAAGTTGTGTATTCATGTTCATTTCTGATCTACTAGAATTAGGAGTTAAACCTCTATTGATTCCTCCAATTATAATGTTGTGTGGCAGAATGCATTTCTTAGTTGCTAATAACACTTTTTTCAGATCTTAATAAGTATTATTGAACTTGCCTGTGGGCTAGAACAAGGTATGTAAATCTACACGTGTAAGCTGGAGGTGTCTTCATCAATTTTGTAGACCTGTTCCTATAGCATCCAGAGGATCTGTTGGGCACCAAATCGGGCTATCTTTCTGTTGCATTTCCATCACCCTTTTTGACCTTTTTGCACTTATTTACCCATGTTTACTATGCTAAATTTACAAGGTAAACACCCCTAACTTGTCTATTGGAATATTTTATTAATGAAGTAAAGTCACGGAGTTTGCCTATTCGCAGCACTAAAATGTATGTTTGACCGCAGCTTCTAGAGAACAAGAACCAAAGCTTCAACATTCCACAACAGATCTGCTATTCACAACAATGACCAGCCATAGGGAGGCCACGCAGCTGGAGTCGCAGATCCCTGAACCATTCTTGGGCATCTTGCTGATCTCGTCTGTCTGGTGTTGGTGCCGTTCCAAACTAATGTATATTTCGGGGGTTACGATTACCATGTTTTGGGGAAAGAGGTTGTGCTCCCTCCCTGTGTATAAAAGAATAGTTTATTCTTGTAATTGGGGACGCCCCATTGATATTGTAGTAACCTTTTTCAGATTAATAAAGTATCATCTATTTTGTTGTTCTAATCTTCGCTGTGACTAACGTAGCCCTAATCAAAGAGTTGGGCCTGCTCTTCTGATCAGGTTCTACGTCCTTTTGTGTGTGTTATTTCTTAGTTTATGCTTGCTATTACAATCATTTAATTCTTGTAATTTCTTTTCTGAAGTGTGTAATTGATTTAGTTTCACAGCAATGTTTTGAATCTTAATCGTGAACCCTTGATCGGAACGGACTGTGCTCTTGCCCCTGCATATACCTTGCGTGTTGCCTTGAAAGGATATGCACCCGGATTGATAAATTAATGTCGGAATAGGGTGAATAAATCATTCATACCTCGACACCAACATTTTTGCGCCACTGCCAGGGAGGCTAACAAGGTGTAAGACAATGATCCAGACCAACCAGAGGGTCAATCTCTCATCCTGGGGAGAGAACGAGTTTTCTCACTCTACTTCAGGTCCTGAGTGTAGGTGTTCTTTTCGCTTGTTTATTTTTGCTTTTTTGTTTGATTTTGGGCCACTCTCTTATCCTGGGGAGGGAGGAGTCTTTTGATGCCCTGCTCTAGGCCTTGAGTTAGATTTATTTCTTTTAAACCCTTGTGTGTTACCCTAGGGAGGGAGGAGTATTTTGATGCCCTTCTTCAGATCTAGAAGTATTAGGTCTTCTCGAGGTGTGTGTTTGTTTCTGGTTCTTGTCTTGGGGAGGGAGGAGTCCTTTGATGCCCTGCTCCGGGCCCTGAACCCTAGATTTTTGTTTTTTTAGCTGCCTTTCTTTTTGTAAGTTCTTTCGTCTTGGGGAAGGAATGGTCCTTTGACACCTTACTTCAAGATTGAAGCATTGTAGGTTCATACCAAGACCTTCCATCATACCAACTTTTGTATGAACAAAGAACCAAATAAGAGGGGCAGAGGGAGAGCCCCAAAGAGGGGAGGACCAGATCTGGGAAGAAAGACCTATATCCAGCAAATTATAGCAAAGGCTAAATCAAAAGCATCCTCTCGCGCAGCCGTGAGACTAGGGGCACGGAGAGTGAAGTCTAAGGGACAATCAGTAGATCAACCAATGTTGTCTACAACATTCTTTGGTGATTCGACACAACAGGTCCCTCTAGTAGTTGAAGAAACATCCAGTAGTATACTTGACCAGGGAAACCTTACGTTGGGAATAGAAGGAGAAGAGGTCGCAAGCAGGACATCGACAGAGTCAGACCACTCCAGCAAAGGAAAGGAGGTTGTAGCTGAGGGATCAAGTCATCAGGACACAGGAGAAGGGAACAAAGGAGTACTTGCATCACCAAGGGACCGAGGAAGTGCTGCTAAAGCAACTCGAATCCGAGTGGTAAGGAATCCTCAGCCATCTTCCATAGAGCCTGTTGAAATTCCCAGTGGTTATTGGAAGATATTTATGGCTCCCACAACCTCCACCATTGATTTTCCGATCAGGGATCTGGGAGCCGGTGCGCCCACAAAGCCTATTCCATTAGCAACCTTACCAAACTTTCATGGGCTTGTTTCAGAAGACCCTGACACATTTCTATTCGAGTTTGACATAGTGTGCCGGGGGTATGACTACATGATGGATGCCCAAAAGTTAAAAAAATTTCCTTCTACATTAAAAGGAATGGCTCTGCGATGGTTCATGGGCCTTGGAGGAAGCTCTATTGCCACATGGGATGATATGCAGACAACTTTTCTGGAAAAATACCAGGACCACTGCAAATCTCAGAACATCAAGGAGGAAATTTTTAATTTCACACAAAAAGAAGATGAGAGATTGGAGGATTGTGTGGAATGATTCAAGTACACCTTACAGAGGTCAGGTCACTCTGACCTGGATAAGGAAATTTTAAAAATTATCCTCGTTCGATCTTTCCGTGAGTACTCGATGGAACTATTAAACATTGTGGGAAAGGGAGACATCTCTAAGGAAACCTTTGATGTTATCTGTGAGCTATGTGTCCAGTGCTCAAGGGTTCTTGCAAGAAACAGATAAGGGGTTCGCTCAGCAAAGGGGTCTGGCAGGGATGTTACGAAGGCAGAAATCGGGAACCTGCTAGACAACCTGAGAATGGATATCCTTAGTACTCTATCAACATATATGGATACGTTACAAGTAAAATAGAAGCAGCTGGAATTGGATAGGACCATGGCGATATTCTGCCCAAAGTGTAGAAAGAAGCATCCAAAAAGGGAATGTCCACTAAACTCCATAGAGGAATGTGCAATCTGTGAGCTAAATCATGCAACAAGTTCATGCCCCTCCTTGCCAGGCCTGAAAGCAGTATTTCAAGGGACAGGGGAAGACACAGAGCAACTATACCTCATGGGGTCTAGAAAGCCATGGCAGCCTCGACCACCGATGGGAAATCAAGGTATGTACTCAGATCCATCTCAGTATTTCAATAATTTTAATATGAATCCTCAGTCCATGCCCTATCCTCCCATGTGGCCACAATACCAGTTTCCACCTTGGTAGCAGTGGAACCCTCAAGCCAGTTCGAGCTCCCCATGGGCTCCAACTTGGTGAGGATCCTCTCCTGGGTAGTTCCCTCAACTGATGCCACAGCAGCAACTCCAACTGCCCTCTAATGTGCCTCCTGGTAATCAACCTGCCCGTCCTCAGCTTCCAATCCAACCCAATCTGAATCCCAATAATAAGGGAACTCATCAAGCTGACATTCTTAAACTACCTTCATACAACATTTCCACTACAGAGTTGTATGAAATGAATCTACGATCAAGGTGAATAGTTAATGTTCAACCTCCTCCAGTTATCATTGGACAACTTGATAGTGAAGGTAAGGAATCAAAACCAATTAATAAAGAGCCAAAACAGACTGATAGAAACCGGGCACCTCTTGTAAAACAACATCAATCTGAACCACCTTACCTAGAAAGTCTAATTTTGAGTAAATCAAGCCCTAAAGCTGAATTTGATTTATTAGGAGAATTGCAGAACTTATTTGTTAAAATTCCCTTGTTACAAGCTATGAAGGATGTGCCAATATATGCAAAGACTCTTAGGGAATACTGTTCAAATAAACTTGCGAAGAAATCCAAATACCCCCTTACTATTCATGTTATGGGAAAATTATCGGACTTCGTGATGGGAAAATCAATGCCTGTAAAGTATGGAGATCCAAGGAACCCGATTTTGACAGTACAGATTAATGGGGTAGAGATTCCAAATGTGCTGGTAGACCTGGGTGCTGCCATCAATGTTATCACCACTGAAACCATGCATGCAGTAGGTCTTCATAACTTGAAACATACACCTATACTATTGGAATTGGCAGACCAATCTACAGTTAAACCTGTAGGGAAGTTGGAAGATGTAACAATTTCAGTGGATTCATGGCACTATCCCATAGATTTTCTGGTTTTACATACGCAATCTTCGGTGGGTGGCCATCCTTTGATTTTGGGTAGACCATGGCTGGCTACTACGGATGCTTACATTGGGTGCCATTCAGGGCACATGGTTATTTCAAGTGGGCACAACACTAAGAACCTAGTGTTATACCCACCTGCAGAACCAAACCCGTCCGCAAAACCAACAGGTGGAAAGAAAATTTTATATAGGAAAGAGCCTAAAACGGAAAATGAGGAGCTGAGACCAGTCCTCACTATTGGACATGCCCTTAAGTTGAAAATGGAATCGGAAGATGATGCAATCACCTCCTTTATGGATGATCCTTGCTCCGTTTCCGAGCCAAATCAACAAATCCTAAAATCTATCCTAAGCTGTGAGACTCAGGAAACAATTGATATAGCAGAAGGATCAGAGGAGCTACCTGTTGATGCACCCCATGAAAGTGTGCCAGTGGAACTAGAACTAGGAAAAACCCTGAATATTAATCCAAACTTGTCAGAATCCCAGAAGAAGCAGCTCATGGATGTCCTTCGGAAACATAAAGAAGCCTTCGCCTGGGATTACTCAGATATGAAGGGGATTCCTACTAATTTATGTACCCATCATATATACATTAAGGAGGATTGTCGTCCTGTGAGACAACCTCAGAGAAGGATGAACCCCACATTGAAAAATGTTGTGAAAGAAGAACTTCAGAAATTACTGGACGTAGGTTTTATTTACCCCATCTCAGATAGCCAATGGGTCTCCCCATTAGTAATGGTCCCCAAGAAAAATGGTAAATGGCGGATATGTGTGGATTATCGAGAATTAAATAAGGCAACGCAGAAAGATCATTTTCCTTTGCCATTTATTGATCAAGTTTTGGACACATTGGCTGGCAAAAAGTTTTTCTCTTTTCTAGATGGGTTTAGTGGGTATAACCAGATCCAGATAGCTCCTGAAGATCAAGATAAAACCACTTTCACATGCCCCTGGGGAACATTTGCATACCGGGTCCTTCCTTTTGGCCTGTGTAATGCTCCTGCAACGTTCCAGAGGGAAATTTTGGGGATCTTCTCTGATTTGGTAGAGTACGACATTGAAATATACATGGATGACTTTACTCCATATGGGGATTCATTTATTGAAGGGCTGAAAAATTTAGAAAAAGTTCTCGAAAGGTGTATACAAGCGCGTGTCTCTCTGAGTATGGTAAAATTCCATATGATGATGGAGGAGGGAATTGTTCTGGGACATTTGCTCTTAGCTGAAGGAATCCGGATGGACCCAGCAAAGATAAAGGTAATTCTGCACTTCCCAACACCCAAAACGCCCACGCATGTACGCAACTTTATTGGTTGTGCTGGTTATTACAGGTGTTTTATAGAAAATTTTACTAAAGTAGCACATCCACTTTTTCAATTAGTAAACAAAAGATTCAGATTTTGTGTGGACAGAGGACTGTGATGCAATATTTACGAAAATTAAGGAATTGGTATCCAGTGCTCCGATCCTTAGAGGACCAAACTGGGCATTACCTTTCCATATTCACACGAATGCTTCCCAAACAACGATTGGTGTAGTATTGGGACAACAAGAGGACAGAGTACCATACGCAGTTTACTATGTTAGTAAGAATTTGGCTCCTGTTGAATTAAACTACACAGTGACTGAGAAAGAGTTCCTTGCTGTCATTTATGCCATCAACAAATTCCGACACTACATTATCGGGTATCCTACTTTTGTGCATACTGATCATGCAGCTATCAGGTATTTAATGAATAAACCTATTACCCCTAGTCGCATTACAAGATGGCTCTTGCTACTACAGGAATTGGATATTACTATAGTAGACAAACCAGGGAAGGATAATATAGTTGCAGATTTCTTACCTAGGATGAACATGATGGTAAGAATACACCAATTGAAGATAATTTTCCAGATGAACATCTTTTTGCAGTTTCTGCTAATACTCCGTGGTATGAAGATATTGCTAATTATCTTGCTACAGGGAAGGTGCCTCGTCATCTGTCATACAAAGAGCAAAGGAAGACTATTCACTAGAGTACCCAATATTCATGGATGGTAGGATATCTCTTTCATACAGGGATTGACCAATAGATTCAGCATTGCGTGGCAGAAGATGATATCTATGAGATATTAAAAGCTGCACATGATGGACCCTGTGGAGGACATTTTGCAGATAAAAGAACAGGTCACAAAGTGTTGCAAATGGGATATTACTGGCCCTCCATCTTTCGTGATGCTCGGGATTATGTCCGAAGGTGTGATAGCTGTCAATAGATGGGACAACCTGGGAAAGCAGATGAAATGCCTCTACAACCCCAGATAGTCCTTGAACCATTTGAGAAATGGGCCATTGATTTTGTTGGACCCTTCAACCCACCTTCTCATCAGAAAGCTTACATCCTGGTTTGCACTGATTATGTAACTAAATGGGTGGAAGCCAGAGCGGTCACGAGAGCAACAAAGCAAGTAGTGGAAAACTTTGTTTTTGAAGAAATCTTTGCTTGATACGATACTCCAAGGGAAACTGTATCAAATGGAGGATCACAATTCACATCTCACATGATAGGAAAGTTGATGCAGAAATATGGGGTCAAACATAGAGTGACAACCCCCTATCACCCCTAGGTGAACGGACAAGTAGAAAGCACAAACAAGATATTGGAAAATATCTTGACAAAAACAGTAGCAAGTCATCGTCGGGACTGGGCACAAAAACTTCCAGAAGCTTTATGGGCATACAGAACAACATGGCGAAACACAACTGGGTTTTCTCCATTTGAATTAGTCTATGGGAAATTCCCCTTGTTTCCAGTAGAATTTGAGATCAGTACACTCAGAACAGCTCTAGAAGTAGGCCTAGACCTATCAGAAGCATAGAAACACTGACTGGAACAGCTGAATGAGTTGGACGAGATTCGATCAATAGTTGTCCAGAAGACTACTGTTTTTCAACAACAGAGAATGAAATGGCATGATAAATTTATCAAAAGTAAGGTGTTTCATGTGGGGGATTGGGCATTACTTTATGACTCCTGATTTAAGGATTTCAAAGGCAAGCTTTGCACTCACTGGATGGGGCCATATCAAGTGGACGTAGTGTTCGACAATGGAACGGTTAGATTAATTACAATAGATGAGAATCATACCTCGTTCTTAGTAAATGGACACCGTCTAAAACTATACCACCACCCAACCTCTAGAGATGACTTTGTCAAACACCTTTCTGATTCATCTGATTTAATGGTTGTTGGAATGAAGGACATCCTCACTCTGTTCTATCTATACATATATATAAACTAAAAAAAAAAAACTGTTATTACTTACTTGTTTGTATTTTGCAGGAATAACGAAGGAATATGGCCAGGAGAAATGTAACACTCGACGCTGTTACTCCACCGGTACTGCTATTAAGATGTTGTTGTTACTCCACTGGTGTGTGCTAATACTCCACTAAGTGTTGTTACTCCGTAACTACTATTACTCCGCTAAGTGTTGTTACTCCATAACCGTTGTTACTCCGTAACTGCTGTTACTCTGCAACTACTGTTACTCTGCAACTACTGTAACTGCTCTTACTCCATAACTTCTGTTACTCCGCAACTGCGGTTACTCCACTAGTGTTGTTACTCCATAATTGTTGTTACTCTGCAATTGCTGTTACTCCACCGGTGCTATTACTCCATAACTGCTATTACTCCATAACTTCTGTTACTCCGCAACTGCCGTTACTCCACTAGTGTTGTTACTCCGTCGGTGCCGTTACTCTGCAACTGTTGTTACTCCGCTGGTGTTGTTACTCCGTAACTGCCATTACTCTGTAACTGTCATTACTCCTCCCTTTCCGTTACTCCGTCGTTGTTGTTACTCCCTGTTGTTGCTACTCCCTGTTGCTGTTACTCCGACATTTTTCTATTACTCCACCATAAGGTAGGTCCCTAGGTACGTCTCTGCTGATTTTACGGATTTAATTAAAATATTCCAAAAAGACATTAGAACGTGCCATGGATGGCTGTAATTAAGTTGGGGGGGGGGGGACCGTCATAATAAACAATGGCATACCTCGAAAAAGAATTCATGACACACGATCCTCACCTAACAAAATCTAATGATTTTGGTACTTTGTAATCATAACTTTGATGTGTTGGAATGCGTATTTGTATGCGCAGAGTCATAATCAGTCACCTCCCCAACACACTGCATTAAATTTCTGAAATATCTAACAGTACCACCATAACCTGTCATCATTTTCAAACGTACCAGTACTGTTTCATCCGTTGTCCCCAAAAGCGACCATGATGTTATTTTAGTTGCCAACGGTTTGGAGCCCTGTCATTCTCCCCTGCCAGCCAACTGCATTCGTCATGCTGATCCTGCCTCTACAGCGATGGGTGGACGATCTGTGCGGCATGAGCCTGAAGATACAATGAGAGTTCGGAACAATCAGGAGGTATGGCAGGTTTTTGAGAACGCAGGCTGGAATGTTTACTTTGACAGGTTGAGAGGGTCGAACGAAGAAATTACGACAGAATTTTCACTCAACTTGGGAGAAGAAAGCTCTCGGGTCCACGGAATTGAAATCCCTGTGACAGAGGAAGCCATTGCAGAAGTCAGTGGGCTCCCTCAAAACGGACAGCGATGGTTTTCAAGAAGGACTTCCCTTCCAAAGTTTCCCGAAGCCTTTTTATAGGCGGGAGAAAGCATTATGCAGAAGGGTCGGGGATACGACCAAAACTCGCTACCACATCCATGGGGAGGAGTAGCAGAGTTCATCATAAAATATATGACTTGCGAAGGGAGATACTCCACCATATTCAAATACCATCTCCGCATACTAGCTCACCTGCAATTTCCCCAAGCAGAAGCTTTCTCAATGAATGTGCCTTATTTCCTATTGAGAAGCCTTCACCTAATGGCACATTCAGCTCAGGGGTCGTGACAGGTATTGGTGGTCATCACCCACCATGGGCTGGTTCAGCTGTTAGTAATGAATGCCATCAGACGAATTCTGATCCTGTGGGAATTGTTTTGGGATTCTACAGAGGAAGAAGTAGCAACCACTGTGGATGCCAGAGAATAGGAACCAGAAGCCATGGAGGAAGAAAATGCAGGAGAAAATGATCTTGTTGAACAAGAGGAATCGAAAGAGATGGAGATGGAAGCTAAAGAATTTGAAGAAGAGGCTACTCTCCAAGAGGAAGCCAAAATAGTGGAGCCAATGGAAGATGCGGGAGTTGACACAGAAGGGCCCATTAGTGCCATGGCCGAGGCTGTCCCACAAGAACCAGCATCGCCTGTGGAACTAGCAGGGCAATTTGATAGCATGATAACCACAGAGACAGGACCACAACAGGCAAGAGCGGGCGATTTGGTTGATACTGCAACTGAGAGTACCCCATAAGGACCTCTTGCCACCATGGAGCTGATGGAGGAGGATCAACCGAATGAAGAAGAGTTCGTGACCACCCCGACCTTAGAGCCAATGGAAGAGGAGGAACAAGGACAAGAAGGGCCTGGAGCTGGGGAAGCCATGGTACCCATGGAAGAAGCTCTAGGAGAACTAGGGCATGAGGTTGGAGCTGACCCACAAGAACCAGCATCGACCTCGGGACCGAACATTGAAGACTCGTGCCAGTTCTCCTTTTTCTCCTCTATCCCAAGAGGAGCAAGGGTAAATCGTTCCCCTCGGTGCAAAGAAGAAGATCTCGCCATTCCTCTAGCTTTGAATTTATCACAGAGGCCACAACTGTGTGGGGTGGATGCTACTCAGGTGACAGGCACTTCGGAGCCTGAAAGGAGAAAAGAGGTAGAGGTCCCTGAGGCTGGGGAACCAGGAAGGATTCCAACAGACACATTAGCAGGAGAGCATCTCGCAAGGGCATCACTGGTCACGGTGAGTGCGCATGAAGAGGAAGTAGCTGTTGGCGAAGAGGAGGGACCAAGCCAAGCGGTCACGACGAATGAGCTAATGAAACATCCAAGTGAGAAGGTCGTGAAGTAAGAGATAATCGAAGAAGAACGGGCAGTGGAGGAAAACCTAACAGTCGGCACAGTAGAAGCTGTCCCGGGGGATTTACCTCCAGCTTCCGAAACAGAGGAAGTTCTGGTTAAGTAGGAATGGGTAGAGCTGTGTGAATAATGAAGACTCCCAGTCAAACAAAAATATCAATTGTAGTTTAAAGAGACAATGCGGCTTAAGATGGAGGTCAAGAAACTAAGGAAACAGGTACATAAAATGCAGAAGCAGATGAAGAAATACAAGCGGCAAGCTAAAAATTCCAAGGCCATAGGAGTAGAAGTAGAGACTCAGATGGACCAAGTAGCCACAACCTCTGCTGCCACTCAAACAGACCCGGTCGAGTGATTGTTTGAAGACTGTGAGTATGCCTTAGCGGCCGAAGTACAGACTTGGAAATCTACTGTGGCTTGTTATCAAAATGAGGTCAGAAGAACTCAGGAACGAGCCTCCACAACCATTTTTGAATATGTGGAGCGCATAGACATCATGAGACTAAGGCATGCGAAGCAGTAGCTCAAGATGGAGCAGCTGGAAAAGCAAGTGGCAGAGCTGAAAACTGATAAGGAGCAGATGTTCAATTTGGTGCAAGAGGTGATGGCATGTCGCCCCCCTACTTCTTGTTATTCTTTATTCTTACATGAACGTTTTCTTTTATTCTGCATGGAGAGCATAAAAAACGAGATTAGTTATGAAATAGAAGATGGTGTACAATTCCTCCGAATAATGAGGAGTCATGACGTGCCAACTCAGCATTTGATGTGTGAGTTTTACCTGCACAGGTATCTACTACGTCTGGATAGAGAATTCAACCCGGTCCCATATGTGGGGTACATTCATTTAAGGGCCCTCACCTCTTACACTTTTAATTAGATCAGCTGGCAGAAGGCTTTTAACACTTTTGAATCCAATTAGGTTACAAGGCCATTTATAGTAAGAGGAGAACATGAGAGGTCAATCACAATGTTCACTAAACACAACACCCTTTTGGGAATTGAGGGGAATAGAGACAGAATGTTGAGGACACAAAATTGGTGCCTTGATCTTTGTTTCAGGCAATTAATCACATTTCAAGATGAGGCCCTTGATTGCTGTCAGAAAAGGTGGCTGATGTCACCTACAACTGTCCGGACCAGGGAACGTTTTGGGGCACCAAATTTTGCACGAGTGCTCCCCAGAGTGCCCAAATATGTGGCATGTGTCTGAACATGTGGGGTCCAATGGATGGGGATCCAGTTTCAGTTTCCTACTATTTGGTTGCCTGTAGAAAATTACACTCTAGTGTATAATGTTCCGGCAGACTGGTGGAAGGAAGTCCTCCTTTCAGATGGTTTTAAAGTTCCAGGAACAGAGATGGTCATAGAATATGATCTTACTCAGCTTCATGAAGCCTACAGTCTACAAAATCCAGACCTGCGGAGGCGGCGAACTGCATGAGGGCATGTAGAAGGCTAGTTGGGGGGAGATGTTGGGCACCAAATCGGGCTATCTTTCTGTTGCATTTCCATCACCCTTTTTGACCTTTTTGCACTTATTTACCCATGTTTACTATGCTAAATTTACAAGGTAAACACCCCTAACTTATCTATTGGAATATTTTATTAATGAAGTAAAGTCACGGAGTTTGCCTATTCACAACACTAAAATGTATGTTTGACCGCAGCTTCTGGAGAACAGGAACCAAGGCTTCAGCATTCCACAATAGATCTGCTATTCACAGCAACGACCAGCCATAGGGAGGCCACGCAGCTGGAGTTGCAGATCCCTGAACCATTCTTGGGCATCTTGTTGATCTTGTCTGTCTGGTGTTGGTTCCGTCCCAAACTAATGTATATTTCAGGGGTTACGGTTACCATGTTTTTGGGAAAGAGGTTGTTCTCCCTCGCCGTGTATAAAAGAACAGTTTATTCCTGTAATTGGGGACACCCCATTGATCTTGTAATAACCCTTTTTAGATTAATAAAGTATCATCTATTTTGCTGTTCTAATCTTCGCTGTGACTAACGCAGCCCTGATCAGAGAGCTGGGCCCGCTCTTCTGATCAGGTGTTGTGTCCTTCTGTGTGTGTTATTTCTTAGTTTATGCTTGTTGTTACAGTCATTTAATTCTTGCAATTGATTTTATGAAGTGTGTAATTGATTTAGTTTCACAACAATGTTTTGAATCTTAATCGTGAACCCTTGGTCGGAACAGACTGTGCTCTTGCCCCTGCATATACCTTGCGCGTTGCCTTGAAAGGATACACACCCAGATTGATAAATTAATGTCGGAATAGGGTGAATAAATCGTTCATACCTGGACACCAACAGGATCCACACCCATTTGGAGTTAGTTCCAAATTTTTGTAATGTACAGTCAGAAAAACTACATCAGTTTTGATATTAGAGCAACCCCAAAAACATCCCAGAGGGGAATCCATTTGAACTGGGAAAGGAGAAGCATGAGGAATGTTGGACTTAGAATGATGTGGATGAATCACTGTGAAGATGAATTGTAATTGAATCCAAATTCTAGTAGCACGAGTGAGAATATGAACAATAGAATGCGAGAATCCCTATTGGAGGTGTTGATCCCACAGAAAGTTAGCATCCTTGGGCTCATGTAATTAGTATCAAAATATTATCTTCCAATCTACATTTTTTGTTGTTTAGTTAATTTTCTTAGTAGGAGTAATAAAGAAGTTTCCACTGCTACAAAAATTCTGTGGATCCATGCATTGCCACAAAATTCACACATTGCTATAGAATTGATGCACTACTACGAAATTGCTAAAGACAAATGCATGGGAATTAATTGGGACAGTCAAAGGGAGATTCACCATGCACTACCCTTGGGATTCATTGAGACAACTCAGGAGGAGGTGAAGTGCCACTAAGATTGTTGGACTACCATGTGAAATTAACAGTTTGAGGGTTAGTTGTAAATCTAGTGAATTAACTAAAGAGAGTTTAGTTCCAACAATTTGCAATGGGAGAAGAGAAGGTTCAACTCCAATTCTGAAATAGGAGAGAAGGTTCAACTCCATCTCTACAATAGAATAATGGGTTCAACTCCAATGAACTAAAATAAGAAGAAGAGAATGAATACCATCTCATGTTTAGGGAATTTTGAGATTGATTGGCAGTATGATCATGCTAGTCTAAAACAATATGAATTGTGGAGAGACTACAACCTCCAGATTTCATTTCACAAGCCCAAATCAACATATTATTCAATAAGGGTTTAGGTTTTCCTTTTGTTTTATGTTATTTACATTATTAATTATATCATATTTAGTTTTGTAGCATCTGTATATTGTGACTGCTTAAGTACACTACTTTTGTGGTCAATGCACTTGGCGAGTTCCAATCTAGTTCCATCATTGTATTAGGGAATTATAGAACCATATCATACATCAAGCGGTATTAGAGAAATGTTTAACTCTGGTTCAAAATTTATAAAATTATTAGAGCTAATTCTTTCTTTAAATTTGGTTTCCACAAGATCAATTCTTGTGCAACTGTGGTAGCAAGGAAACAGGTAGAGGGTTGTTTCAACTTGAATTTACTGGAAGAAGAGTTGTGGGAGGTAGTGTAGAAAGAAAATGAGTTTGTAAGAGATATAAATATTCTGCCCTCTTTATCCTTAGGGACTCCACCATCCCTTGCCAACCCAAGTTTATATCTGGTTTCTATGTTAAATTGAAGTTTAATCATCTCATCCTTAGGAGGGATCCAAGTCACTTGAGGATCTGGAGTATCCTTTCTTTATTCTCCTTTAATGGGACAATTTTGAATTTTTTTTACATTAATAGGTCATTAGCTTATGAAATTATGAGAATGTGGATAAGTTTTTCATCAAAATGCCTTAATGCATTGTTGTTATCCAATATAAAGTTAAAGGTAGAATATAATATTTTTATTTAGGATGAATAGCAACTTCATATGTTATGAACAATCACTTGTTGTCAAATGAGATAATACTATATTCTATTGCACAAACTTCTTTATGATGGAAACTTTCAACTGCAACCCCATACCCTTATTTTTCATATGAAGCTAGCATAGTATTCATTGAATCATATCCCTTCTTATGTTTCCTGTATATATATTCAAGTATGTAGAGGTAGAGACTGTTTCTATGGCAAGATGTAGAATTAGTATATAAGAGGGCATAGGAAGCGTATAAAGTGTTTATTTGGAACAAAAATAACTTCATATATTCTTCAATCATTTTTTTAAGATGAGATAGTATTATATACCATGGCACAGTCTTCTTTATGATGGAAAGATCTAATTTTAAATCCACATCCTTCTCATATGAAAGTAGCCTAGTATTGGGGTGAATCACTCAGTGGTTTTCCCTTGTTATGTTGTCAGCACATATTGAAGAACTATGTAGAGGTTGAGATTGGTTCTATGATAAGATGTAGAATCTATATATAACAGGGTATATGGTAGTTCATTTCATGGGCACCACCCCATCCCATCCCCCCAAAAAAGGAAAAACACCCCTTCCTCCTAGCCATTCCAGATTTGTTAGTGACCTCATTCCAGTGACAATTTTCTGGGTGGTTGTATTTCCAATATGGAAATGGGCCATAATCTAAGTTGTACAAGTTTATGGAATGAGGGAATGTCAGAGACATGGGTATGAGTGTATGGAATATTTAGAGGCTTTGCCTAAATTTCAAGGGAATGGAAGGTTGGAAGTGGATATATATATATATATATATCTATATCTATCTATATATATATATATCTATATATATATATATATATATATATATATATATATATATATATATATATATATATATATATATATATATATATATATATATATATATATATATATATATATATATATATATATATATATATATATATATATATATAGATATATATATATATATATCTATATATATATATATATAGATTACTTTTTTAAAATACAAAAAAAAAAAATCCAAAAAATAGGAAAGAAATTCAAAAATACATAGGAACATATATTTCCCATGTATGTACCTTATTACATTTTTTTCCTGAAGGAAAATCGTAATTTCCATTAAGTGTAGTGAAAATTACATTTTTACATATGCACATTGTGCATGCAAAAAAATTGTTTTGTGAGAAAATAGTCAGTCATCAAAAAATCAAAATTGGGATTTAATGCCCATATCATGTCCCATCGCATAAAATGTCCATAGATAAATACATATCAACTTATTACATATTAATAAAATTCATGATTACACAGAGTATTAGAGTATTAATAGTTGTGGACAAGTTAGTAATGATGAAGGGTTAGAAGAACCAAGTAAAGAGAAGTCCAAGGCAAGTGGCAGTTACAAGTTATTTGATGTTAACAATAGAAGTTGAAGAAAAATGAAGGTAAATTGTAAAGGTTTCTAAGATTGAAACTGGAGTTAGATTTCACTAGTTTTAAGAAGGGAAAAACCTTATCCTTCATATGGCATATCCAACAATAGTTGTTCCAAAAACAATAGCAGATTTGGTGGCTAAATTTGTCAGCAACAAAGGAAGACCACATGTGGTATCAAGCAATACAAAATGCAGATAGCAGTACCATTAGATTATTGATATTCCATAAAGAAGAGTGGCATGATTACCTCAGTAGTGATGATTTCACTCATTTATATGATGGCATCAGGTGATACTATATGACTTCATGAATCCATAATACTTCTAAGCGGTGAACATGTCTAATGCAGTAGGGAAGACCTAATTCCATTCATAAGCAAAATCTCTGCAGCACCTTGCAAATGAGTCTGCAAATAATCAATATGATTTTTCAGTGAGAAATATTCCTAACACATTATTCCATGTACCCAACAATGGATTACTTATTCAACAGAAAACATTTTTTCCACGTAGATATCAATGTCAACGACAAGAAAAATATTTCTGAAATGAGACTAGGAAATGGGAAAACAGATAGTAGAACGTTGCCTAGACCTGAAACATTAGAAAAATGCACAGTAATATGAGGCACCATGCTAAAAATAAAACTAAAATGAAAAGGAATGATTAAAAAAAATCTGATCTGAGATGTCCAAAATTGTTAAAAAACAATGCACATTTGTGGCATCAGAAAGCACCTCTTTCGGTAGCAGAGGTGGAGGTGTGACGTGAAGAAATATTCTAATGTTTGAGGTACATAGAACAAGTAGAGGTTCAAAATGATATAGAAATTAAAAGGGTGAGATTTTGGGTCTCTTCTTAGCATTTCCGTTGAGGAGATTGAAAAATACCATTGATAATAGTTTAATAATGGTGAACTATACATCAGTTTTGTAGGTCCTTAGAGCACCAGAGGGACCAGCTCCATATAGTTCCATAGCAAGGTGCTCCTGACATGTCTGGCTACATCCCAATCCCATAGGAGTGGCCAGTGACCTATTCAGAGTTTCTTCCTTTTGATCACAGATGCTAGGAATATCCCTTGCTTATACATCCCCCGATGATCATATGATTGGATCTATTGCTGGCCCGAGGGGACTTTGATAGTGCACCTATATCCAGTTCACCTTCCTTTCCATCATTCATTAGACTCAGGAGCCCATAACATATCTAGCTCCAATGCAAGACCTTACCATATCACTCACACGTTCATTTTTAGTAGCCATTGATTATTTTGTATTATACCACGTCTCTTATGTATGTGTTGAAACAACATCACCACTAATTTCTTTCTCTCTATATGTTATTTTTATCATTTTTTCTAGAATATGCACTTGCACTCCTACATTGTAGTCATATTGACTGCACTCCTATTCAGTCCCACTGACCTACTTTTGTGACTATCAGTAGGAAATTACTAAATTTACTTACAAACTTTAGTGAAAACAATTATAGGTAGCATTTAAATGCCCAACAATGGTGTCACATGTAGGGATATGCAAGTAAGCAATGTCCAAACTATCCCTATGGTTGGTAGTGTGGAAGAAGCACCCAAAAGAGTGGTGTGAATATGAGAATGGAGAGGTTGGGATGTTTTGGATGCTCTAAAATCCATTAGTGGGAATTTAAAAACATTTAGTTACTACTACGAAGCCCATGGGTATGGTTCCCCTGAAACCTGTAAGTAGTTCTTATGTAATCCTGGTTGTAAATTTGTAATCCACAATCTGCTTGCATTTTGTAGGAAGTACAATAGATATATCCAATTATAAGTTTTATTTTCCATTGTTTCCTTAATTTAGGCCCTCCAAATGTAGGGATTCTAGTATTAAAATTTAATTAAATATGATAAACATTATCTTCCATGCATGTGTGGAATGTTTCATAATTTCCTTGCATACATTCTACTTGTGGATATATAGGTCAATTTCTACACTTGGTCATGAGTTAATATGTTAGCTTGTCACTCTATTAGATCAATTTATAGTTTATCATGTGGATTAGGCACTTTGGATGATGTTGCATGGGGGGACTTGTCCCTACTTCTGGGATGGATCCTCTGGATTTTCCCCTCCTTGGGGATTGCAAGGGGAAAGTCCCTATTTTGAACGAGACATCTATGAGGATGTGTGATCCTCTCCCACATTGTCTAAATGTTTCTTGCCATAAAATGTGATTTTTGGGAGACATCTTATGAAGGTTTTGGGGACTTATTCCAAATCCTCTAGATGGTTCTTTCCAAAAACAGGGAGTTTTGGGAGATCTATTGGGATGGCTTTGAGGACATTTAGATACCCACTATTGAAACTAGTGCTGATTTAGTTCCAATTCTCAAATAAAAATATTCACCAAGTTGTTCTACTTTCAAACTTGGACAAAGGTTATCTATGCATTGCATGCCTGAATACTATGGAGTATGTTTTTGTAATGAGGGCTAGTTTCTTTCACAGTTTTGACTCTCGTGTTTGGTAGGTTTTTGTATCCTATATCAACTCTTTCTTTTAGGAGGGTTATAATATCTATGTAGAAAATATATTTAAGATATATTATCCAAGAATTGTTACTTTTATTGACTTACATTAGATCTATTATCTATGGCAATTACTTTTATTGACTTATATTAGAGCAATATGCTCTAGAATCTTTGTTTTTAAATTTTATATTTCTTTAAAATTTTATTTTTAAAAATATTTTTGGTTTTCACATTAAAATTTGGGGTTAACTTGTAGCCATCCTTGAAACCCTTCCTCTCATCACTATCCCTGAAACACCATGCAAAAATAGCCCAAGTTGTTCACAAGTTGTAGGATTTTGTATGCAATGTATTAATTTCTTCAAAAATTAGACATTTGCCCCTTTTTCCCACTTATCATTTGAAAGTTGACATAATTTTACTTTCCTCATATGATTTTATCCTTGGGTTCACCATGCAAAATTTCTTTAGTTACTAATTTACCTCGCATCTTCCTTACCCCTTTATTTTCCATTCATTCATTTTTTCAAAGTTATAAAGTATAATAAAAGGGATATGGAATTGTATCTTGGGTTCTATTAAAACTGCCATCTTATTTTCTGAGTTTTCCATTTTCACTTAAGACCTTCAATAAATGGAAGCACACCTCAATACAATATGTAGGATCAAACTTTGAGGCTTTGTGAAAATGAACCAATTATTTATTCTTTATATTTCTTGGAGTTTGATGGATTGGGACAATGGTGGACCATGTTTCTATGCTTTTCCATTTAAGTTGTTTGTTTGTCCCGTTGTTCCCATGCATTCATTTTTCCAAAGTTATAAAGGATATGAAAATTGTATCTTGGGTGCTATTATAACTGCCATCTTATTTTCTGAGTTTTCCATTTTCACATAAGACCTTCAATAAATGGAAGCACATCTCAATACAATATGTAGGATCAAACTTTGATGCTTTGTGAAAATGTTCCAATTATTTATTCTTTATATTTCTTGAAGTTTAATGGATTGGTTCATAATGGTGGACCATGTTTCGATGCTTTTATATTTGTCTATTTGGCCAGTTGTGGTATAATACTAAAACTATAAGTTGTTATATGGTTTCTAGATAGTTAGATTAGGATTGAATTTTTTCAATCAAATTACTTAAGATGGTAGTTAGCTTGTTCAACATAAAACTGTTTCATATGGTTTTGATGTATAGGGAGATGTTTTGTACCTATTAATTAAGGCAAAGAATGGTATCACAATGTCAGGAGACATTGGTGTGGAAAAAGACATCAATCAAGAGCCACCTGGCAATATTTAGGCAGTATTTTAGATGAAGAGTTTCATCTTTCTTATCCGTATGTGTTTCACTATCATAGGTAGGTGAGGAAATATATCTCTTATTAATGTGATTTTGTTAACATATGTTTGGAAGTGAAGGATGTTTCATTGGGGTTCTTGTTTAATTAGAACTAAAAGTTGAATTCTTGAAATATAGGTAACTTCTATACAATTATGATCTCACTTTAACTATGATATTATTATTAATACATGCATTTCTTACAACCTTTTTCCGCATTTTCTCTTCTATGTTATTGACGTTTACACGCTCAATGAGCCGATACCTAAATGGGTAGGACGTGTACTTTCTTTAGGGTATGTACAGATCAGCTAATGGGGTTTTACCATTCACCCTCTCCATTGTGATCATGGCAAAGTCCCAGGTCATGGTGATTGCAATATAGAGTTCTCAAAGTGGTTGGTGTGAACCTCATAAGACATGATGAGAACATGGGTGCGTAATAAACACATAATTATGTTCAAGCTATGAGTCTCACCAACTCCAAATCAAAATCAATTTTCACTTTTCAAACTTCATCTTGTCAAATATAAATGAGACAATTTATTTAGTAAATGGTTTTGTGAAAATTTTGATTGACATTAGGATTAACTGGTAAAGATTTATAGTAGAAAATTGTGATTCGGTGAAAGAACAAATGCATTCCTTGGGATTTTGGTTAACGCATATTTTCTTTGTAAATAATGTTGTTAATATTGAAAGGATGTTTCTCAAACCTAGAAAGATCAACATTATTTTTTTGCTTGTTTTAATTTTGTTATTTGAAATCATGTGCATTTCTCCCTTTATCATCCTCTTCATGGTACACTTTAAAATAGCAACACTTTTTAGTAACAACAACTTGATGATGCTTAGGAACATTGGTATGAACAAAATGGTAATGAGGGTGGCATCTTTCTTGTGTAAATATTGAGATTTTTTTTTCGCCTGAATTTTTCCTTATGAAAATAAATCAAGTTTCTTAATTTTCATTCCTTTTTCTCATTATTTCATATTTATCATCTATTTCGATTTTATAGATATTTTTTTTGCACACTTTCCTTTTACATTGTTGTTTTGTATATGAAGATATACACGATTCCTGAGAATAGCCAGAAAGGGGATCTTCATCTTTACCGGGCATTGAATTTTCCTCTTGAGTGGAAAATGGAGAAGGTGCTTCTTAAGAAGTTGTTGTAGAAACTTTCTTGATACACTATAATGAAAATTATTGGCTTTTTGGATTAGATGTTAGTCAGTTTAGTGTAATAAAAAATAGAGAATTGGAAATATGGTATGCTAATTACCACTTGGCCCTTAAAACATGTAACTTAGTTTGCATGATTATGCTTAAGATTTTTCCTGAAGATTGAATACTAAGTTCCTAAGGTGTTATTTTCTATGGTGATGTTTTATTTTCTTTCTTTATACAGGTCATCTAGCCACATGGTGGCGACTATTTCCTAACTAAAGAAAACTTGTTTGATCCTCTAGTAGGGATTCCTATGATTTTTAATATTGTGATTATTTCACCTCATGGTAATTTTGGACAAGAAAATGTTTTAGGAATGCCAGACAAGACACCGATGGACAGGGAAATAATTTTTTTATAATTTCAATGTCCATTCCATGATATCCTCTCTTTATCATTTGATTGTATTTTGAATATTCCTTTTGATTTTGTTTTTTCTTTTAACTATGAAATTGAAAATACTTGGTATCATGTCCATTTAAACAACAAACAATGCTTGGAGATGAAATTAGTATTATACTTAATTGATTGAAATGCTTTTAGTTGTTTTGTGTTAAAATATTTTCATGACTATTAGAAAAGTTTAATTTCATGTTGTTATTTGAGCACAGGTTGTTTATATACTTGACCAAGTTCATGTGTTAGAGAATGAAATTTTTTTGCCAATAAAATGAGAAGGATTAGACATCACACCTTAGATTATTATTTTTCACAAGTTATTTACATCCTAAGATTTTTAACATGTAACTTAGTTGACATCATTGTGACTAAGCTTTCCCTGAAGGTTGAATACTAAGTTACAAAGTGATCCTAATTGGATCCATGAAAAATTATCAGAGTTCTATGACTGTATCAAATCATGACAGACTTCAAAAACTTGTGGACAATGAGCTATCAGGAAGACCTCTAGACAGTGGAAGTTTGTAGCCAGAAAGGAACGACGAGGACCTCTATCAAAGCACGCTGACCAAGGCCCATGGAGACCACGCAGTGGCGCAAACTAGAAGTTAGGAAGTCCGGATCAGAAAATGGAGGCCATTTCTGATGCGCGATTAGTGCTAATCGTGAATCACTGGGCAAAACCCCTCGAAATGAAAAGGCCCCGAGCTCTCGGTCACAAGGGAAACTAGAGAGCTGTGGGCAAAAGCGCTAAAGCGAATGGTAGGTCTCGTGCTCCAAAACCGGTGGAATATCGAAGGCATTTTTGGCGGTAAGTGGAATTGTTAGGAGACCTAGCGATGCCATACAGTGAATGACGCGTGTCCAGTGGATGAGAGAGAAAACCACCTCTCATTGCAGGCTAACATTCGAGCAAGTCAACCACGCGATAAGAGCGAACACCATAGGATCTGGGGGCTCCAGATCTAATGGCGGAGATTGCACCCAATGAATGACCGGATTCGAAGGGAGAAATAAGTGACGACATATAAAAGTCTAAAGTCCGATTTGACCGCTGAGTTGGCAGACGAATCATTACACAGAGTAACCGAAATACCGAACTGTTTGAGGAAGAGCTGGCGCAGTTCGTGAGAGGACAAGTGGCCACTTCCTTGTGAGACATTACACAGTGGTGATGACGCGGAGGCAGGGAACTCCAAGCGAACAATAGCAGGTGATCCGAAGGGGTGGAAGAGGAAGCGAATAGTCATGAGATAAATTTGCTTTAAGCCATGAATAGATAGAGAACAAAAACAGGTGAGACAAAAGAGAAGGAAGAAGAAGAACAGTGAAGCAGAAGTAGAGAGCCAAGCTGACCTGTAGAGCTAAGGCAGCATCGAGCAGACAGAAGGCTTGAGAGGTTCAAGCAATCTCTGTGAGGATATCTGTTAGGAACTGAGTACCAAATTGGAATCATCCCATCAAGACCAGTTGAGTTCGAGACTTGGTAAGGAAGAGTCTGTGCACTTTAGTGGCTTGGTGAATCCAAGAGCCACCCTACTAAGAATCATCTATTTCAGGAGACTCAAATTGAGCTCCTCATTGTAAAAACTCTGCTTAAAGACACAATAAAAGAAGGCCACCACTGAAAGCTGGACCAGAGACGTAGCCCAGGAGGATTGGGTGAACTCCTTATTAAATTTTGTTTTGTTTTGTTTTTCTTACTGTGTTTCTCTTACTGTTTTCCAGTGTCTGTGTATTTTGCAGTCTGACCGATCCATTGCCTAAGATAACATAAACACACACCAGCACATGAGTCTGTAATACCTTCATTCACTAATTAATTAACTGAGATCACTCACGAGTGATTTTCAGATCAAGTGGTATCAGAGCCCTAGGTTGTTAAGGTTAGACAAGCTTGTGTTGGTTTTAGCTGTTGAATGCTAACTAGATCAAAGCTCAAATTAGGAGAAGGAGAGTTGGTCGAAACTAATCCTGAAATTGGGAGAGTCTATCCTCGGAAGGCAATGTCAGAGAAAGGTTCTATGGGGCCAGACCCTCAATTCATAGATAGTTTCCTAGCCATAAGGTCCATGGTAGAGGAAATGTATAAGGACTTTAGAAAACATAAGGATGAAGATTCATCAGGCTCCAAACAAGACAAAGGAGAAGATGAGTCTCTCCTTCATGACCACTGAAAAGGCAAAGGGAAATATGAAAACTTTCTCACACCTCCTAATAGCCCTAAACATAAAAAGAAGACATATTTGATTAAACTAGATGTTAAATTTGATTTACATATATATGATGGAGAGTTGAATGCAGAATAGTTGGACAATTGGATTAGACAAATTGATGTTTATTGCAGAGTGTAGAGTATTGATTCAGATAAGAGCAAGATTCAGCTGGCAAGCCTGTGCCTTGGAGGCACTGCCTTGGTTTGGTGGGAAGGCAGGACCCAAGCTGACATGAAGAGACATGGTAAGACCATTTCTGTTTGGAGTGAATTTGTTTTTGCAATCAAAAAGCAGTTCTATCCATTGGCATACATGCAGCAAGCCATGATGAGCTGGCAAACTCTTCGACAGTTGAAAGGGAAAAGTGTATAAGGTTACACCCAAGAATTTAGAAAGAGAGCATTAATTCTAGGAATCTCATTAGACTCACCTGAGACTCTGTTGAAGTACATTGGTGGTCTACACAGCTACATGAGGCACACTATCCTCACATTTAATCCCACTAGTATAGATGAGGTATCTGTACAAGCTACTCATCTAGAAGCTAGAGGAAAGAATGGAAGTCCAGAAGTTGGGGGATCATCCCAACCCACTGCAAGCAAGAACAAGGAGAAAAGAAAGCAGAAATGGAAAGCAAGGAAGGCTAACACTGCACAAAAGAGCAAGTCTTCATGCACTCACTGTAAGAAGGATGGGCATGATGATGAGCACTGTTGGATTCTGCATCTGGAGCTGAGACCTAAGAAGTTCGAGGGTAAGAAGAAGAAGACTGCTGCAGTTATTCAGAAAGATTTGGGGTCAGAATCAGGAGATGAAACAACTATTGCAGCCATAGGTATAAAAGGTAAGAATTCTGAAGCATCTACTAGTAATTATGCACAATCTACTATTGATGAAGAAAATGAGAGAAAAAGACATGAGCTTTTCCATATTCGAGTTATTTCCAAACATCAAAAGATTGATACTTTGTTTGATAGTGGCTCACATGTAAATTTAATTTTTGAAGAAATTAGTGACTATACCTCACAAGAAATCATACCCATTAGGATGGTTAAATGATAAAGAACAATTACAAGTGACTAGACAATGTGAACTCAAGTTTTCTTTTGGGTCATCATTTGTAGCTGAGGTTGAGTTAGACATAATTCCTTTGGATATATGTGGAATTGTCCTAGGAAGTCCTTACTTGTATGATAGAAAAGCTATTTTCTATAGAGCTGAGAACAAGTATCTACTTGTTAAAGATGGAATCGAATACTTTGTAAGAGCTCATAAGCTTAAGAATAATTATACTCTCATAAACTCAGGGCGTATGAAATGAATGATAAATTCATGCAAACAATTCTTATTGATGGTTGTAAAGGAAAAGAAACCTGATAAAACTAATGTATTTGAGGGCTGTAATGCTAAACAGCAAGCTGATTTAGAAAAGGTTGTTTCAGAGTATGATATCTTGTTTCAAGAACCTAAAGGTCTGCCACCCAAAAAGGAAATAGTGCATGATATTATTTTACAGCAAGATGCTCCATTGCCTAACATTGGAATGTACAGGTTGTTCGCTTTAGAGAATGCTGAAATCAAGAAGCAGGTGCAGGAGTTGCTCGAGAAGGGTTTCATTAGACCTAGCACATCACCATGTGGGTCACCAATCGTTTTGGTGAGAAAGAAAGTTGGCTCGTGGAGAATGTGCATTGATTACCGAGCACTAAATAAGATAACAATAAAAAATCGTTATCCCCTTCCTCGCATAGATGATCTTTCAGATCAATTGAAAGAAGCTGTTTATTTTTCCAAGTTTGACTTGCGCAGTGGATATCACCAGGTCAGAGTTGCAGAAAAAGATGCATGGAAGACTGCTTTCAAAACAAGGCAGGGATTGTATGAGTGGTTGGTTATGCCTTTTGGCTTAACTAATGCTCCTCTTACTTTCATGAGATTAATGAATGATGTACTCATAACTTTTCTTGATGATTTTGTTATTGTGTATCTGGATGACATTCTGATATTTAGCAAAACATGGGAAGAACATTTAAAGCATGTTAAGCAGACACTAGATGTTTTGAAAAGAGAAAAACTTTATGTTAAACTCTCAAAATGTGAATTTGGCAAAACAACTCTGAATTATTTGGGACATATAGTAGGGGGTGGTGAATTGAAGATAGATCCCTCTAAAGTGGTAGTCATTGTAAACTGGCCTAAACCCAAATCTTCTACAGAAGTTAGAAGCTTCTTAGGAGCAGCGCAATATTGGAGAAAGTTTATTTCTAACTTTTCCTTAATTGCAACTCCCTTACATGCTTTAATAGGATTGAACAAGGTGTTCTAGTGGGGAGGCAAACAACAGAAAGCCTTACCTTGAAAGAAAAGATTAGTACAACACCTATACTAGCACTTCCTGATCTTCAAAGACCATTTGAGATCCAAACAGATGCTAGTGACTATGCCATGGGAGCAGTGTTGACACAACACACTAAACCCATATGTTATCATTCCGAGACATTTAATTCTACAGTAGTTAAATATCCTACATATGATAAAGAATTGCATGCATTAGTACAGAGTGTGAAAATTTGGAAATATTACTTAATGGGCAAAGAGACAATAATACATACTGATCATCAACCACTTCAATATCTACACTCCCAAACTAAGTTGCAGCAATCAAGACACTATAGATGGATGGGTTTTCTACAACAGTTTCATTTAGTCATCAGATATAAAAAGGGCATACACAATAAGGTTGCATATGTTATCTAGACCCATTATAAATGCATCTACTATACTTAAGCATAATTCTGTGTTACATGAGAGCTACATTGAACAATATGCTTAAGATATAGATTTCATAGATGTATATGCAACTGTAAGTCAAAGCAAATGAGTAAAAGAATTGGATTATCATGTAAAGGACTGACTCTTATATCATTGTGGGAAGCTATGCATTCCACAAACTGAAAGAGTAAAGATAATTCGAGAAGCACACACTTCTCTAATATTAGGTCGCTTTGGGGTAAGTAAAACAGTTGCACAGCTACAAAGATTTTGTTATTGGCCAAAAATGAATGAGACAGTTTTTAGATATGTAAGAGGGTGTACTATGTGTGCTAAAAGCAAGCCCAGCAATAGAAAACTAGGTTTATACACTCCATTACCAGTTCCTTCTCACCCTTGGGAAAGTGTTTCCATGGATTTTGTTGGAGGACTGCCTAAATCGAGGAAAGGTCATGATGATCTGTATGTTGTTGTGGATAGGTTCAACAAAATGTGTATTTTGATACCTTGTAATAAATATATTACAGTTGAACAAACTGCAAAATTGTTCTTTCAACATGTATGGGTTCATTTTGGATTACCCACTTCCATTATATTTGATCGAGACACCCGATTTGTGGGGAAGTTTTGGTCAAGTATGTGGGAAGTAATGGACATTAAACTGAATAAAAGCACAACTTTCCATCCACAAACCAATGGCCAAATCAAAGCACTCAATAGGACAGTGATCCAGTTGCTCAGGGGATATTACAGCGAACATCCTAAGCTTTGGGATGAACATTTGTGTTATGTGTAGCATGCTTACAACAGAGCCAAACATTCTTCTAGATAGAGATCTCCTTTTGAGACCTGTTTTGGTTTCACACCAAGGTCTCCTTTGGATTTTGTCTTTGGTAAAGACACCATAGTTGAGGGACACAGTGATGTGGACAGGGCAACTAGGTTCATTGAACAAATCCAAGAGATCCACCAGGCAGTACAGGAACAGTTGGAAAAGAGCCAAGCCAAATACAATGCAAGGCATGCCAAGCATCGGATGGAGCATAGTTTCCAAGTTGGAGACCAAGTCTGGATGTACATAAGCATGGACAGGATGCAAGGTGAAGGTAAAAAGCTAAAGCCTATCAGGTATGGACCTTTCAAGATACTTGAGAAAATTGGTGAGAATTCTTTTCGCCTTGATCTACCAGCTTACATGCACATCTACTCAGTCGTAAATGCAGATTTCTTGAGACTATTTGAACCTTCACTAATTGAGGATCCCAAAGAGCAGAGTCAATTGCCTTCTATTGATGACCTGTTACCTGAATATCTTAATGAATTGCAGGAAGACACAGTTTTGGACAGGAAGGTGAGGACGACGCACAGGGGAGATGTTGAGTACCTCAGAGTTGGGCTCAAGGGTTCAAAGCTGAGCAGTGCAAAGTGGATAGAGATTGGACAAGTGAGACAATTGTACCCTCACTTAGTTGATGCTTGAAAACCAACTTTTGGTGGTCCAAAAGCTTTTTCAGTGGGAAGGCCGTGATCTGAATTGGATCCATGAAAAATTATCAGAGTTTTATGACTGTATCAAATCATGACAGACTTCAAAAACTTGTGGACAATGAGCTATCAGGAAGACCTCTGGACAGTGGCAGTTTGTAGCCAGTAAGGAACGACAAGGACCTCGGTCAAAGCACACTGACCGAGGCCCATGGAGACCGCGCAGTGGCGCAAACTAGCCGTTCGGAAGTTCGGATAAGAAAACAGAGGTTGTTTTTGATGCGCGATTAGCACTAATCGTGAATCGCTGGAAAAAACCCCTCGAAATGGAAAGGCCCCGAGTGCTCGGTCATAAGGGAAGCCAAAGAACCGTGGGAAAAGCGCTAAAGCGAAAGGCGGGTCCCGCGCTACAAAATCGGTGAAATATCGGAGGCGTTTTGGGTAGTAAACGGAATTTTCAGGAGACCCAGCGATGCCATACAATAAACGACGCATGTCCGGCGGATGAGAGAGAAAACCGCCTCTCATCACGGGCTAACGTTCGAGCAAGTCAACCACGCGATAAGAGCGAACACCGTAGGATTTGGGGGCTCTAGATCTAATGGCGGAGATTGCACCCGATGAATGACTGGATTTGGAGGGAGAAATAAGCAACGACATATAAAAGTTTGAAGTTCGATTTGACCGCTGAGTTGGCGGACGAATCATTACATAGAGTAACCAAAATACCGAACCGTTTGAGGAAGAGTTGGTGCAGTTCGTGAGAGGACAAGTGGCCACTTCCCTGTGAGACGTTACACAGTGGCGATGACGCGGAGGCAGGGAACTCCAAGCGAACAACAGTAGGCGATCCGAAGGGGTGGAAGAGGAAGTGAATAGTCATGAGATAAATTGGCTTTAAGCCATGAACAGACAGAGAACAAAAACAGGCGAGACAGAAGAGAAGGAAGAAGAAGAATAGTGAAGAGAGCCGAGATGACCTGCAGAGCTAAGGCAGCATCGAGTAGACAAAAGGTTTGAGAGGTTCAAGCAATCCCTGTGAGGATATCTGTCGGGAACTGAGTAACAAATTGGACTCATTCCATCAAGACCAGTTGAGGTCGAGACCTGGTAAGGAAGAGTTTGTGCACTCTAGTGGCTTGGGGAATACAATAACGACCCTACTAAGCATCATCTGTTTCAGGAGACTCAAACTGAGCTCCTCATTGTAAAAACTCTGCTTAAAGACACAATAAAAGAAGGCCACCACTGATAGTTGGACCAGAGACGTAGCCCGGGAGGATTGAGTGAACTCCTTATTAAATTTTGTTGTGTTCTGTTTTGCTTACTGTGTTTCTCTTACTGTTTTCCAATGTCTGTGTATTTTGCAATCTGATCGATCTGTTGCCTAAGATAACATAGACACACACCAACACATGAGTCTGTAATACCTTCATTCATTAATTAATTAACTGATATCACTCACGAGTGATTTTCAGATCACTAAGGTGTTCTTTTTTATGATGACGTTTCATTTGCAATGTTTATACAGGTCATATGGCCACATAATGGCCATTATTGCCCAACTAAAGAAAACGTGTTCGAGTTTCTTTCTTTTATGGGGGAAAATGGCTTTTACATTGATGATGTTGAGGTATATGCTGTATCAATCATTTATACTCTACTCTAATTTATATTCTAGTGTTCATAGTCTTTCATGTCTTATGCTCTACATTGTATCTTTTTTTTTTTAATTTTTTTGTTTTTGTTTTTGTTTTTAGAAAAGGAACTCAATATTGATGCTAAGAAGCAGGAATTAAAGAAAGAGGAGAACAATAACACTGGAGAGACAAATGCAAAAATATAGAGAGAAGAGAATCGGTCTATTGATACCCTTTGAGCCAATATCCCACATTATAAGACACACACATAGAGGCTTATGGTCAAGTATTCAGAGTTGGTGAATTCACCTACAATGCCTTGGAAACACAACGATAATGTTTTGAAGTGATGAAACAATATTTCATGTGTAAATTGTAGTCCAACCAATATTAAGTTGGAAACTTGTATTGTAATACTTGACATTTCATATAATATAAATTTTGTGGTTGAAATTATTTATAGTTGCACTTGATATTGTTTAGTATTTTAATTAACATATGTAACTTTGTATGACATTGTATGATTTTTTTTAACTTAGTCACAAAGTCATATTAATTGATTTATGTTGATTAATAATGAACACATAAAATCAATCTAAAACTACTAAATTAGTAGTTTATATTGATTAATGATAAACACTAGTAGTAAAATGAATATACTAAATTAGTCGTTTATAATAATTATTAATGAAAGTAAATGAAATGGATATAAACTACTAAACTAGTTGTTTATATAATGAAAATGAAACTACCAAGAAAAGATAAATGACTACTGCAAATGATTAATTTGTGATTATAAATGATGACTAAATTTTGCATATATATGGCTATTAGTAGCTAATTTGCAGTATGTTATAGCACGAATGAAATTTAGTCATATTACTTTGGTCATTAACTCGTTTCAAGTGATGAATTTTTTTTCATATATATGAATATTAGTAGTTAATTCACAATATCTTATAACACGACCAGAATTTAGTCATATTTCTTTGGTCATTAATTGGTTTCAAGTGATGACTAAATTTTGCATATATATGACTATTAGTAGCTAATTTATAGTATCTTATAACACGACCAACATTTTGGTCATATTTATTTGGTCATTAATTGGATTTCTAGGGTGATCATATAGTAATACATTTTGTTGTATATTTGGTCATTACTTGTGGCAATAAATGACTAAATCAATGACTAAATTAATGACCAAATTTATGACTAAATATACTACTAGACGATAAAATTGAGACAACCAATTAATGACTAAGATAAAAATGACTAAAAGTTGGTCGTGTTATAAGATACTGTAAATTAGCTACTACTGGTCACCGACTGAAAATTTGTCGTGTATATGAAAATTTTAATCATTTTTTAGTAAATAATTAGCCATTTTGTACTAGTGATTGGAGTAGCAACAAGATTAAAATCCATCATTCCATATATATTCAATAAATTTCCAACATATTTTCTTTGAGAGATAAAAATATGTTGAGGCTTTTGGACATCTTCAATTTGTAGATAATAATGAAGTAAACCCAAATTTGTCATACCAAAAACCTTCTACAATTCCTTCTTAATAGATGATATATAGTCATCATTGTTCCTTGTAATCATCAACATAGACAACTAGATATACAATTGATCCTCCAACCTTCTTAACAAAAAGAGTTGCATCATCTAGGTAAAAATGCTTATAATTCAACTTAAGAATATGCTAGGTTAGTTTTTTACACCATGCACATGGTGCTTGTTTCAAACCATACAAGGACTTCATTAGTTTGCATACCTTTTGTTCTTTACCTTTGACAAAAAAATCCTCTGGTTGAAATATGTAAACATCTTCCTTAAAATATCCATTTAGAAATGTAGTTTTTACATCCATATGATGAATTTTCCATCCTTTATGTGTTGCAATAACGAACAAGATTCTAATGGTGGCCCGTTTAGCTATAGAGTAAACATTTATGTGTAATAAACACCTTCCCTTTTTTTCATAACTCTTTGCCACAATGGTTGCCTTGTGCTTGTCAAGTGAACCATTAGCTTTATACTTAGTTTTATAAACCTACTTTCAACCAATGGGTTTGATGTCAATAGGAGGATCCACCAACCTCCAAGTACCATTTTAATGAGAGCATCATATTCCCTTTGCATTGCATTTTTCCATTCAATACAACTAACAACTTATTTAGAAAAATTAGGCTCACTATCAACAGAGAAATTATCTTCAGAATCATGAGAATAGTTACCTGAAAAACTTCCTATTTCAAAATCCTCATATTTTCTTCGACATGTTTTGATACGAGTTGATATTCATTTTGGGTTCTCAACTTGTGGAAGTGGTTGCTCATCTTGTGGACTATATTCTTCTATAAGACATGCACTTTTTGTCCCTGTAGAAACACTTCTATCATCCAATTCTTCTTCAGCTGGAACCATTATCATCATTGAGAGGAAAATTTATTAAAGGAAAATCCATAGATTGATCTAGAATGGGAATCCCCCCTTCAGGATGTGGAATATTATTATCATATTCATAATAAAATTTCTTGGACATAAAATTTTCTAAATGAGTGAGTTTCCTATCAATGGTGGATGTATCTTTATTTAATTTAAGAAAAAATGCATCTATTGATAAAATAAACTTCTTATTTTCTTCATCATCTAACATGTATGGCTTAGAAGTACTGGAATATCCAAAATATACATTTTATTCTTCTTGTGCTCAACTTGTTTCTTTGTTTCTTATGAATGAAAGCCTAACATTGAGAACCAAAAACTTTGGAACGAAGTGTTGGAAATAATACTGAGAAGGGGGTGAATCAATATTATTTGATAAAAAAAATTTCTTTTCTCAAACAGATTTATTTACGCTACTTCTGTTAAGTGAACTAGCGTGTACTCACAACTATGATTAGAGAAAACAACGTACACCCATAAAACTTGTGATTTAGACAATTTATCATGTGTTCATCTTTAACTAGTGCATCAGCAACTTACTAAATAGAGCAGTAAAAATAGAATAAACCATCACACATAAGAAACACACATGAACACCAATATTTAAGGTTGAAACCCAATGTGGGTGAAAACCCCCTGTTGCTGTCATCTCTGTCTTCTTTTAATAATAAGAAAATCTGTTTACAATCTTGTTCTGGTGCAGACTAATACCAATAGGTAGGAAACTACCTGCAAAAGGCTACAACCTTCTCTCATTTTCCAGCTTCTACTTGAAGGGAGCTGCAACCCCTAGTTCTTGTACTAGCCAATGTGATTACTAGTATGTAGGTGCCGACCTACAGAAGGCTACAACTCTCTCTCTTCCTCCAAGGACCACGTTTCATAAATTTTCAGACTGGATTCTCTTGGTACACAACAATACACATGAGGGCCTTGTTTCATCAAATTTTCATACTAGACCCATCAGACTTTGAAACTTAATTTGCATCAACCAACATTCAATTAATCTGAACAATCAGATCACTTTCAACAGAACACTATGTTGAACCCAGAAACCTGCATCATCATTCAGAACCAGCTACAACCTCAAAAATCATGCATCAGAATGTATACGAAACTTTATTGAACCTCAACCTGCGTGTATACGCTTCTTCCTTTAATCAAACCTGTGTATACCTTTAAAACTATTGAAACATAAAACTTCTGAATCAAGTCTGTACCAATAAGCAATTTACCTTCAGTTTATAGGGCCTTACATAGGAAGCAGTAGTGATCACCCTTCTTACTTATACAATCAATCAATCAGATATCAAACTCCTTATGCATTTAGTTTTAGATTCAGATCAAAGAATACTTTATTGACAGACAACAGTAAAACAACAAAACTTATTAGATAGATAAGCCAGATCTGATGAAAAAGGCTTTTCTTTTGTATAGGCTACTTGGAAGAGTAGAACCTGTGTGTACACATGCTTTTATCAAGACGAACTAGCGTACAAATCTGCAAATATTGGCTTATAACTTTGCTGCAATTCTGAACTTCATACAAACCCAGATCATGACATTTAAAGAATAAAACAGGTATACATAATCAAATATAGCCCAAATGATATCAAATCATTCAATCAGAAGTCATTTCCGGTCTCATGATCTTGCTCCAACATTGAATTCAAGGTGCACATAAATATTTCAGATCAAATCACCAACATAGCCCCTACAACATAAAATATACTTCAGATAGAACTATTCCTTACAAACCCATTCACTTGCACACCTTGGCCTAATGATCTTCTCCTCCTTATATAGTTTTAGGCATTTCTCAATACCTTGGACCGAAACCACTTACGACCAATACCTTGGACCAAATACCTCGAACCAATACCATAGATCAAATAGCTCGGACCAAATACGTCGAACCAAATAACTTGGACCAAAACCTTTATTTTCCAACCTATACGTGCTTTTCCTCTTGTGAGAGTGTGTGTATACATATACGCTCTTTTTGTTCTATGTACCAGCGTGTATACGTTGTTTTGACTAAGTGGAGCTGTGTATACTTCTTAAACTGCTTTACATCAACCTTTTCCTTCACCTTCTTTATTCTGATCAGTAGACCTTAGTTCCATCTTCCTGTTCTTCGGTATCACTACCCTGTTACCTCTGAATATTCCTGTTGTACTGTGAGTTGGCATCAAATACAACACTTGTATCATAATTCCAACAATCTCCCCCTTTGGACTTGATGGTAACCATGATGGTGTTGATTACTGCAAGCTGTAGAAATTGTTAGAGATAGCATGCAACACCAAAATACTCTCCCCCTTTGACATCAAGGGCAAAGGGTGGAACTAGCAACTTTCATCCTTTGATATACATTATGCTATCCATAATCCCGCTGAGGACATGCCGAGTCTGTGGAGATATGATTCAAAGGGATAACATGAATCTATAACTCAACTAAGTGAGTATGACCGATTACTCATACATACATCAATCACCCAACCAAGTGGGGATACACCACATTTGACTCATCCACCCAACCAAGTGGGGATATACCAATTGTTTATACATGACAAAAATACAACAAATATTACATCATCCATCCCATGCAAAGTGGGGATAAAAATTACATCATTTGTCCAATAGGACTCATTCAAATATAGACTTAAATTACACCCTATGTCTTAAACAACAAATCATAGCTGAATTCAGCAACCAAAATGCCAACAATGTAGAATGTGTGTGAAGGTTAATGCTCCCCCTGAAACTATGCTACTTGTGCATTGTCAACAAGTCATTCATCAAGGCATATTTGTCAGTCAGATAAAAATCAATGAACAAAGCAGATCGTCAGACTGTAATCATCAATATCAGACAGAGCACCCATATCAGAGTCTAACCCACTATTTTTCTATCATAAAAACATATACGCACCTTTAGCCACAGAAACCCACGTGTATACACAAATATACTTCATAAAACCCACGTATAATAAACTTCCTCTGAAAACTAGATATAAGAGCAGGATGATGCAAAAACTACTCCAACTTTTGTCTGAGATATTCAAATGTTTCTCTCGGAAGTGGTTTAGTGAATATATCAGCAACCTGTTCTTTGGAGGGAACATACTCAAATTTAACCTTTTGTTCAAGAACTTGTTCTCCTAGGAAATGGTACTTAATGGGTATGTGCTTGGTTTTGGAGTGCATCACTAGTTTTTTTGAAATACTGATGGCACTTGTATTATCACATAGAATGGAGATGGGTGGAGTACATGTGATTTGCATGTCTTTCAATGTTTGCATCATCCAAAGTTGTTGTGTGCAGCAAGATGCAACAACCACATATTTTGCTTCAGCTGTAGAGAAGGCAATCGAACTTTGTTTCTTGCTGAACCATGACACTAATCGAGAACCCATATAGAATGCACCTCCACTAGTGCTCTTTTGATAATCAACACTTCCTGCCCAATCTGCATCTGTATATGCATGAAGAGTGAGGTTTGTATCTTTAGGATACCATAGTCCAAAGTCCTGACTTCCTTGAAGATATTTGAAGATTCTTTTGTCTATCTGGAGATGTGATTCCTTTGGATTTTCCTGGAACCTTCCAACAATTCCTACTACATGCATGATGTTAGGTATGGTACCTATTAGATAAAGAAGACTTCCAATCATAGATCTATAAGTTGGTTTGTTTACTGCTGGCGATCATTTTTAGAGTTGAGATTGCATTCTGTTACTATTAGAGTACATACTTGTTTAGAATCTTCCATCCCGAACTTCTTCAAGATCTGGTTGAGATATTTGGTTTGTGAAAGAAAGATACCATCTTTTGTTTGTTGTACTTATAGACCAAGAAAATAAGTAAGTTCACCAAGTAAGGACATTTCAAATTCTCCTGCATTACTGAAACAAACTTGTGACTCATGGATTCTTCATTGCTACCAAAGATGGTATCATCAACATAAACAACAATAATTAGCAGTTTATCATTTTCAATCTTTTTGTATAAATTGTTATCTGCAGAACCATTTGTGAAACCTTGTTGTTGTAGATATTTGTCAAGGCGGTAATACCAATCCCTTGGAGCTTGTTTCAGACCATAGAGAGTCTTTTTGAGCTTCCATACGAGTTTTTCATCATTTCCAAGAATGAATCCTTCTGGTTGTTCAATATACACTTCTTCTTCTAAATCTCCATTAAGGAAAGTTGATTTTACATCCATTTGATATACTTTGAATTTTCGAAAACTAGAAAGGGAAAGAAACATCCTTATAGCTTCAAGTCTAGCAACAGGTGCAAAGGTTTCTTCAAAATCTATACCTTCTTGTTGAGCATACCCTTTACAAACAAGTATTGCCTTATTTCTAATAACTTCTCCATTTTCATTCATCTTATTCTTAAATATCCATTTTGTTCCTATAACATTTTTATCATGAGGTCTAGGAACTAATTCCCAAGTATCATTCTTTTCAATTTGGTCTAATTCTTCATCCATGGCCTTGACCCAACATTCATCTTTGCAGGCTTCATTTACATTTTGAGGTTCTGTGGAGGATAGTAATGCTAGATAACTTGAGGTCCCTGTAAGAGTTCTTCTTGTCTGTACTCCAGACCCCTTTTCTCCTAGAATTTGAGATTCTGGATGATTCTTCTGAACATACCTGGATGGAACCTTTTCCTTATCTATTGTATCTTCTTTTAGTGCTTCATTGGTTTCTTCTTCAATATCATTTTGATTTGATGTGGGAAAGCATTCCCCATCTTCGTCATTGTCATGTTCCTCTGTTGATTTCATCTGTTCTGGATTTCTGCATGCTTCATCAACCACAACATCAATGCTTTCAAAAATTTTCCGAAGTATTTTATTATAACATTTGTATCCTTTACTTTTGGATGAATAACCAAGAAGAATACCTGTGTCTGCTCTAGCTTCAAACTTACCAAGTTTTTCATCAGTCGTTTTGATAAAACATTTTCTTCCAAAAACTCTAAAGTGTTTTACAGTAGGAGGCTTACCATACCAAATTTCATATGGAGTTTGATTGATATTTACGCGAACATTCACTTTGTTGAGAATAGTCACAGCAACAAATGCAACTTCACCACAAAGGGTTGCAGGAGTTCCAAATTCATCTAGCATAGCCTGAGCCATTTTTTGAATTGTTCTGTTCATCCTTTCTACCACACCATATTGCTAAGGAGTTCTTGCAGTGGAAAATTCCCTTTTTATTCCATGTTGTTCACAAAAGTCAAATAATTCATCTGATATGAATTCTCTGCCTCGATCAGATCTAAGACATTTTATTTTTCGATCTAATTCATTTTCTACTAAAGATTTGAAGGCTTTAAACTTTTCAAATGCTTCAATTTTATGCTTTGGAAGACCTGTCCAACACATCCTGGAAAAATCATCAATAAACAAAATAAAGTATTCTTCTCCTTGAGGAGACTTTTTCCTTGTTGGTCCACATAAATCAGTATGGATGAGTTCAAGAGGCTTACTTGCTGACCCTTCCTTTTCGATGAAGTGAACTCTGGTTTGCTTACCGATTTGACATGGTTTGCATATGGTATTTTCTGGGATACTAATATCTGGAAGATCATGAACTGCCTTGAGCCTACATGCTTTTCTTATTTGAGAAAATCTTAGATGTCCCAATCTTCTATGCCACAACCAGTTTTCATCTGTTTTGCTCAGATAGCATTATTGTTGTCCTCCTTTGAGTATGTATAAGTTGTTTAGAGTTCTTGTACCTTTGATCACGGTTTTTCATGTATCAAGCTCACGAATGACACATTTGTTTGATCGAAACACCACTTCATTTCCTTGATCACACATTTGACTGACACTCAACAGGTTGTGCTTTAAACCATATACATACATGACATTGCTAGATTTAGCCTTTTCTTTCAAGAAAACAGAACCTTTACCTTTAATGACAGTTGAAGTGTCATTTTCAAATGAGACATTCTTTTCCTTTTCTAAAGCATTATATTAATGAAGCTTCTCTTTATCAGCTGTCATGTGTTTGGAGCATCCACTATCGATGTACCACTGATTTTCTTGTCCTTCTGCATACAAAGCTATACCACATATTTCTAATTGAGATTCCTTCCTTCTCCATATCTTGGGATTTAATGGTGTTTGGTCCTTTTGAAGTGTTGGCTGAAATTTTCTCTTGCATTCAAATTCTTAATGATCAAAGTTGTTACAAATCAGGCATTCTATTTCATTTTCAAGAGGAGAAAAGTTATTATAGGAACTTTTCTTGATTCTCGTTACATCCCTTTGATTTCATGCTTCTCTAGTCATTATGGTTTTGTAAGCAACACATTGAGTAGCTTTGTTCCCAAAGTTATGACATGAAAAACATTTCCCATTACAGAAGTTTCTGCGATCATAGAATCTTTTGTCATTGTTTACCTGTTGGTTGCGGTTTCTATCGATATTCATCCTTGGAGTAAATTGAGTATGATTTACCTAATGAGTAATTTTAGGCCTTTGCTGATGATTGACATACTATTCACTGGTCTTTGCTGCATCAAGATAACTTCTAGTGGAGGTTGATGGTTTCTGTGATTGAGACGATTCTTCAGTATATCCAAGACCTATCTTTATCAGAGGAGAATGCTAAACTTTGATGATTTCATTTAAAATTTCTGATCCTTTAGTAAATCTAAGATTAAGAGATTTTGTTTTCTCAAGATCTTATCTTAGACTCACAATTTCACATTTTAGATTTTCATTATGTTTTTCTCTTTTAGCATGTTGGTGTGTCAAAGTATTTATGATCATATTCTTTTCTTCTAAATAGATTTTGAGTTTAGCGATTTATTCAAGAAAATATTCCTCTTCCAATGCATCTAAAAAATCATCATTGTCATAGGCCATGAGTAGTCTATAATCTTTTTTAGTTCCATCTTCATCACTATTAGATAAACCATCACTATCTTCATGTGTATAGTAACTCCTTTTATTCACAACATGTTTTCTATTGCCTTTAGCATATTCCTTTCCCTTTTCATATTTATCTTTATGAGGACATTTGGCAGCATAGCGACTGACTCTACCACAAGCAAAGCATTTGAAAGGTATCTTACCTCTGAATCTCTTAGAACCCCATTGAAGCTTCTTGACAAAATTTATCTCATCTTCTTCTTCTGAAATGTGTCTTGATTCATTGTGCTCCTCCTTTTCTTTTCCCCGTGCTGATGCTTTAAAAGCAGCTTCTCTCATATCTTATGGACCTCCTTTTCTCATTTCAAAGGCAGTTAGGATTCCATGGAGTTCAGTCACTGTAATAGTTTGAAGATCCTGTTTTTTCCTCTATTCTAGACACTTTTGACTCAAATTTAGAAGTCAAGGATCTCAAAATTTTCTCCACTAATGTAGCTTCCTTTATCTCTTCACCCAGATTCTTCATACAATTAGCAATCTCATCTATACGTAGCAAGTAACTAGCAACACTCTCATCACTATGAATCTTAAGAGTTTCATACCGAATTTTGATGGATTGAATCTTAGCACATTTTACCTGAGAGTATCCTTTGTAGCTTTGAATGATTTTGTCCCATATTTGTTTGGCAATCTTGAGCTGCATGACTTTGACAAATTCTGATTCTGATAGGCTTCCCAATAATGTATTGACATCTTTGGCATTGGTTTCATATAACTTATTACCTACATAGTCTGTAGGAATTGTTGCTAGAAATTGATATCCTCCTTCTACAGTTTCCCAAACATCTGCTCCAAGCGATTGTAGATAGGCTCTGGTTCTTATTTTCCAATATACTAGGTTTCTCCAATTGAAGATTAGTGGTCTGGTGGATACCATGCCTTCATGATTATTCATCTTGAAAGATCTTCCTTCAAGCGATCAAGCTTCTTCAGAAGGACCTGCTCTGATACCAATTGTTGGAAATAATACTGAGAGGGGGGTGAATCAGTATTATCTGATCAAAATTTTTTCTTTTCTCAAACATATTTATATACGCTACTTCTGTGAAGTGAACTAGCGTGTACACGCAACTATGATTAGAGAAACCAGCTTACACCCAAAAAACTTATGATTTAGACAATTTATCATGTGTTGATCTTTAACCAGTGCCTCAATAACTTATTAAACATATCAGTAAAAACAGAATAAACCATCACACATAAGAAACACACATGAACACCAAGATTTAAGGTGGAAACCCAATGTGGGTGAAAACCACCTATTGTTTTCGTCTTTGTCTTCTTTTAATAATAAGAAAATATGTTTACAATATTGTACTGGTGCAGACTCATACCAGTACGTAGGAACCCACCTGCAGAAGGTTGCAACCTTCTCTCATTTTCCATTTTCTACTGAAAGGGAGCTGCAACCCCCTAGCTCTTGTACTAGCTAATGCGATTACTAGTACATAGGCGTCGGCCTACAGAAGGCTACAACCTTCTCTCTTTCTCCAGGTACCACGTTTCATAAATTTTTAGACTGGATGCTCCTAGTACACAACAATACACCTGAACGCTTCGTTTCATCAAATTTTTATACTGTACCCATCAGACTTTGAAACTTAATTTGCATCAACCAACATTCAGTTAATCTGAACAATCACATCATTGTCACGAGAACACTATGCTGAACCCAGAAACATGAATCATCATTTAGAGCCATCTGCAACCTCAAAAATCATGCATCAGAATGTATACGCTACTTTACTGAACCTCAACCTGTGTGTATACGCTTCTTCCTTTAATCAAACCTGCATATACCTTCAAAACTATTGAAACATAAAACTTCTGAATCAAGTCTATACCAACCAACAATCTACTGTCAATCTACAGAGCCTTACATAGGTAGTAGCAGAGATCACCCTTATCACTTATACAATCAATCAATTAGATATCAAAATCCTTATGCATTCAGTTTTACATTCAGATATAAGAAGACTTCATTGACAGATAGTAGTAAAACAACAGAACTGATCAGCTAGATCAGTCAGATCTAAAGAAAAAGGCTTTTCTTTTGTATACGCTACTTGGAAGAGTAGAACCTATGTGTACACGCACTTTTACCGAGATGAACCAACGTACAGATCTGTAGATATTGGGTTATAAATTTGTTGCAATTTTGAACTTCAAACAAACCTGCATCATGACATTTAAAGAATAAACCAGGTGTCCATAATCAGATCTAGCCCAACTGATATCAGATTGTTCAATGATAAGTTAGTTCAGGTCTCATGATATTGATCCAACATTGAATTCAAGGTGCACATAAATATTTCAGATCAAATCACCAACATAGCCCCTGCAACATAAAATATACTTCAGATAGAAGTATTCCTTAGAAACCCATTCACTTGCACACCCTGGCCTAATGATCTTCTCCTCATTATATAGTTTTAGGCCTTTCTCAATACCTTGGATCAAAACCACTTAGGACCAAATACCTCGGACCAATACCTCAGATCACATACCTTGGAACAAATACCTCGGACCAATACCTCAGATCACATACCTCGAACCAAATACCTTGGACCAATACCTCGGATCACATACCTTGGACCAAATACCTCAGACCTTGGACCAAAACCATGAATTTCCAACCTGTACGTGCTTTTCCTCTTTTGAGAGTGCGTGTATATTTATACACACTTTTTGTTCTACGTACCAGCATGTATACGCCATTTTAAATAAGTGGACTTGCGTATACTTCTTAAACTGCTTTACATAAACCTTTTCCTTCACTTTCTTTATTCTGATCGGTAGACCTTAGTTCCATCTTCCTATTCTTTTGTATCACTGCCTTGTCACCTTTAAATATTTCTGTTGTACTATGAGTTGCCATCAAGGACAACAATTGTATCATAATGCCAACACGATGAACAATAGGAAGACGATTATACCACATTTCATATGGAGTTTTATTGTTGATGACAGAAGAAGGACAATGATTTCTAATATAGGCTACACAACGAACTGCTTGTCCCCAAAACATCAACTTTAAATTCTTAAATAAAATCAATGATCTAACCATATTAAGCAATGTTCTGTTCATTCGTTATGCAACACCATTTTGTTGTAGATTATAAGGATTTTTTTTTACTGTTTCATGTCATTCACTTGCAAATAATTTTCAAAAACATGTGAAATGTACTTGCCACCATTATCAGTTCTTAGAGTGCCTATATTAAGTTGAGTTTCATTTGTAATCAAGATATGAAATTTTTTAAACACATTAAAAACTTGTGATTTTTATTTCAAGAGATAAACCCAACACATCCTTGAATAATCATCAATAAATCTCAGCATATATTTATTACATTAGCAGTTGCAACATGCATAGGTCCACATAAATTTGGATTTATGAGGCCTAATTTTCTTGAAGCTCTAGAAGTAGAAATTTGAAAAGATTTCTTACTGTGCTTCCCTAAAATACAAGAAATACATGGAGTAAGTTTTCTTTGAATTTTTGGAAGCCCTTTAATTCCCTATTGTATCACAATTGATATGACCATAATGAGCATGCCATAAAAAACTGGAAGATAAAGCATCATTTTTCTGAATCAAATGAGTATTATTCAATGCAAGGGATGACATGCCTTTTAATTTTAAGAGTTTGTCTTCTTCCACCCTAGTCATAATAGTTTCATTATCAGATGCTCTTTGAATCTCTACTATACCATTAATTATATGCATCAAATACCCCTGTTATCTTATCTTTATACGAGACAATAAATTCCTTTGAAATTATGGAATAAAAAGAACATCATGTAGAATATAATATGCAATTCCTAACATCTTTAATTGAATAGATCAGATCCCTGAAGGTTTAGTTTGATTTTATCAACAAAGTAAACTACTTCATTAATGTGATCACCGAATTTTGCAAAGAAATCTCTCCTAAAGGTCATATGACAAGTGGCACATGTGTCTTAAGATTCAATTGTCATCCCATGAAGAAAATGAAGTACTAAATATATCATCCATATTGAAATTAAAATGTGCAAGAACATAATGTGCATTCTTAGATGATTTTCCTTTATCTCGAGGTGGTTGGTCTTCCTTTTCATCCATTTGTTCTCTCCTTTCATTGACTTTCTCCTAAGGAATTCTATAATTAACAGAAGTGTGACCAAGTTTACCGCATATAAAACATTCGGTAGTTGGTTTCCTCTATAATTTCTCCTACCACAACCTCTGCCACTCTTATTATTTCTGACAGACTCTTCTTGAGACTTTTGTTCTTTTTGTGCAAGACACAAAGTCTCAACATTGGGATTGGGAAGAGGCTCTTTCTTTCCAAAGGCCTTCTCTCTTTCAGCAATTTTACCTACTAATTTATCAAAGTCCAATTCTTTTAATTCTCCACTAGCTTGGAGAGATTCCAAGTAGTGTGAATAACCAGGGTAGAGAGATTTTATAAAGGCAGTAAGTTGTAAATCAACCTTAACATGAGCATATTCAATTCCATGATTTATATCATTAATTTCATAAGCTAGTTTCAAAGGATCATTATCTTTCATCTCTAGATTAAATAACTTCAATAGTAATTGAATAATCTACAATTATGAATTTGAATCATAAAGTTCTTTTAATTTTGTGACAGCTAATTCAAATCTTGTTTTACTTTGAATAATATATATGCTTACCTCTTCTGTCACTGATGTAGAGATTAAAGCATAGGGGCTGGAGAGATTTTATAAAAGAATTAAGTTGTAAATCAACCTTAACACTAGTAGATTAAATTTCATGATTGATATCTTTAATTTCAGGAGCCAGTTTCAAAGGATTGTTATCTTTCATCTCTAGATTAAACAAATTCAATCGTAATTTAATAATCTCCAATTCTGAATGTGAATCATAAAGTTCTTTTAATTTTGTGAAATCTCCAAATGTTGTTTTGCTTTGAATAATATATATGTTTACCTCTTATTCCACTGAAGTAGAGATTAAAGAATAGTTCTTTTTATCCCTACTCTGCCAAATTGTTGGTTTATTTTCATCTTTAGACTTCTCTAGATCATTGTCTCCTTTTCTGTCATAAATTCATTCCCACAAGTCATTAAATTAAAGTGTATTTTTAACTTTTCTAAACCATTCTTGATTGTTTTCCTTTCCACTTAGAACAACACCAACTAATGATATCAGTGAATTCATGTTTGTAAATAAAACTGACAGTCAAAAAATGTAGTTTTCTCCAGATAAAAAATATCAATTCAAGACACATACCAGCAGCCAACCACTCACTCGTCAAATAATGAAAATCCAAACTCTGAAGCCCTTAAGTAGTTGATGGTGAAACAAGAATGTCAGGAAAAAATGCCTTTGCGGTCATATACACATGAATGTCAGCATGACATCTACCAAAAACAATGCATTTAAATTTGAAGCTACTTGTGATGCTATAAAAAACAATGCATTCGATGCTGTCACCATGACCAATACTACAATTATTAAGCATTATTTATAAGATCCAAATGTTGGTAAAAAAGAGAAGAAAGTATAAACCCAAATGCATCAAGTGGAATAGACTCAGACCTATCATAAAAAAATCACGCTCAAGGGAAAGTTGTTAACAAGGCTTTATTCTTTTTACAGGACACACTCGAAAGTCCAGAGACTAACTTTGAAATTAGAGCGTAGATAAGCAACTATAGAAAAATTCAATTTATAAATTCATCATCTAAAGTACTCTTATTTCTTCCATATTTTAATATAACTTTAGATTATACTCAACTACGAAATTTTATTAAGTCTCCCATCATATCTGAAATCCAATGACTTACAAGACTAGACATTCAAGTAGACATGAATTCAGGTAGAGAGGCAATAAATAAGAAATTATTTATGGAATTTAATTCTCTTTCAAATAATACATACAACTATTAGCTTCTTCTTCATTGGTGGTAGTGTCCTCATGGCCACAACCTTGATACATGTTCTTTCAAGGAGGAAATCATAGAGCAACCATCTCTTTTTCTATCTCTTTTTGCACGAAGGCACACACACAACTCCAAAACTCCTCTCAAATTTGACTACAAATCCTGCCACGTCTTGTGTTGTTGACTACTTCTCCTCCAATGCTGGCAGTTTATTGAGCCTCAAACAACACATGGAATTTATAACTTCACTTTGGTTTGAATACCACTATTAGATTGACCGAAAATAAGCTCAACAAAAATGAATGATATTTATTATTGATCAAACACATGATATTTATACAAATTAAAAATAGAGGGCAACAGTTATATATGAATAGCTTCTCCATATGGGAAAAACAGAAAAACTAACTAATAATAAACTAATCCTAGTAATGTACAAAATCCTGAAGGATTAGTTTGATATCTCTTAGCTTAGAATGATTTTGATAATGAAATATCCAAATCCTCCATCGTACATGTTTCTACTTTCAACTCGGAAAAGAAACGTGGAAGTGTTGTTGTGAAAAAGATAACAAGTTTGTTGATGCATTTACAGATCTTGTTCTATGGGAAATATAATATCATATTTCTATATTCAAGTAGTTATTTCCTCTCGCTCATTATATATATATATATATATATATATATATGCAATCTGAAACTGAAATACATATTCCCTTGAAAGAAGTTACAAATTTAATACTTGGTCTTTATAGTATGTCAAATAAACATGGACATGTTGTTGTGAAGAAGGTAATAGGTGCAATGAGGCATTTACAGATCTTGTTCTTTGGGAAATATAATATCATCTTTCTATATTCAAGTAGTTATTATCTTTTGCTAATTATTAGTGAATTTTATATATATACTTTTTTAAATTTTAATGCATAATTGCAATCTAAAACTGAAGTACATATTCCTTGGAAATAAGTTGCAGAGCTAATACTAGGTCTCTGCAGTATGTCAAAGAAACGTGGACATGTTGTTGTGAAGAAGGTAACAGGTGTATTGGTGCATTTACAGATCTTGTTCTTCGGGCAATATGATATCATCTTTCTATATTCAAGTAGTTATTGTCTATGGCTATATATATATATATATATACAACATGTTCACGTTTCTTTGACATACTGCAGAGACCTAGTATTAGCTCTGCAACTTCTCTCCAAGGAATATATATATATATATATATATATATATATATATATATATATATATAGTTTGAAACTGAAGTAGGAAAGGAGTTGCAGAGCTAATAATAGATCTCTGCAGTATATGGATTGACTGTTCTGGCTCGGTGGAAGAAAATGACTCTTAATGGGTTTTGGTGTGTCACCTAAATGTGAATATGTGTAGTGAAAAACACAATATAAATATGATTTTTAATTTGATAATTAAATAGTCAACTTGAATTTATAATAATTTGCTTCCTCTATTGTAGGTAAATGAGAATACATAATTTTAGGTCTAGAAATTACTTGGATTTGTGATAGTATTCGTAGCAAAGTAATAGTTTTTTTAAAAGTTCATTGGAAATATTTTAAAAAATTCCAAGTTTGATTTTTGAAATCGCTTTTCCAATACTTGACTACCATAGACATATCATCATCATAACTTTATGATCACTTTAACTACAAGAAGGTATTAATTTTCATTAAGTATCATTAAACACCCAATTTTGTTAATCTAAAAGAGAATTTTATGAACTTTAACTACAAGAATATATTAATATTCATCAAATGCCAAATTTTATTAATAGAAAAGAAAACATTACATAAATTGTTATTACATAATAAACGAGAACCTAAAATAATGAACTGAACTCTAAAATTGGTGACCATATATGTTGACACCTAATCATCAGGATTGGGTGAACAACTGTAATTGATGTAAATAAATAATAGAAAATATGAAGAGTCACTGGGAGATGAAATGAAAAGTCTCTCCCTCATGTATATAATAAAGATCAACCTAAATGAATATCATGATTTGTTTTGAGGAGTTACCTCCTGGTCTGACATGGTATCAGAGCCAACGCCATTTTTGGCTTCCCTCTGCTTTGTAACTCCCTATTCTTCCTATGCAGACTAACATCTCTCTCACTATTATTCTGCTGATTCTGCCTAGCCTAGCAGCTCTGACGCTACCTCCCATCCAAGAATATAGTCGACTCCTAATTTTGAAATGGTTTCATTCGCTGCACGCTGCTTGTCGATGAAATGGGCACTTCTTGTTGATGAAATCAAGACTCCCGCCACATCCGCTCCTGCCTCTGCCTTTAGACGACCTCTGTAAGCATTGTGAATTTTCCATTGGGAAAACGCCCACCGCCATCACTGCATATCCCCGCAGCAGGAAGAAGGACTGTTCATTTCACGATTACATTGCGCTAGTACATGAGCGAACTCTTCCTTACCTAAAGACTCTGCAGCCTTTGCATCAAGCATGATGATTTCGTCATATGTGTTGCAAGAATGGCGCCAGAAGCCTTCTTCCGATACAAGAATTTCAGAGGGACTCGGATATTCTTTAGTGAAGCACGTCCTTCCGAAAGTCTGAGCTAGCAGATCATCAAAATCTGAATTGGGAAAACCGTCAGCTGCAACGTACTTCGAAGAAGTCTTAGTGGCATTAGGCTTTCCACCCGAAGCTTTTGTGCTAGGGGTCTTCATTTCATCGCTGCTCAGTTGATACGCTGTGGCCTCCCTTGGAGATTGTATTGGAGGCAGTGGCACCGGGTCCCAACACGACTGTGAGCTGTTGCATTGTATATGTGTATGGCATTGAATATTATAGTCGATGAATGGTGAATGCTATTACGTTGAAAGATATTGCAGTGTATGGTATTACATTTTGTACAGTGATACCTCTGTCTCCATATATCAGAATCAAATTTTTTTTAGGAGTAAAATTTTGCAGCAGAAGTATTTTTTTTTCCCACAGTACACAGATTTTACAATGCATTCAATCATATCTATTGTGGGAGGAGTTCTCATTGGCAAGGAGAACTATCCTGAGTGGTCCCGGAAGATAAAACACACCCTCATTCTCAATGAGTTGTGCAAAGGTGTGTGTGTTGGAGATAGAGACAAAGAGCCAGAACAACCTACCTCAGAAAAGGAGTTCGCCATTTGGGAAAATAAGAACAGCAAAGCCTATGCATTAATTGCAACATCTGTAATTGAAGAGGTGATTCAACATATCTCTCCATTTTCAAATGCTTTTGAAGCCTTACAAAAGCTGAAGAAACTCTATGACTCACACTCTGTACTTGAAGTTGTTCAACTCATGATTAAACTCTTCACTCTTGAATTACAAAATAATGATCCTCTTACTCTTGCATCCGAAGTAAAATCTATAATGCATGATATCAAAGCCACTAAGGTTGAATTGGATATTCCTCTTATCTCTTTTCTCAAGGCACTTTATCCTACTTACTCCAATTATCTTGATTCATTGCAAGCAAATGGAAACATCAAAGATATTACCTTTGACTCCCTTGTGAAAAATTTTGTTGAAAGATAGAAAGCTTTTGGAAAGAAGACAACCCCTGAATCTTATGAAGAGGCTGTGTGCCTTGCTCATAAAGAAAATAATCTTGCCCAAGATTCTTCCAGAGGAAGAGGTGGTCGAAGAGGAAGAGGAAGATATTTCAGAGGCAGGGGGCAGACACTCTCGAGGAGAAAAGTCAGATTTGCACTGCATACACTGCAAAAGAAATGAATCACATGATTCCTCCACATGCAAGTTACCTTGGGACAAAATTGAACAGCAAAGAAACCAAACCAAAGGCAAAATGAATGACATAGACAAAGGTAAAGCACCTGAATCCGCTCATTATGTTGTGGCACAATGTAATATTGGAGTAAATGAAGACTTATTTAATGCTTCACTTGCTTCTTGGAAAAATGATTGGTTGCTTGATTGAGGAGCAACTTGCCACATGACTCATAGAAAAGATTTTTTTGAAGAATTTACTGACAATGTTGATGAAGTAGTATACTTTGCAGACCAATCAAAACTCAAGCCATCAGGGCTTGGCACAATCAGGCTTAAATTGCCTGGTCTTCTAGACTTTCTTTTGCACCATGTTCTATATCCCCCACAGCTGAAGAGAAACTTGTTGTCCTTGGTCCACATCCACCAGCAAGGTCACTCCATTCATATGTTTGATGGAAAGCTTGAGGTGAGAAAAGCATCTGACACTCACTTGTCATGAGGGGGATAGAAGAAGAAAGGCTTCTCAAGTTGGAGGGTACCTCTACTCGTGCACAACATTTCTCATATAATTCTCATTATGAAGAAGGTACACTTCCATCAAGTTTATTATGGCATGCTAGATTTGGACATTTGAACTATGACAGCCTCTGCTTGTTGGAGAAAAATGGTGTTATTGGTTTTCCTACAATTCCTAGGAAACTTAAGAAATGTGATGCTTGTATTCTAGGAAAGCATAGTGAACAGTCTTTTCATGATTCACATTCAAGAGCACATAGAAAACTTGAACTCATTCATTCAGATTTATGTGGTCCAATGCTTGTTCCTTCTGCAAATGGAAATAAATATATGATGACATTTATTTATGACTACACCAGAATGTGTTGGGTTTATTTATTGAAGAACAAATCTACTTCTTTTCAAACATTCAAGAACTTTCATAAATGGATTGAAAATGATGCACAATCTCATATTGGCTTTATTCGCACTAATAATGGAAAAGAATACACTTCAAATGAATTTGAAAACTATCTTCACCAACATGGGATCAAACATCAAACAACTGTGCCTTATAATCCCCAACAGAACGGTGTAGCTGAAAGAATGAATAGGACAATCTTAAATATGGTACGCTCCATGTTGTTCTTCAAAAATGTAAAAATAATGTTTTGGGCTGATGCAGTTCTATGTGCTATATATATAAAGAATAGATGTCCATCTAATGCTATCAGAAACAAGACTCCTTATGAAATGTGGTATGGGCACATTCCTTCGGTAAATCATCTCAAGGTCTTTGGTTCCACCTGTTATGCCTTGATACCAAAGGTACATACAAACAAACTTGGTGCAAGAAGTCGTAAGTATATCTTCCTGGGGTATTCAAACACCTCCAAAGCATACCGTCTCTATGATGAAGTCAATAAAAAGTTTGTTGTATCTAGAGATGTAATCTTTCTTGAATCTTCTAAAAATGACAATTTTGTTGAGCGACAACTTGATCACTTGGATAGATTCGCAAATGAAAAATCATTTCAAGAGTTTGATAATTAGATTCCACATCTTGAAGGGAATATTCGTATACTAGATCAACCTATGGAATCTTCTTCTAAAGCACTCTATCCCCCGAATGAAACTCCAACAATGGATGATACTTTAAGTGACGTGATTGACAGAATTGGGAGACTCAATCTTGATTCAGTCCCAACTCAATCAACGGAGAAGCTTGGACCATCTGAGAAAGGTCCCCCAAAGTGGTTGACAAAGACACTTGAAAGTGTTCATCCTGATGAGGTTGGAAAGACAGGAACTAGAAATTCAAACCGGAAAAATGGAGGTGATGTAGATGACTTTGATTCACCTATTGATATGGATGTTTCTTACGATTGTGAATTGAATTTGTCTACAGATTTTGAACCAACTTCCTTCAAAGAAGCTACTTCTCATGATGAATGGAAAGAAGCGATGCAAAAGGAGTATGATGCCTTGATAAAGAATGGCACTTGGAAGCTAGTTAATCCTCCATTAGGAACCAAACCAATTGGTTTCAAGTGGCTCTGCAAGAACAAGTACAAAGTTGATGGCTCACTTGACAAGCACAAATCTAGGCTTGTGGAAAAAGGTTTTGCATAGAAGGAAGGGGTCGATTATGAGGAGAATTTTGCCCCCACAACAAAATGGGCTACCATCCGGACACTCTTTGCCCTAGCGGCTCAAAACGATTGGAAAGTCCATCAAATGGATGTAAAAACTGCTTTCTTGAATGGAGATCTAAAAGAGAATGTTTTTATGTCCCAACCTGAAGGATTTGCTGTGAAAGGACATGAACATAAAGTATGAAAACTTGTGAAATCCTTGTACGGCCCCAAACAAGCACCGCGATCCTGGTATGAAAAACTAACTCAGCATCTTCTGAAACTCAATTTCAAACATTATGATCTTGATGATGCAACTTTGTTTGTCAAGAAGGTTGGAAAAAAAGTTGTATATATTGTGGTATATGTAGATGATCTTTTGATGACAGGGAACAATGAAAGCTACATTGCATCCATAAAGAAGGAATTGAGGAAAGGTTTTGAAATGACTGATTTGGGCTATGTTCATTACTATCTTTGTATTGAAGTAACACAACATCCAAAGTCCATATTCCTTTCTCAAAAGAATTACATTGGAGATCTGTTGAAAAAGTTTTGCATGATAGAATGTAATCCTCTCACTACTCCAATGGAACAAAACTTAAAGCTCACATCCATTGAAGGAAAAGAATTTGAGGATGCAACAAAGTATAGACAACTTGTAGGAAGTCTCAACTACCTAACTACTACCAGACTAGACATTTCATTTGCTATTGGAATCCTCTCCAGGTTTATGCAAAAGCCTTGTGAAGGACATTGGTATGCTGCAAAAATAGTTCTAAGGAACTTGAAGGGAACTCAAGACTTTGGAATCAAGTATACACAGGTGGGCGACTTCAGCTTGATTCGATATTCTGATTAAGACTTCGATGGAGACAAAGAAACTGGGGTATCTACTTCAGGTTATGCTATGAGTCTTGGATCAAGAGCTGTCTCTTAGAGATCATGCAAACAATCAGTTCCAGTAGATTCCACAACAGAGGCAGAATATGTGGCAGCAGTTGAGGCAACAAAAGAAATTGTGTGGCTCAGGAAAATTCTTGAAGATTTGCAGGTAAAACAAATACAATCGACTCCACTCATGATTTACAATACCTCGGCAATAAAGTTTGCCAAGAATCAAAAGTTCCATGATCGAACGAAGCACATCAATACTAAATATCATCTGATTCGACATCATGTTGAGGCCAAAACAATCCATCTCCGCCGTTGTTCTACTAATGAGCAAATTGCAGACATCTTCACCAAAGCGCTTGGAAGAGAAAAGCTTGAAAGTTTAAAAACTTGGAATCACCAACATCCCTTCAGATTAAGTGGGGGAATGTTGACACCTAATCATCAGGATTGGGCGAACAACTATAATTAATGTAAATAAATGATAGAAAAGATGAAGAGTCACCGGGAGATGAAATGAATATTCTCTCCCTCATGTATATAATAAAGACCAACCTGAATGAATATCATGATTTGTTTTGAGGAGTTACCTCCTGGTATGACAATATATCATGGATATGGTCACAACAATTTTAATTTATTGATCATCTCATTACTACCCTTAACAAACATAACCCTAAAATTGATGAACGGATTAGAGATATGTCCATGGAAATTTGAAAATATTTATTATTCATTTCATGAGACATTGTCAAGAATAGACTGGACAGAATTACCATAGCATTTAACGAAGGCCTTAGTGAACCAGTTAACCAAGGGCTTAATGATTACTTTTACTAAAGCTAGTCAGCAACAACATTTAACGAAGAGCTTGACGATTCTGTTAGTGACCAAATTTTTTCTGCTACAGTTGACAGGTGCAATTGTGTGAATGCCATAGTTTAAGAGTCCAATCATGTCTTTTTTGGTGAAACTCACATCCACATGAGCGTTACGATCCACCTACTCGCATTGATATATCCAATTACTGGGATCGATGTGACTATGGTAGGCGCTACAAGTATATGGTTTCCCCTTTAAATCACCCATCACAAGTTTCATTTTGTGATTTGCGTGCCCATCAAAGTGCAGTATTGTATGGAGGGCCATACATAAGGGATGAAGCCTTATAAGATGATATATAGTCATTCCAAAAACCTTTTGCAATTCTTTCTTAAGAGATAATATATTCATCATTGTTCCTTATAATCATTAAATCATCAACATAGACAACTAGATATACAATTGATCCTGCAACCTTCTTAACAAAAAGAGTTGCATCATCTAGGTAAAATTGTTTATAATTCAACTTAAGAATATGCTTGGTTAGTTTTTCATATCATGCACATGGTGCTTGTTTCAAACCATACAAGGACTTCATTAGTTTTCTTACATTTTGTTCTTTACCTTTGACAAAAAATTCCTCTGGTTGAAATATGTAAAAATCTTCCTTCAAATACCATTTAGGAATATAGTTTTTACATCAATATGATAAATTTTCCATCATTTCTGTGCTTCAATATAAAAGAAGGTTCTAATAGTGCCCCATTTGGCTATAGGAGTAAATTTTTACCTATAATCAACACCTTCCTTTTTTGCATATCACTTTGCCACAAGCCTTGCTTTGTGCTTCTCAAGTGAACCATTAGCTTTATACTTAGTTTTATAAACCTAATTTCAACCAATGGGTTTGATGCCAATAGGATGATCCACCAACCTCCAAGTACCATTTTTAATGAGAGCATCATATTCCTTTTTCATTGCATATTTCTCTTCATTAAAACTATCAACTTCTTCAAAATAAGTAGGCTCACTATCAACAGAAAAAATTATCTTCAGAATCATGAGAGTAGTTACCCGAAGAACTTCCTGTTTCAAAATCATCATATTTTCTTGGAAATGTTTTAATATGAGTTGATCTTTGTGACAGTTTCTCAACTTATGGAAGTGTTTTCTCATCTTTTGGAGTAGATTCTTTTAGAACAAAAGAACTTTCTGTCTCTGCAGAAACACTTCTATCATCCAAATTTTCTTCAGCATAACCATTATCATCATTAAGAGGAAAATTTATTGAAGGAAAATCCATAGACTAATCTAGAATGGGAATCTCACCTTTAGGATGTGGAATATTATTATCGTATTCATAATAAAATTTGTTGGAATTAAACTTTTTCTAAATGATTGAGTTGTCTATCAATGATGGATGTATATTTATTTGATTCAAGAAAAACTACATCTCTTGATAAAATAAACTTCTTATTTTCTTCATCATATAACCTGTATGCCTTAGAAGTATTGGAATATCCCAAAAATATACATTTTTTGCTTCTTGCACTCAACTTGTTTCTTTGTTGCTTAGGAATCAAAGCATAACATTGAGAACCAAAAACATTGAAATGTTGAACAATAGGAAGACGATTATACCACATTTCATATGGAATTTTATTGTTGATGAAAAAAGGACAACAATTTATAATATAAGTTGCACAAATCACTACTTCTCCCCAAAACAGCAACTTTACATTCTTAAAGAACATCAATGATCTAACCATATTAAGCAATGTTCTGTTCATTCGTTCTGCAACATCATTTTGTTGTAGATTAGAAGGAAATTTTGTTTAGTGTTTGATGTAATTATATTGCAAATAGTTTTCAAAAGAATGTGAAGGATACTCGCCACCATTATCAGTTCTTAGAGTGCCTCTATTAAGTTGAGTTTCATTTGTAATCAAGATATGAAATTTTTTAAACACATTAAAAACTTGTGATTTTTCTTTCAAGATATAAACCCAACACATCCTCGAATAATCATCAATAAATGTCAGCATATATTTATTAACATTAGGAGTTGCAACAAGAATGATTCCACATAAATCTAAATGTATGAGACCTAGTTTTCTTAAAGCTCTAGAAGTAGAACTTTGAAAAGACTGTTTACTGTGCTTCCCTAAAATACAAGCATTACATGGAGTAAGTTTTCGTCCAATTGTTGGAATCCCTTTATTTCCCTATTGTCTAATAATTATTATACTGTCATAATTGATATGACCATAATGAGAAAGCCATAAGAAAATGGAAGACAAAGCATCATTTTTCTTAATCAAACGAGTATTATTTAATGCAATGGATGGCATACCATTCAACTTTAACAATTTGTATTCTTCCACACAAGTCATAATAGTTTCATTATCATATGCTCTTTGAATCTATATTATACCATCAAATATATGTATTAAATTCCCATGTTGTTTGATTTTTAAAAGAGACAATAAATTCCTTTGAAACTATGGAATAAAAAGAACATCGTGTAGAATATAATCTCCAAGTTCTGGCATCTTTAATCGAATAGATCTGATCACTAAAGGTTTAATTTGATATTTATCAACAAACTAAACTATTCCATTAATGTGATCATTGTATTTTTCAATGAAATCTCTCTTAAAGGTCATATGACAAATGGAACATGTGTCTAAGATCCAATTGTCATGCCATGAAGAAAATGAAGTACTAAAGACATAATCCATATTGAAATTACAAGGCGCAAAAACATAATGTGCATTCTCAGATGATTTTCCTTTATCTCAAGGTTTTTGGTATTTCTTTTTACCCATTTGTTCTCTCCTTTCACTGAATTTCTCCTAAGGAATTCTACAATTAGCAAAAGTGTGACAAAATTTACCACATATAAAACATAATTTTATAATTGGTTTATTATTAAAATTACTTTTTTGCCTGTCTCCCTAATTATTCCCCCCCCCCCCGTGACTCTATAATTTCTCCTACCATGACCACTGCCACTCTTATTTTTTCTGGCAAACACTTCTTGAGACTTTTGTTCTTTTTGTGCTAGACACAAAGCCTCAACATTGGGATTGGGAAGAGACTCTTTCTTTCCAAAGGTGTTCTCTCTTTCAATAATTTTACCTAGTAATTTATCAAAGTATAATTCTTTTAATTGTCCACTAGCTTGGAGAGATTCCAAGTAGTGTGAATAACTAGGGTAGAGGGATTTTATAAACACATTAAGTTGTAAATCAACCTCAACACCAGTAGATTCAATTTCGTGATTGATATCTCTAATTTCATAATCTAGTTTCAAAGTATCATTATCCTTCATCTATAGATTAAACAACTTCAATAGTAATTGAATAATCTCAAATTCTGAATGTGAATCATAAAATTCTTTTAATTTTTTGAAAGCTTCAAATGTTGTTTTACTTTGAATAATATATATGCTTACCTCTTTTGTCACTGAAGTAGAGATTAAAGCATAGCGGGTAGAGAGATTTTATAAGGGAAATAAGTTGTAAATCAACCTTAACACTAGTAGATTCAATTTCATGATTGATATATTTAATTTCATAAGCTAGTTTCAAAGGATCATTATATTTCATCTCTAGATTAAACAACTTTAATAGTAATTGAATAATCTCCAATTTTGAATGTGAATCATAAAGTTATTTTAATTTTTTGAAAGCTTCAAATGTTGTTTTACTTTGAATTATATATATGCTTACCTCTGATGTCACTGAACTAGAGATTAAAGCATAGGTATTTTTATCCTTACTATGCAAAATTTCTAGTTGATTTTCTTCTGCAGGCTGCTATCTTGATGGAAAATTTTAGGGGTTAATATTAGCAAGTGGGTTAATCTTCCATGATTTTCCCAGAATAAAGATTCGCCAATTTCTAGTTTTGTATAAAAATGATTCACCCAAATTTTATAATATAAAATTAGTTTACCTTAAAAATTGAACATTATATAGAGAGTATATATAAAATCATTATAAATTTGAATAATTTTACAAAAACATCAATAAACACTTTATGGTTTGAATATTAGGGACTAGTGAGATTCGTCAATGCTTTTAAACATCAAGATAATTTTTCATCCTTAAAATTTTCCCTGGCTATGGTTCATTGTTTCCTTTTCTTTCACAAATTCCTTCTTATTGGTCATTAAAAATAAGTGTATTTTTACCTTTTCTAAACCATTCTTGATAATTTTCCTTTCCACTTAGGACAACACCAACTAATGATACCAGTGACTATAAATAAAACTGACAATCAAAAAAATGTAATTTTGTCCATATAAAAAAATATCAATTCAATACACATACCAACAACCAACCACTCACTAGTCAAGCAATGAAAATTGAAATGTTGAAACCCTTAACTAGCTGGTGAAACAGAAAGGTCGGGCAAAAGCACCTTTGCAGTCATATACGCAGGAATGCCAACATGACATCTACAAAAAAGAATGCATTTAAATTTGAAGCTACTTGTGATGTTATAAAAAACAGCGCATTTGACGTTATCACCATGACCGAAACTAAAGTTATTAAGAAGTATTTATAAGATCCAACTGTTGGTCAAAAAGAGAATAAAATCTGAACACAAATGCATCAAGTGGAACAGACTCATGTCTATCATAAAAAAGGAATTCACTTTTCGCATCCCACAAAAGCCATGTGGAATGGGAAACCTGTGAACCAATTTTTTTTTTTACAAGCTCAAAAGTCCAGAGACTGAGTTTGAAACAAGAGCGGTAGATAGGTAGATATAGACATATTCAATTTATACATTCATCATCTAAAGTACTCATATTTTTGTCATACTTTAATATAACTTTAGACTATACTCAACTGCGAAATTTATTATGTCTCCCTTAATTTTTGAAATCCAACGACTTAGAAGACCAAACATTCAAGTAGAGAGGAATTCAAGTAGGCAAGCAATAAATAAGAAATTATCTACGGAACTCAATTCTCTTTCAAATAATTTATACAATTTTTAGCTTCTTCGTTGGTAGCAATGTCCTCCTGACCAGAACCTTGATACGTGTTCTTTGAAGGAGGCAATCATAGAGAAAAAATCTCTTTTGATATCTCTTTTAGAACAAAGGAACATGCACAACTTCAAAACTCCTCTCAAGTCTAACTACAAATACACACAACTCCAAAACTCCTCTCAAGTCTGACTACAAATACTTCCACGTCTTGCGTTGTTGACTACTTCTCCTCCGATGTTGGCAGTTTATTGAGCCTCAAACAACACATGGAATTTATAACTTCACTGTGGCTCTAATACCACCATGAGACAAACCCATAATAAGCTCCACAAAAATAAATGATATGTATTATTGATCAAACACATGGGATTTATACAAATAAAAAATAGAGGAGACAATTATGTCTAAATAACTTCTCCATATGGGAATAAAAAAATAACTAATAATAAACTAATCCTAAACTAATCCTAGTTTTAACATCTCTTAACTTAAAATAATTTTTTATAACGAAAAATTCAAATCCTCCATCTTACATGTTTCTACTTTCAACTCGGAAAAGAAACATGCAAATGTTGTTGTGAAAAAGGTAACAAGTGTATTGATGCATTTACAGATCCTGTTCTATGGGAAATATAATATCGTCATTCAATTAGGTATTTCCTCTCGCTATCTATCTATATATATATATATACAATCTGAAACTAAGTACAATTCCCTGAAAAGGAGTTGCAAAGCTAATACTAGGTCTCTGCAGTATGTCAAAGAAACATGGACGTGTTGTTGTGAAGAAGGTAATAGGTGTATTCACGCATTTACAAATATTGTTCGTTAGGAAATATAATATCATCTCTCTATATCCAAGTAGTTATTGTCTTTGGCTAATCATTATTGAATTTTATATATATACTTTTCAAAATTTTAATGCATAATTGCAATCTAAAACTGAAGTACATATCCACTGGAAAGGAGATGCAGAGCTAATACCAGGTTTCTGCAGTATGTCAAAGAAATGTGGACGTGTTGTTGTGAATAAGGTAACAAGTGTATTGATGCATTTATAGATCTTGTTCTTTGGGAAATATAATATCATCTTTCTATACCCAAGTCGTTATTGTCTTTGGTTATATACATATATATAGATATATTCCGAAAAATGTAGGAAAAAAATTACAGAGCTAATAGTAGATCTCTGCAGTATGTGGATTGTGGCTGGGTGGAAAAAATGACGCTTAATGGGGTTTCGTGTGTATCCTAAATGTGAATTTGTGAAGTGAAAATCCAATATCAATATGATTGTTTAATTTTATCAATTACATAGTCAACCTGAATTTATAATAACTTGCTTCCTCTATTTAGGAAAATGAGAATAAAGAATTTTAAGTTTAGAAATTACTTGGATTTGTGATGACACTAATAAAAAAAAAATAGTTTTTTTTAAATTTCATTAGAAAGATTTAAAAAAATTCCAAGTTTCACTACTACATGTACGGAGGTTTTAAGACCATATTTAAAACAGTTTTTGAGTCAATTGTCTTAACTTGAGACAAAAAGAAACTTGTGTATTGTCTTAAATATTATTTTCAAGAGGGTGTCTCAAAATTAGTGTCTTAAAAAATTGTCTCTATAAAGACAATATAGAACACATATTATTATTTTCTCTATAAGACAAAAACTATTCTCTCTTAAGAGACAATTTCATTTGTCTCTCTAGAGGCAATTTCATTTGTCTTTGTAAAGGCACTTTCATTTTTGTCTCTTTAAACACAATCACATTTTTGTCTCTTCAGAGAAAATAGTTGAGATTAAAAACATATTATCTTTATCGAGACTATATGTCCATAATTCCAACTATTGTCTCTTTAGAGACAATATAAAAAATTATTTAAAAAAAATATAAACAAAATCATTTTAAATGTTCATTTAAGGTGGTTTCAACATTCAAAGTTCCCAAATAGTGATTTTAATCACCTTAAATATATGTTTTTCATGTGAACAATAAAAAAAAAACAAACAGATTCCATTATTTTTAAAGCTAACAACAAAGTCATTTTAAATCTATATGAAAAAACAATTCTGGAAAGCAATCTTGAAAATAATAAGGTAGCACACTTATATTTGTTGAAAATACATTCATGTCATTTGAACATGCAATACCCTCAGTTGGAATTTCATTTTATGACATTATGAGGCAAAAGAAAAATGTTCAAGATTTCTCCATCCTACAAGAGGGTTTACTCTAACAAATAAATCCAAAGCTTGAATCACATTAAATGGTGAAAATTAAACTCATATCCAATGGTTAGCTCCACAATTTCAAGACCCCTGTATAATTGGAATTGACTTCCTTGATAACAAAGAATTGCAAGAATGTATATGCATTTGAATCTACAATTGATTGGCAATCCTGTCTTGGCGAAGGTTTTACAAAAGATGGATAATTAGTGCAGGTCCTCGCAACATGATATATGCCAATTCTCAATATATTGGTGACCTACAAAGTTATCGCCCCCATTACTAGATTTCACAATTCGAGTTGGCTCCATCTCTTATTTGCAGCCTGAGAATTGTTGCAACTGGTATCCAAATTCGTGGCGATCTAGTTCCTGAGGATGCTTCATATCCAATGAATCTAATTCATGTAATGAACTATTCTAATCGACTTCATAACAAGCTGAAGTTGCAAAGAAGTCCCTATCACTAGATTTTTGCTGGGCAGTTAATCGTTTCTTGGAGGCGCAACAAACCACCCATCCTTCCTCATGTTAAGAATAAAATAATAAATTCATGTAAGACAAGTTTTATACCATTGCTCAACCATTTCCAAGAGAGCTACTTACTGAAATAAAATAAAATAAATATAGTAGTGCGTACCTGAAATAGATATATGCACACTCTTAGTATTTCTTCATTATCACTTGCCTTGCCTTGCCTGATTCCTTTGGAGCACCTGCAAATGCAAGAGTAGAGTCATTTCTAGGCTACCATGGAAATATTAGTTTTGAGATATATGTTGGGTAAGTGTCATATCTATTCACAGTAAAGCCTATTTAATCTTATATACAGTCCATGTTCAAATATTGAAATTAGCATACCAACATAGCAGATTCTGGGTTGATATGAATCTGATAAATAAACAATCAGTTGTGTATTTATGTGAAGATTAAGAAGAGAACCAAAGAGTTGATGAATCTCCACTTTTAATAGAAGAATGCATGTTAATATGAAAAAAAGAAAGAGAGAGAAAAAGATAAAAGACACATATCTCTATTTACATCCAAAAAGAAATGATTTACATTGATATGCACACACTGTGAAGTTTGACATATGTTTGAATAGAGTTTAATATCTATGGACATTTGATAAAATTCTGTAACAATTGAAAAAAAAATGACTATTGGAGTCAAAATTGTTGTATGAAGTAAAGAAGTAAGAGCTAAATTTTTTATATGGAGTGGTTAAAGATGTGATTCTTCAATGCTTATATTCTATTGGATGACCAATTGAGTAACTGCATGAAATTCATTGTGCTTTCTTCATATTCATGCAGGTACGTGACAGTTAGTGAGGTTACTGGAAGAGAACTTTTCTACTATTTTTTGAAGTCAGAAAGAGATCCAGCAAATGATCCACTTCTTCTTTGGCTTACAGGAGGTCCTAGTTGCATGAGTTTCACTGGATTTGTCTATGAGATTGGTTAGCTATGAGAACTCTTTCTCTTATTGTTTGTTTCAATGCTCAAAATCGCTATTTACTGAATGAATTTTGATATTGTATATATTTAGTTTTGAAATTGAGTAATCTGGGAAATGGGCATGTGAACTGCTTGTTGAAATGGCCATGTGTAAGTTCATTTTTGGCCATGTTATTGTAATTGGCACCCAAAACCGAGTCAAATTCTATTATAATTAGGTTTACACAATAGTAAGATATCATTGTATTTTCTTGTTTGACTGGATTTTCCTATGAGATTGGTTAGCTATGGGAAATTTTGCTCTTCTGTTTCAATGCTCAAAATTGATATTACATGAATGAATTTTGATCTTATATACATTTAGTTTTGAAACTAAGTAATATGGGAAATGGGCATCTGAATGACTTGTTCAAATGACTAAATGTAAGCTCATTTTTTCCCATGTTGTTGGAATGGCACCTAAAACCAAGTCAACTGCTATTATAATTAGGTTTATACAATACTAACATATCATTATAACCCAAAGAATAACCAAAATTGATAAATTGTGGATTTTATTCTCTTGAACCTTTACCGATTCAATGTTCACCTCATCTGATTACCTTAAAAATAAGATTGTGAAAAGCTAATTGTCAGATCTAGCTCTTATGCACCTGCCATACTTGCAAGGTTGGGCAAGGTGAGAGGCTTATTTGATGCGATCATTGCTTAGGAGAAAAGAGAACATAATAGTAATGTTTAGAAAATTTATAGAAGAAAATGATTGCTATTTTTTATGTTTATTGCAATTTATTTCTCCTATTGCAGGTCCAATGAGTTTTGATCTCAAGAACAATTATGGGAATTCGCCCATGCCCATCCCCAATCAGCAGTGTCTTGTACAAAGACTCAAATGGTAGTCCAAAAGATATTTTATGGAATATCCAAAGACACTTGCTTCAACACCTTCATGTCTACCTATTGTTAGTGCTGCAAAAAGGCCCACAACTTTTAGAACCAAGAAAAAATTTAGAATGTGAGTAAGTAACTTAAGAGAAAACTATCAAAAGGAATGTGTCTCAAATGAGTTTTCACAATGACCATGAAACAAAATTTTTCCTCTCCTTGGGGGGATACATGGACTTTTCCCACTTTATCGGTACCACCATCAATAATGAATTTCAAAATTCCAAAGTCTACTACCTTGTTTATCAGAATGTCATCCAGCAATACATTGAATGTAATGTGGTTGGAAGGGTGAGCCATGTAATGGGTTTGTTCTGAGCTAATATGATTTCTTTCTTTATTTGTTCAGCACGACATAATGATCGAGCTAGAAAGGTTGAAGCATGAGCTAAAGCATACTCTAGGCATGTTTGTTGTAGAGAGGGAAGAAGCAATGAAAGCGAAAATCATGGTGAGTTTTATCTGTCTATCTTGCTTTAAAATTTCTAGTCGAGTTGAATGTAGGTTGAATATCATATATGCAGTTGTGGGTACTAGGTAGTACACTGGAGGGTTGATGTTTAGGAGCTTAATGCCGGTGACAGGCCAATGAACTATCTCTCCAAGTGATGGAAGACGTGAGAAAAGTCGAGGAAGAAAAGAAAATAGAAGATGTAGCAAAACTAATCACTCCATAAGAGAAATAAAAGAGTGAAATGGTCATTAGGATAGCTGAAAAAGCTAGACAACTTGCTGAAAAGGAGGCCCAAGAAAGAAGAGATGCAGAATTAAGAGCCACAATAGAAGCAGAAGAGAGAAAGAAAGCACATGAAGAGCTTGCATCTACCCATCAAGGATACAGAAGATACTCAATAGAATAAATTCAAACTGCCACAGATTTCTTCTCTGATTCACTCAAGATAGGAGAGGGAGGTTATGGTGTTGTCTACATGTGCACTTTGCAACATACCACAGTGGCAGTCAAGATTCTTAAAAATGAAGCAACTCAAGGAATACAGTAATTTCAATGAGGTATTAAATATTCAAAGCACTACCTATGGTTAATGCCCTTAAAATATAAAACTCAATAACAAATATAAAGAATATTTTTAATACTTGGGTTGCTTATTTTGTTTTTAAATATTTGGTTGGGTGTGTTTTTCTTTTCCTAAATTGTTCAGCTTGAAACTTTGAGCTGAGTTTGTCACCCTCACATGGTACTTTTGCTTGGAGCGTCCCCTGAGCATGGGTGTTTTAAATATGAATATATGGCAAATGGTAGTCTAGAAGACTGTCTCCTCTACAAGGGAAATAATGCTCATCTTCCATGGTTTTAACGCCTCAGAATCATTCAAGAAGTGACATATGCATCGTTTTTTCTTCACTGTCCAAAGCGAGAGCTGATTGTTCACCGTGACATGAAACCTGTGAATATCTTACTGGATCACAACTTCGTTAGCAAAATCGGTGATGCAGGTCTTGCCAGGCTTGTGCCTGCAATGACCACAACCATGCTAACCCAGTACAATAGCACAGTCCCTGCAAGCACATTTTGTTATATTGATCTTGAGTACCAAAGGACTGGTATCCTTGGCCCCAAGTCTGATTTGTATGCTATGGGAATAATCATTCTGCAATTGCTGACAGGAAGACCACCCATGGTTGTAATAGATGCAGTTGAAGCAACCATTGAGGATGGTTCATTTCAGGAGATCCTGGACAAAAATGCTAGAGATTGGCCTCTTTGTGAGGCTCTGGAATCAACACTATTAGGGTTGAAATGTGCAGAGTTTCAGCGCAGGGACAGGCCAGACTTGGAAAAGGATGTTCTACCAAAACTTGAGAGATTCAAAGCCCTTGCTGTTACTGAAACCAGACATGTCAGAGAGGAAATTGATGTTATGCTCCCACATCACTTTTTTTTCCTATACTCTAGGTTAGTTTTTCTCACCCAGGTTTCTTGGTTTTCTTTTTAAATCTGGGTTTCAAATATGCCATCCTTACTAGAAAATATTTCCCCTCAAGTACACCATCAACCAAGATTTTCAAAATGTGAACTCAAAATGTGAGTCCAGACCAATGACAGGCAGGAACCTTGCAGACATCTAATACATGCACCTTTGACAATAGGACATACGTACAACTAAATAGATGTAACCTAGCCCTAAGAAGTTGAGCCGAGTTTTATCTTAACTTTGCACTAGAAAACATATCAAAAAAAAGCAGCAACTGAACATCATAAATAACATTGCACCTAGATAAAACAATGGTGGTTGTTCCATTGACTAAAACTTTTTGCGATAAATGAAAGTTAAAATCATCTTTTTGTGCATGCCTTTGGGCAACACTAATATACGATTGACAAATAAGAGTGTCCTTCCTTGACTAATGAAGTGGGTGCTTAACAGATCCTTGACTTACTAATTAAGAATCAAGAACATGTTACCTATGTAATGAGGGGACTGATTTGGACTGAGCACTAATGGCCCACAAATCATGAACCTTAATTTATTCCATAATGCCTAATCACTTAACTAAAAAGGTCTTTTCTATTGAAATTTCAGCGAACTGTCCTCAATTTTAGTGTGCTGAAATTTCAGCACATTGTCCTAAATTTCAGCAAAGTGGAATTTCAAATAACTTTCTTGAATTTCAACAAAATGAATCATTAAACATTGCTGCCTAGATTTCTAGAGATTATCCAAATTTTCAATAGACTGGCATTTCATCAAACTGTTGATAAATATTGGCAAATTGTACTAGAAATTTCCCCTAAAGGTGAAAAGATACACCAAAGGAATAGAACATGCCTATGATGTTACTGCAAAAATGTTGCAGCAAAGGAAAGATAACAACCTAAAGGGTGGAGGATGGATGGGAAGAAATGTGTTCAGGCTTGCAACAATCTCACACTTGTGCCAATACCTATCTGACAGATGTTGCTCAAACCATTGTTCCTGGCTAAATCATTTTTTTCCAATCATATCACTATGTCAAAATATTATATACATATTATATCCAAGCTATAACATGAAGGGTAATGAGGAGAAATATTAGTTGTTAGATACCTAATTAGTCTATAGGGCCTTTGATACATGGTGATTGGGCAGGCTATTGAGGAACTCCTAGATGCTAAGTTACAAACTCCTTATTCAGGGTTGAATTTAGAGGCAGTTAAATTAACATTATTTACTTTTTCTTCTAGCTGAAATTTTTTTACTATTTTGATCATAGGAAATGGTAAACTGGATAAATATAAGTGCAAATAAAATCACCTCTTCATAAAGTCCCTCCACAGCTCCTTTGGCATATTTTATAACAACTTCAGTTGCATCTGCGAATAGATGGATGAGACTAATTTAAATTTAGCTCAACTTTAAACTTTCTATGCTAGATGAAACTGTTATCGGGAAAACTAGTGTCCATTCAGAGCTGCTAGTCCCACTACGATGGGTAGCTATATTAGAAATAAACAAACTAAAGTCACTTGTGTTTTCCTTTATGAGAGATAGATGAGAAAGAAGCAGAGAGTACCAACCTCAGTCTTTCGCTTGGCTCCTTGCTTGTTTCCTTTCCCCTTTGATAGAACTTCGCCACTCCTTCCTTACTTGTCTTGCTTCAAAGAGCACCTGTAGAGTCAAAGCAGCATAATACCATCAAAGCATAGAGATCTATAACCATAAACAATATAGGATCAGATGTATATTAACCATACAAATGCATATATCAATACAAGATTCAGAGATATACAAGAATATGGAGGAAAACTCAAATAGCTTTATTGATAGAAGTAGTAGAAGAGAGGATTACAACCCATTGGTCTGACCCAGCGCCATCCTCCTAGCATGAAAGCCCTCTTCACCTCATGAAAATCTTAGATCACCCAACAATACAATGTTGCACAGAGAAGCCAACATCAATTCCTTACAAAATACAAGATTCCAGCCATTGGATATCTAGGATGAGGGATACATATATAGATGTTTGCAGGGGGGTGAGTCTGCTTCTGGGATTTTGATTAGTGTCATCTCTCTGATAGTTCTTGGTTCCACTTGGAGATTTCATGATCTCTTACTCATCCTTGGGCGAATTCAGAGAGGTAAGTGTCAAATGAGCACCATTTAGAAGATTCTCACGGTCTCCACCTAGCAAACTACTTCTGCCATTTGTCTGCTTTCGCTCATCGCACCCTACAGAAGGGATTTCCAGTATGCATCACACTTTTTCATGTGGCATGTGAGATACATCGCACACTTAGCACTGAGCAGTCTGTATGGTCCAATTTTGACCAGTTCTGAGTAGTTTTTCACAGAGAACTTCTGGGAGATGATGTAATCAACTAACCTTGCTCCTTTAGGGTATGAAACAACACTTTTAGGGACTTGGAAGCCCTTGGTTTTATGGACATATGTGTTTGGGGTTGCAGTGCCCAAATATGTCTATAACAGAAACTGACTATAGAAAGGGATCATGTGACAAAAATTCAGATCTAGAGAATAATTCCAACGTCACAAAGTACAATATAATGTGTATTTTAGTGTTTTGGAGCTTGACTATAAAGATTTTCAGACAATAAGAATTTCAAAATTGGAGAAATAAATCTTAGAGAGAAAATGAAATTACATCAATAAAAACTTCATTTCAAAAGGCTTAATGTCTATGCAATTTCACTTCTTCACATGAGTTAGGTAAAGAAAACTCTTATTCTTAAGTTGTTTTTCCACAGCTATATGTCATTTGAAGACAACAGTGAAATCTTTATTTCAACTTATCTCTAGCAGTGTAAAATAGAAAACATCTTCACATTACCTGTGGGCCAATTGTCCAAAATCATCTTCAGCCTCATCTTCCTCATAAGGGGCACTAGAAGATGGTGTTTGAGAGCTGGAAATCACAAGTTGTTGTGGTAAAGGAGACCCTGAGGCTATAGCATCATGTTTTGCAAGCACACTTTGTAATTCATCATTTAATAAAATACCTTGTCGAAGAAGCTCGTCATCCATATGGTCATAATCAATAATATATTGTCAATAAATCAAATTAAAATTTCCCAGAAACAAACTTAAAGAACTCAAAAAACTTCATACAGTGTCTCAAGTCCCATATGTTTCTAAGCCTGCTTCTTAATAACATTTCCATGTACTACAATAATTTTAATAACTAAATGAAAAATATATAATACTCATTTCATGGACTTGAATGGAAAGAGCAGAAAACAAAAAAATAACACATTCGGAATAAGATTAGCTTTTGCAAGAAGTTGAGATTGATATCAAAAAAATATTTCAATGGGTGTTCCATCAAAAATAGTACTCATGATGTCAATAAGGACCTAAATCCACTTTATGATACAAAGGTGATTTTCATTCCAGATTATAACTCTATATGGAGTTGACATTAATAACAGAAGCAAATAATATTATTAAAAAGTAATAACTAATGGTAGAATATGCTCATATAGTTTGAAAAAGTTCAATTCAATGTTGATGGTGCACAAATATTAAAAGTAAATAAACTCAAATCTTAATTGATAATGCACTGTGTGATATAAATTTTGAATCGAGCCAACATATAGTCGCTCCACCTCAACCGAGACCCACCAGTGCTAAAAAACATAGATGTACTAACACCAATGCAAGTGCATCTGAGTAGACTCAATGGTAGATACTATGAAGCCAGAGTCCGGAACAGGTTGGAAAAAATCTGCTGAGTATTCGGTGAGATTGAAAATACCCTTTCAAGCTCTTCAAATAATCAATCAAATCACATCTTCCAATCTATAATTTAGGTGGACAACTTGGGGTTGTGAAGGGAGCAACAACCGAGACACCATGGCTATTGCTTGGCACAAATGATCAAGTCGTTGGCCTCTCAAAGAGCATGGTGCATTATTTCAAACAATTTTGGATGGGCCCTAGTAGCATTCTCTATTGCTCTTGGAATTGAATAGAATTTTAATATGGCGTAAGAAAATACCCATATGGGTGAAGTCAATATCGACATCACCAAGCACATGATCAAAGCCTAATCCACTGAAAAAAATAAATCTAAGGCTTACTATTTGAGGTGAGCTTCTGAATACTAGCTTTCCTTAGAGTTTGTAATAGATATCACTACATTTGGAATGAACAATATAGTAGGCTATGATATCTTGGTTGTCTCAACTGAATTTTAGATAGATTGATATGTCAGAGCATTGCAACAAATTAAATAAAACAAGGAATAATAAGTTTCTTAGAGTGACTCATGAGCAAATTTAATAGAGTGTCAAAATTTTCACAACTTTGGTTTACTTGACTTTGCTCCTAACTAACAACATTAACAGAATGCTATGAAATGTAGACCTAATCGTAGAGGATCCTATTTGCATAGACAGAAGAAAGGTGCATTGTACAACTTGAGTGAGTGTGGTTATACATCAACTCTTTGAAATTGAGGAATAATTCAGTTAATTTTGATGGTACATTGGTCACTATTGAATATGCACACAAACCTAGACACATCTAAACCTATATTCAATTAGCACCATGTGAAGCTTGATGCTACATCTCTTGAGTTCATAAAAACCAATGGATCTTGAGCTCATACAAACAAATAACTAATATATCAAATATTGTAACTCAAGTATGTAACCTAAAGGTGCATATCAGATCCATGATTAGATGGTTCTCGGTTAGATTAGTTCCATGTCCTACTTCAGAATCTAGATTCCTAAAGTAGAACTGTAAATCCTTCACAATGTTTTTATTTTTATTTTTTATTTTGAGCTGATTGAGCTCAAGGCTCAAACACAACTCATGGTTATTAGGCATCCACATTCTCACCATAGCTTGAGAGGTCCACATATGCAGTTTAATAAGAGATCTTAAAAAAGGTGTGAAAGTATATATCTTAAATTGATCAACAGAAACAGAGGTGCAGTCTTTAAAACTCCAGTACAATTTTCTAGGGTTTAAATTGAACACAGGAGTTGTTTAAAAAATTGGCCCATAATTTGTGATCAAACAAGCTCCATATTTTGAAAACCTGGCATGCGAGGGAATTCAAATATATTTTAAGGAATCAAAAACCAAAAAAATTGCAAGAAAACCAATGGAATGAAATAAATGTTGTTAAATATGCAAGAACATTCACCTTTCAGTGATTCAAGGGTGAAATTTAAATCCATATTAAGGATCAAAAAGCCCAAAATTAATAAACATATTGGAGACACACAACTGCCATGCAATCTAGATTCTCTACTGTTAAACTCATAAGCACATTCACCATTTATGGATTCAAGGGTGAAATTCAAATCCATAGTAAGGATTACAAAGCCCAAAATGAATAAACATATTGGAAGAAAACAAATGGAATGCAAGAAATGTTGTTAAATTCACAAGCATATTCACCCTTCGGCATGAGAAAGTACAATAAATAGAAGAATAAGAGAGGAACAAAAGCATGTCGTTAAAAAAAATCCTGATTCAGATCCTTTTCATTAGATGCACTCAAGAGAAATGTACAATGCACTTGTACAAAGACTAATCATCCTAATCGATGAACATTTAATACAATATAGATATATTTATATATTTGTTTAAGAAGCCATGGACCTTTAGTCGCAATGCCAATGATAAATTAGCTTTATGTTTTACAAGAAGGAAAGTTATCTCTTCTTCTGGAGGAAGCACAAGGGATTTTGTGGTTGAGATAGAGAATATCATATGTCATGAGACTCAACATATTCCAAGATCTCAGTTGGACCATTGATAAGATTCGATTCCAGCAGTTGTATGGGCTCTGAATATAGGAGCATGTGTAGGGTTCGAACCATCCCACTAAAGCATACACCTGAAATCAAGCTTCATGTAAACAAACTACATATTGTCTGTGCATTTCAGATTGAACATACTCCATCCAACACCTTCCATGACTCTTGCACGAACAAATCCCACCACTAAAAACATGGAAGAGATGAGTATCCCTCACAATTAGATCCCTTCCAAGAATCTTGGAAATGAACTTGATAATACTATGGCAGTCATCACAAACACGGAGGTTATTTTTTATTCGGATGGTTTCTTTGGGAGGTGAAGTAATAAACCCAATAGCAAGGGCCAACATTTCACTGTGTTGTTGGAGGATGCACACCTTCTACTCCTCAAAATATTGTAGCACACAGTTAGTATCACATGGATATCTTGCATCCTTCATTTATTGAGTTAATGTTTCCAACATTACATAGATATTTTCTGACTCTGGATGCAATGAGTTACCAATAGCAAATGCCCGGACTGTGTTACTTACCTTGATCCAGCTAACTCTAGTCTCCTTTTTCACTCCCCTATATTTCAATAATTTCTGCACCCTTGCCACATCATCCCACCTAGCAGCTATAACATAAATGTTCAAGAGAAGAACATGAGTTCTAGCATATTGTGGTTCTAACTTAAGAAAGTTCTCAGCTTCTCTTTTTCCTAGTTCCATGTCACCATGGACTCTGCAGGGACCAAGCAATGCCCCCCAGACAGAAGCACTAGGCTCAACAAGCATCTTGTTAATTAATTTTTTAGCTTCCTTGATTCTCCCAACACGACCAAGGAGGTCCACCATGCAGGCATAGTGATTAGACATGGGCATTATGCCATGATCACAAAACATAGAATCAAAGTAATGACCACCTTCATGCACTAAGTCAACCTGGCTACAAGCACATAGTACACAAACAAAGGTAATCTTATTTGGCTTTAGTCCCTCCTATTCATATCCTACAACCATGGTAGTCCATGAGACCACATCCTTTGCTGGCATCAAATCATGTATTCGTTGGGCATCTTCAGGCACCCACTCTTCGAATGCATTTTGATAAGAGAATTCCCTACAGATTTATGTGATCCAAATCCAATTTTTACAATGCGGGCATGGATTTTTTTTCCCTATTCCAAGGCTGAAACAATGGCACATGCACATAGAATGCTGGATAACACAAACTCATCAGGTTTGACGCCATGAAAGGGTAGCTGGCAACAAATATTTAGAGCCTCCTCAAAACCATTACTTTGCAAATACCTAGAAATCATGGTGGTCCAAGTCACCACATTCGGTTCAGGTATCATATCAGACACTTGACGTGAATACTCTAGCTTTGCACATTTTCATACAGATTGACAAGGGAGCTTCCTATAAAGACGTCAGAATCAAACTTGGTTTTAACAATATGGAAATGAACCTGCCTACCCTTTTCCAAACCTACCATAGTATTGCATGCCTTTATAGCCCTCGAGAATGGGAATTGATTCAATTCCACTCGCATTTTCCTTAAAAGCTTAGCTTGAACAATCCTGCTCTATGAACATCCTACCAGCATGGAATTCCACGAGATGACAACCACTCTTAGTGCATCTCTTGTGACTTCTTATGTAGGTATGAATACCAAATAAAGAAAACAAATAAATGCTTAACTTACATTCCCACCACCTACCGCCAGAAATGTCATCACCCAGGAATAATAAAAATAATTGTACAATTTACAGAGCCAAGCCCTTTGCTACGGCTCGTAATGAGAGAGATCCATCAGATGCTTGTCACTTTGGATGTGTAAATAATATTCCTTAACTTTGATGAATTGTTCTAAGAAATTAGCACCACCTTCCCTGGCTCTCTAGTTCTCAAAGAATGATGGAACATATGTCAATTAGTGACAGAACATATGTCATTTAGTGGGAAAAACAACAGAGGGAAAGATTTCAAAAGGAGATTAAAAAGGTAGACAATGCCTAGCCTGACCAATTTCAAAAAGAGACACCTTCGGTGTAACTGGATTTTAGTAAAAGCAACAATTATACTTCATTTTTTTTCCAAGAGAGTTATTTAAAAAAGAAAATCTAAGAATATACACGAGACGGAAATTTTGTAGACTTGGTCAAATTTTTTAAAGCACTGTTGGAATGTTACAGAGAAATACTCCTACATGTACTGAAAAGGCAACAATTTAGTTATATGTAAATATAACATAAAATATTGTTTTTTTAAAATGATAATAGAAAGCCACAAAATCTTAACTTTTAAATATTAAAGAAGACAAGAAAACATAACAAACATGTTGCATCTAAGAATCTGTATTAGTTTATAGTCAAATGTAATTTCTATATAAATATTGATTTAACATACATCATTGTTCCTAAAAAATAACAGATGAAGTAAGAAGCCAACCTGCTGAGGTAGGAATAGTAAAATTCTTACACTCTCATACTTCAAATACAAATGTACTCGAACACATTAAATGGAATGAAATTGAAATTTGTATTAATGTCTAAAGACCAAAATAAGACAAGGTGACTAGTGATTACTACCAGCAATAAAGAGTAAAGTAAAAGAGGGGTGCAACAAACAAGAAAAAACACCCCTAGAGTAGAAGAAATGAAAAATGAAATGAAATGAGATAAAAACAGGCATACAAATAAGTTATTTCAAGAAGGAAACGTCTAGAAAGTGAAGGAAAGCCAGAAAGGTGTGGCTGCTACAAAGAGAGGAGAACAGGAAAGTGCCCTAAATTTACCCATCTACCCTGTGTTCCTAAGAGAACAAGGAGTACATTGATCTTGAAAAGAAAGAATATGTAACATAAATATCAAATTAATTGTGATCACTTAATATTTGTATCATTCAACAGATTATAAGTGTTTGGTCACATTGAATTATCATTTTGTTATTTTAACAACTCATTACATATAACTAGCTTCTTTGTCTTTTCTATTATTTCCAAACCTACATTCAAATGTGTATTTATTCATGCTCAAACACTAAGGATGCCTCACTCATACCACTTTTGTTGTTTATTAGTAAGTTTAATGAAGTTGGTTTATTAATAAATATAATGAAGTTAATCAACCCCATAATTGCGGGTCACTTCATAACCAATAGGTGGCCAAAAACTTGCATAAGAGTTATATATTAAGTTAAAATTTAATTATACAAATTGCCAAGGATAAGTTGGGTTCACTTATGAGGTTGACAGAGTGTCAGGCCATTTACCAAGGTTTCATTGGCGTTGTGTTTTACCTATTTATTTTTGGTAGCTTGGGAGGTACTCCAATCCGTAGTGTTCGGGGTTTGGAGGACAAAGCGCCACAAGTAGGCTTGTGTGCTTGGAACCCAAGCATGGGGTTTTGCACCCATCGGGATTTGGGCCAAAACTATGAAGAATTAGAGCATGAGAAAATTTGAGGTGATAGAGCTTGGTGTTCTGATTCCAATGCTTTGAAAATCACCCAAATCTGAGCTCTAGAACTTGAGATATGATTTTTTGATGTTGACAATAAATTATGGAGAGTCAAGTCATGTAGGCTTGGTCCAAGGGACATGTTTCTTCAACAAATTTGTGGAGCCATTGGATTTGGTATAAATACAAGGTGAGGAAGAATTCATTTACTCATCCATTGGATCAACACTCATAGTGAAAATAATACCAGTGGAAGTTACCGCTGAAGGAGAGAAGGTCGAGGAGCATATTGGGCAAATGTGAGACCTTTTATGGAGGCCAAGGAGCAGGAAAGGAATCCGAGCAAGTATGGGTCGTTTTGGTGTTGATTCAAGGGTGGTTTATCCCCTATTGAGCCACAGGCCCTATTCTAGGCTGGTTAGGAGGGTCGTAAGGCCTATTCCATAGTGGTAGACTACAGGAACAAACAACCTGAGAAGATGGCTTAAGGAGGAGGGGAAACTGAGATGAATGAGGGAACTATTGCAGATTTTTGTGAAGGTTTTTGGGTCTGCTATTTTTCCCTAACTAGAACGTTACCCTACAGGAATGCACCAACCCATATGTACACATAAGTTGGTATTTTTCTATGTTGAATTGTTGTTGAGTGGGTGTTGTCCAAGGGTGGATAATTTGGGTAACCTATGGGAGTAAAAGAGGAGGGGCACACCTGATGGTTAGATGCCATAATTAGGTGATAGATTCTATAGTGAGGGATTAGTTTGAAGGTGTAATCTACTAAGAGGCCACATTGGAAGAAGAGTTGTTCTGGGCTAGATGTGGCATGGGAATTAGTCCAAGAAGGTGACAGACCTATGGTGAACTAGCCGCAGTCCTTAATGAAATGTTTAGAGGGCTAAACAAACTTAAAAGGGGTACAGGAGCAGTCATCTAGGAGAGCAAGTTTCCAGACTTGGTAAAGGGAAGAAGCCACAACAAATTAGGTGAGTTTTGGTTGGGTTAGTGGGTTATTGTAGGTTTTAGTGGAAGCCCTAACCAGTAATCAAAACTCAGTCCACAAACAGTAGTGAAGAGTAGTACATATGAAGCCTATATTTTTGCAATAGCTCCTCTATTGCAGAGCAAAGGAAAGATGTGGAGAAGTCTATTGGTAGCCAATAGAAGGGTCTCCTAGGTGTGAGGATGCCCTAGCTAGGTGCAAATGCTACAACGTTGATTGACCATTTGTGGACTATTGTAGGGCAGTTTGAGAGTGGACCAAGTGTGAAAGTGGATTGTGAACTTATGGTTTGTTGGAGGACAGTGTGACAATGTCCAAGTTGGAGCCTGGTGAGCAACAGCTTGATGGAAAAAGGTAGTTGCAAGAGTGGTAGTTGATGAGGACAAAGTTTTGATCAACCAGGAGAAGTTTGTGGAGCCCAAGACTTGTGTGTGGAGAAGGAATTCTACAATAGATGATGGGAAATCCTTCTAGATCGTGTTCATTGTGGGAGATTAACATCTTGCAATGATAGGTGGCATACCTCTATGCCCTATGTTGGTCTTCATCGGTGCAGCGTAGGAAGACCATAGTGGGTTGAAGTCCCTAATTAACTGAGGATTAGTAGTGGACAGATCGAGAGTTGTTCACAAGTGGAGTTGTGAACTCGATAGGAGTCTCGATGTGTTGTGCCCTTGATGGACTAAGGCACAACTGGTGATTATATTGATGGCATAGTTTCAATGGCTAGATGGACTTGGAGCATTGATAAAGGCAGCAACTATAGATTAGGAGTCGAGTGACGGACAAGTACAAGGTATGAAAGAGAGGAGGTGAGACAACATGCAATAGATAGATCACATAGTATCCTGTTGAGGGAATATTGGTTGTCGATGTACCGACACCAAGACCCAATTTGTATTCCTGTACTAGTGGATGTATGAGGGTCATTATCCCTGGTATGGGAGCCCTAGACCGTTGTATTATATGTTGTTTAATATAACAAAGTTGAGTTGAAAATTGTAAAAGGTTGTCCATATGTGTGATTTACTATTGTTTATATTTCAGTGTGAAAAGTACTTATGCTGAGATTCTTGGTTTGGTAGCATCAGATATTTTAATATTCTATCTTAGACCCAAGATCATGGAAATTCAACATGGTATAAGAGTGCGTTTGAGCTATTTTGAGGGACAATGAATCAGAGTGTGCGTAGTGAAGAAACTCAGAGGGAGTTGTGGGTGTCTAGATCATGGAGCAGAGGGTTCAACTAAAGACATAGAGATGTGGTCTTGACTAGATTGGCAGTGAGATTGTCTGGGATTTCTGGTGGATTAGTGGTGAGCCTAGTGAACAATAGTTTTTTGTAGGGAATATTGTTAATCATGGACTTCCGTTGACTTGTCATGGATGGTTGAGATAGATTGAGGGTTTCTTTGGCATGGACAAGATCAGGTTGATTGAGATGGCTTCATGTGATGGATTGCAGATTGGTAGGCTAGAGTATTCATCAGATCGTGATGTTGCATATTTGAGATTGGAGGGATTTTCATGAGTGGTGTTTGATCCAGGAGGATGAGTGCTTGTAATACTAAGTTAGCAGAGATTGTGTAATCTCAGAGGGAGTCTAACCTTAGAGAGATCAGCCATATGGAGGTTTGGTATGTTCAGTTCAGATTTGATGAGGCAGAGGTACTACCAAGATCACCAGATTCATTCTACAGGTAATGTTGTAGTGATGGATGCCAGATGGGCTAGTGTCATCACCGGAGATGATGATGGTTACTTCCTAATATTGGAAGTACCTCCCTCGCTAAGAGGGAGTTTTGATTTTTGGTACCTTGGGAGATACTCCAAGCCCTAGTGTTTAGGGTTTGGAGAGAAAAGCGCCACAAGTAATCTTGTAAGCTTGGAACCCAAGCATGGGGTTTTTCACCCATCGGGATTTGGGCAAAACCATGAAGAATTTCAGCATGAGAAAATTTAAGGCTATAGAGTTTGGCGTGTCGATTCCAACACTTCAAAAATCACCCCAATCGGAGCTCAAGAACTTGAGATATGAATTTTTTAGGTTGACAATTAGTTATGGACAGTCAAGTCATGTAGACTTGGTCCAAGAGACATGTATCTTCAAAAAATTCGTGGAGCCCTTGGATTTGGTATAAATACAAGGTGAGGGAGCATTCATTTAGTCATCCATTGGAGCAACATTCATAGTGAAAATAATACCCGTGGAAGCCGCAACTCAAGGAGAGAAGGTCGAGGAGCATATTGGGAAAATGTGAGACCTTTTATGAAGGCTGAGGAGTAGCAAAGGAATCTGAGCAAGTCTGGGCCATTTTGGTATTGATTCAAGGGTGGTTTATCCTTGCTTATTGAGTTGCATGCCCTGTGCTCACATTGGAGGCGTCGTAGGCCTGTTCTGGGCTAGTTAGGAGGGTTGTAAGGCATATTCCATAGTGTTGGAGAAGAGGAATAGGAAACATGGACAGAGGTCTTAAGGAGGGGAAACCATAGTGAATGAGGGGATTGATGAAGGGTTTTGTAAAGGCTATTACGTCTGATATGTTTCCCTAACCAAAATGTTACCCTACAACAGTGCACCAACCCATATGTACAGGTAAGTTGGTATTTTTCTATGTTGAATTGTTGCTGAGTGGGTGTTGTCCAAGTGTGGACAGTTTGGGTAGCCTGTGGAAGTCAAAGAGGAGGGGTAGATGTGATGGTTAGATGCCCTAATCAAGTGACATATTCTACAGTGAGGGATCAGTTTGAAGGTCTATTCTATTGAGAGGTCGCATTGCAAGAAGAGTTGTTTTGGTCTAGATGTGGCATTTGAATTAGTCCAAGAACGTGACATACCTATGGTGAATTAGTCGTACTCCTTAATGAATTTCTTATAGGGCTAAACAAACTTAAAATGGATGTAGTGGCAGTCATCTAGGAGAGAAAGTTGCCAGAATTGGTAAAGGGAAGAAGTCACAACAAATTAGGTGAGTTTTGGTTGGTTCAGTGGGTTGTTGTAGGTTTTAGTAGAAGCTCTAACTAGTAATCAAAACTTAGTCCCAAAATAGCAATGAAGAGAAGCACATATGAAGCCTAGATTTGTGTAATATCTCCTATATTACATAGAAAATGGCATGTGTGGAGAAGTCTTTTGGCAGCCAATAGAAGGGTCTCCTAAGTATGAGGATGCCCTAGCTAGGTACAGATGGTACAACGTGGATTGTTGGAGGGCAGCGTGAGAGTGGAACAAGTGTGAACATGGATTCAAAGCTTATGGTCTGTTGGAAGATAACGTGATAGTGTCCAAGTTGCAACCTGGTGAGAAACACCTTGATGGACAAAGGTAGTTGTGAGAGAGGCAGTTGATGAGCTCAATGGTCTGATCAAACAGGAGTTGTTTGTGGGGCCCGAGACTTGTGTGTGGAGAAGGACTTCAACAATAGATTATGGATAGTCCTCCTAGCCCATGTTCATTGTGGGAGATGGACATCCTACAGTGATACGTGGCAACCCTCTATGCCCTATGTTGGTCTTCATCGGTGCAATACAGGGAGACCATAGTGGGCTGAAGTCCCTAGGTAGCTAAGGAGAAGTAGTGGACAGATTGAGAGTTGTTCACAAGTGGAGTTGTAAACAACTTGACAGGAATCTCGATGCGTTATGGCATTGGTGGACTAAGGCACAACTAGTGAGCATATTGATAGTTGAGGCTTAGTGGCCTAATCGACTTGGAGCATTGATAGAGGTAGGAGTTGCAAATCTGGAACCGAAGGACCGGGAAGGTAGAGGGTATGATTGAGAGGATTTGAAAGAGCATGCAACAACCAGATGGTCAGAGTATCTTGTTGAGGGCAGATGGGTTGTCAATGTACTGCCACCAAGCCCTCGTTTGTATTCTTGTACTAGTGGATGTATGAGGGTCATTATCGCTGGTATGAGATCCCTAGATTGTTGTATTATATGGTGTTTAATATAACGAAGTTGGGCTGAAAATTGTAAAATGTTGTCCATATTTTGTGCATGTGTGATTTATTGTTGTTTTTAATCTACTGTGCAAAGTAGTTCTGTTGAGATTCTTGGTTTGGTAGCATCAAAGATTTTAAGATTTTATCCTAGACCCAAGATCAAGGAAATTCAACATTACCCACCTAAATAGGTTGAGTTCAAGAAGGGATGAAACCATGAGCAACACACAGTTTCTTTGGTGAAACAAATGCCACAAAAACCTAGCCTTTTAGGTTGACAAAAGTATATTCTTTGTAGTGCAGCCCCTATATTTCTTGAAGCAGTTCCAACAAAATATTCTTGAATTTGAGCCCATTTATTCATCAAAGAAATTATTTTTCATGTGATTGTTCAGTTTTAAGCACTCGAAAATCCTTCAACATTTATTTTTATTCTACACAAATTTAGAAAACTTGTTCAAGTATAATAATTAAAGCCAAGACCAATATTTTAAGCAATTCGATAGCATTTCATATAAACATTATATTTGTATTTGCACTGAACTGTTCACTTATCACTTTGGTTGTATCATTGACAACCATAAACTTTCATCTCAAAATTACTAAGATGCTAATAGGTTGCTATGTGATCTTGCAAAATATACCCTTATGCATTTCATATAAACATTATATTTGTATTTTCATTAAACATTTCACTTATTACTTTGGTTGTATCATTGAAAACCATAAGCTTTCATCTCAAAATTACCAAGATGCTAATAAGTTGGGATGTTATCTTGCAAAATATACCCTTGTATGCAACCTTTCCTTGAGATGCATTTCACATTAACCAGTAGCTAGGTGAAACAAAAAATTTAATATTTCTAGGGTATGAAGGCATGCATATCAAGCTTGCAGGGAATCATCATTACATATCATGTAAGAAGTAACAATTTCAAGTTCAGGGACCACTCACTTATTTTGGGCTATGAACTCCTAAGCCTGTAGGACAAGAGCATACAGGTATTTGACCTTTCTGTTGTATATCTGTGTTGATCCTTGTATCAATAATGCAACTGTACAACATGAGAATTTGATAAGAACAAATATTTTTCACAACAAAAGTTAGACGAAAAAGAAAAATCCTAAAACCACATCCACCCAAACATGAGGCGAAACTAGTCAGAACAACGATTACAAGAGGGCAATGGAAATGCTAGAAATTTGTGGATGAAATTTTCCTTGAGTAGATACAAACTAATAACTGGCATGCCCAAAGAATGCATGCATTATATTTTACCATTTTGAGATCCTTTGAGGGTTTGGTAACATCACAATTTGCAAGTATCATAAGGATGGTAGTTAAATGACTTCTCATAGAGAGTTTGTAAAAAATGAAAACAAAGTAGGGAAGAGGCAAGGTGGGGAGATCAAGAAAAGAAATTATTGAGGTTGTGGATTGAGGAAAATCTAATGAAAGTTATATATTCAAAGACTATTGGCACCTTGACAAAGGAATGCCTTATGTGCCAAGAAAATCCAAAGGTCAAGGCAACAAGGGTCTGGCAAATGAAAATAATTTGTTCACCCTTAGCCATCATACCCAAGAGACCTTGACATCATTGGCTTCATCATCAAAACTCTCTCTCTCTCTCTCTCTTTCTCTCTCCAAGCTCTTGAGTTGTCCACTATCTTGGACAAACTCACTCATTATTTTCACCGGTATCTACATGTGTTTTGAAGTTGTACTTCTAGGGGTTTATTTCTTTATGTGATTTTCGAAATTCTCTAGGAGTTGTGCTTCCACTCCCACATTGTATTCATATTGGTTGTGTTATTCAGTCCCATTGACCTACTTTTGTGGTCATTGGTTGGCCATTAATAAAATTATCTTATCTTATCTATTGCATGTTTCACCAAACTATCAAATTATTTAGGTACAATCTTGTCTGATTTTAAGTATCCAGCTACTTGGAAGAAACTTTTGTGTAATAAATGAAGTGCTTAATGACTTGCACTATTTTCAGAGTGAACAAGGTAATACTATAATGCATTTAATAAAGGATCACATGCATTTAATTCAATTGTTGTAGCTGGATAAAAAAGGCCTGCTCCAGGACAAAATTAGTAGTGAAACTAGAAGGGTTGGGAAATTCCTGCACATAAATTTGAATCTAAAAGAAGGATTACCCTCCAGTGAAGAGGGTGAAAAAACAAGACATAATAGTGTAATGAGCTATCCTTGCAAAGGGACCTGGAAAACCCACACTCCCAACAGATAGAAATAAAATAAAATAAATAATGAAAAAAAAAACTTTTGAAAGTAGTAAGTGTTCGTATGGAAATTTTCTTCCAAATTCATGTTGCATGGGTTAATGGGTAAGATTCCACTTGTGTATCTTTCACCAAAACTCTCAAATTATTTATTTGCATTCTTATGTTTTTGAAAACATCCAAAAACTAGGAAGCACATTCTTATGATAAATGGAACAATTAAGGACTTGCACTGTTCACTGAGCGAACCACATAATTTTATTCTGCATCTAGAAAGGATCACAACGCCTTGACTCAACTAGTGTAGCTGGATAAAGAAGGTTTCTCTAGGATAGAATTAGTGATATATCCAAAAGGGCTTGGAAATTTCTGCACATAAAGCCAACTCTACAAGAAGGATTAGTCCCAAGTATAGAGAGCAAAAAAACAAGACAGAAGAGTGCGATGACTTGCCATTCCAAGGAGATATGGAAAAACTACAAGGGAAGGTTTGGAGGTAGCAAGTATCCATACAAAAGTCTTGTCTTTCAAAATTGTGTTCCGTAGGTTAAATATATAGACTTCCTCTTGTGCATGGATAATCGAAACTGTAACATTGTTTATTTGTATAAGTAGATTTTTATGATAACTCGAATGGTTAAGTCTCAGTTAAGGACTTGCACTGTTCACTAAGTAACGAGTGTACCAAGTAATACTATGTTGCATCTAAGAAAGGATCAAAATGATTTAATTTAATTGGTTAGTTGGATAAATATGCCAACTCCTAGGAAGAATTAGTAGTACAACCAGCAGGGCTGATAAATTTCTACACATGAATCCAAGTATACAGGAAGGATTACCCCCTAGTGCAGAGGATGCAAAAACAAGGCACAATAGTGTAATGAGTTTCCCTTCAAAAGATATCTAGCAAAGCCACGCTATCAAAAGAAATTTAAGTTTCGAAGGTGGAAAATGTTCATATAAAAGTTTTGAAGGTGGCAAGTGTTCATATGGAAGTTTTGAAAGTGGCAAGTGTGCATACATAAAATTTTGATGTTTTGAAGGAGGCAAGTGTGTTTAGATGGAAGTCTTACATTCCAAATTTGTGTTCCATGGTTAATAAGTAAGCTTCCTCTTTGTCATGTTTCCAAAACTGAAAAATTATTTATTTGCATTCCTGTCTCGCTGCAAGTATCCAGTTTCTTGGAAGTATATTATTATGATAAATATAGTGGTTAAGAACTTTCACTATTGACTTAGTGAACGAGGCAATACCATAATAAAAATTTAGTAGTTGTTTGGGTAAAATGGAATGGTTAAGGACTTGCATTGTTCGATGAGAAAGCTAGGTAATACTATATTTGCATTTAAGCAAGAGTCACAATGAATTCATTCGATTAGCTTGGTTGGATAAAAAGACACACTCCTAATAGATATGATAGTTTTGAATTTAGCAAGTGTTCATGTGGAAGTTCTTTTTCCATAGGCTAATAAGTTAGTTTGCAATTTAAGTAGCTGTTAAGGGTTTTGTTGCTATAAATTTGTTGTTGAATCTTCATAAAGGAGCATATTGGTTTAAATTGATCATTGTTGGTGGATAAAGGAGCCACCTCCAGGATAGAATTAATAACACGATCAAAGGGGTTGGTAATTGTTGGGCCGTGAATTCGACCACTTTTTAACACTTATTTCGTTCATTTTTTACTCTTCTTTATCATGTCATTTATTATAATTTATTATATCAATCCATTTTATAATGATTTATGCTCTTATGGATGAATATTATTTCTTCTCCTTTATTTTTAATAAATTGATGAATTATGCATGATTTTATCAAAGATAGTTTATTAATAAATTGGTTGTAATATTACTCACCATTTTTATCCTCCAATCTATTTTCCAGATTGAAGATTTGATCATCAAATATTCCAACTCAGAAATTCGCTAGAATAAGAAGTGATAGTTTTTCGGTTTAGATTCTGAGCAAATGAAGAAGAATCTGGAAAATCCAAAACATGGGTTTTGTCCAGAACAGACCAAATTAGCTTTGTGAAAGGACGGTTTGCCCAAATTCGGCTTGTATTGAGAGAAATGCAAGGTTCTTTGAGCATGATTATCTTAGATTTGTTGTTGCGACCGTCCTCCAAATCTCAGCTGTAAAGCCAAATTCACCTTGCTCTTCTTGATAGATGGATGGAAATATATTTTCTTGTTGATCAATTGGCTGGAAACAATCCATTTTTGTAATAATGATCATATTGTAATCATCACAGTCGTAACCGCTCTCTGCTCTCTGTGTATTTAAATCAAAACAGAGATCAAATAAGAAGGGGATGTATTCAGAATTAAGGATTCATGATTCATGATAGGATAGGAGGAAAAAGGAGATTGTTTCATTACCATTGTAATCTTCAAAACTTCTGTTGTTGTAATGATTTCATAGTTTGATGATTAATATATAATTTGGAGGTTGTTGTTCATTCGTCTCATCTGAAGTAGCCCAGCAACATCCGCTGGCGGCTAAGGGCCTAGCCTTTGGTGGATTAAGCTGCTGCTGTATTATATATTTACGATTTTTGCCATGTGATGGTTTGATTTAATTCTTATTCCTTTGAATTGCATTTCTTTACAGTTTCATCTTTTTACAACGTGTTGTTATTGTATTTTATGAAATTGTTCATTGCACAAGTTGAGATTGAATCGCATGGCTATTATTTTCCATCATAACAGAGATTATTATCCTTTTCAACTTATATTGTAGGCTGATATAAGCTTTATTGTTCATTTCAGAATTTGATGTTCACTACAGATTGTTGTTTATTTCTATTGAAATAGCTTTGCCGTTCATTCCAGTAATTTAACAGTTTTCTATTCATTATAGCTATAATAGTTTGGCTGTTAATTTCTAATACTTAGCACTGTTTTTCATTTACTTTCTACAATTATTTAAGCCCGCCTTTCAGCATTCTTATAGCTAGCACATTTGTCTCATTTCGATTAAGTTGCAGTAGTACGATTGATTTAGTTCTTTGCAATTTCCAATTGGTTATTTAGTGTTGTGTGTGAGGTCAACAACTGTAAAGAACACTGACTACCACTGTCTAAGTTCTCAGATTGTGGATCTTATTTATGCTTGATTTAATTTATATCAGTTAAACAAGGAATGAGTTATTGCTACTGCATCCTTGACTGATAAATTGTTGTAGTTTTCTGAGTGAATGATTTAAGTTTCAGAGTGTTAAGTTTCTTTTAATTGTAAGTAGATTTTGTTTCAAGCATTCATTTACTTTTGTATTTTAAGCACTATACTGCAAAACATTACTCTTGAGTAAATAGCCACCTCAGACTAAGTACACTCTTGAAACAAAAAGTCGTCCCTGGGTTAAAAATTAATGTGAAAATAATTAGGAGTTAAAAAGATACCTTTTATCGCTCAACATTTTGGCGCCGTTGCCGGGGAGAGTGTAGCCATTTGTAAAGAGCAGTGTGCATCTGATGAGTGCCCATTAGGAAAGAATTGGGTATTAAAAATGGAAGGTAATAACCTCCGTACATGAGCATGTAAAAGCCCTACTCCGCCACCCGCTTTCCAACAGGATTGTTAAAGAACTTAGGGTAGAAATAAATGTTTGAATTTTTGTGTGAATGACTAAGAAAAAAAATAGAAATTTTGAAAAACAAATCTCATGATTTCACTTAAGTGGTGATGTAAGCACCACCCATTTCACTAACCAATTGACAGGAACATTTGAATAAGGAGCCTCAAATAAACACATGAAGAACATCTTCTATTATGGTAAGAAATGGCTCACATTTCTACTTTTGAATTCCCTATCAAAGATCTAGGAGGAGTGACACAAATGCACATAATTCCCCCATCTTCTCTACCAAATTTTCATGGCTTGACAAATGAAGATCCAGATACATTCTTATTTGAGTTCGAAATACTTTGTAGAGGATATGATTATTGTACTAATGATCAAAGGTTGAAAGTGTTTCCTCTTACTCTAAAAGGAGCAGCTCTTCGATGGTTCATGAGCCTAGGTGGGAACTGCATCCAAACATGGGAGGACATGAAGAACATATTCTTGAAGAAGTACCAGGGCTATTGCAAGGCCGATGAAGATATTTTTTGTATGATACAAGGGGAAGATGAAAGTTTGGAGGACTATGTAGAGCGACTTCATTACAACCTTCAAAAATCAAAGCATAAGCATTTGAAAAAAGAGATCTTAAAAACACTCCTACTTAAAGGAATCAAAGATGAATTTTTAGAACTCTTAAATCTGATAGGAAAAGGTGATGTTTTTCAGTTATCATATGATGATGTTTGTGAATTGTGCATAAAGCATTCAAGAGGAATCTCCAAAGAATTCTAGAGATGTTTGTTCTTTCTTTTCCAAATCTGCTACAAAAATAAGAGACATAAGAGCTGAAATCAATGTTTTATTTGAAAAGTTTAAAGTTGATTTTATTAGCTCTCTAAATTCAGAATTAAATGTTTTTCAGGTTCATAAAAATCAAGAATTTGAAGAAGTGTTTTTCCCTCATTGCCAAAAAGAGCATCCCATAGATAGTTGTTCTTTCTTATCTAGGATGGAAGTATCATTTCAAAGAGATGAGGAAGTTGCAACAAGGTCAAAAGCATGGAAATCATGGCCTACAAGTATGGTTCAAAACACTTCTTCTCCATTCTCTTACTTGCATAATCCATTATGGAATACTAATGTGTTAGGGCAGCCATGTCAATCTCAATATAACCACCACCAATCTTGTCTACAAGTTTGGCATGGTTCACCTTATGATTGTATGACTACTCTCCCTCATCTTGTAGCACAAACACATTCTTCATATTCTTCACCAACTCTTCCACAACATCCTGCTTGCATATCAAAATCATCCACACAACCCAATCATCTACATCATCAAAATGCTCCATTCCGTACACAATTTCCTGCTCAACTCATTCCACACCCTCACCATAATAAACCAGTACAACATGCTTACAGTGTTGAACTGCAAAATTTATGCACCCTTCCCACCCATTCTATCTCACATGCACCAATGGAGAAAACTTACAATGAGATTCAGAATGTTTCAAATTCAAAAATTGTAGAAGCTATGGAAGAAAAGGAGGTTTCTTTTAGTATGCATCAATAAGTCATTTTAAAAGCTTAAGAACTTCATGTTATGATGGATATGGGAAATCAAGAAAGTAAAGGATATATTGAAGATTGGTTTCACTCCATCATTTGTTTGCAGCATCACTCCATACTTCAACAATTTTTGACATCATCTTTTGAAGGGAAGTTGGCTTCTCATACCCTAATATTCATTAACATGCATTCTTCAAATTTGGGTATGTGCATACTTGAAGCCTTATTTCAAAAATGATTCCACTGGAAGTACTCATATACGTAATCATATTCATTTTTCAAATCAAAATAGGTTAGTGTAGAAAATAAAATAAATAAAGAAATAAAACAAACACATTTTTTTATTTTTGTAAAAATAGTTGTTTCTTTGCTGCAACACACTTTGAAATCAACATCAATGATAAATATTCTAATTTATGTGTATTTATATGAATTATATTGCAAATAAAAATTCTACAAACAATTATATTCATTTTTATCATCAATATGGAAAAATTGCTTGAATATCATTTTTTTAGCTTGCGGGCTTGATGAAATTTCTGAAAACACAGTTCGGACAGTCATGTTTTGAGGGACCAAAAGTGAATATTCTTAAAATATGTTTCTATATTAAGTTACCCTTGATGTCTACTTTCCAACCCAATTTTAATTACTCAATTTTGATTTGAAACGAAAAAGTTAGAACCGAAATATTGACAGGGTGTCTAGCGCGCAGCTCAGGAATAGAGTTGAGACAGTCAGTTTTTGTAGGCCTAAATGACCATATTTTTAAAACTTGTTTTTATGGTAGATTCCCCTAGGAATCTAGTTTACAAGGCAATTGGAATCAATCATTTTCGATATCGTATGGGGAAGTTATGATCAAAATACTAACTGCCTATCGTAAATCATCACTCCTAAAACTCTGTCTTTCCGGATGTTCTTTAACGTATTTTACCTATCAATTCTTATTGTCTTAAAAACATGTTTCTATTGGAGATAAATAAATGAATCTACTTTCATTTCCAATTTGAATCATTCGAATCTGACATCAAACGAAGAATCTATGCTTAAAACATTCACTGTTGTTCTAAGTGGGGTAATCGAAAATGACTCTGTTATGCAGGTTGTTCTAAGTAAAATTGACATATCATATCATTGAATTTTTAAAACTTGTTTCTATTGGAGATATACCTTTGAATTAGCTCTCATCTGGCTTTGGAATCACTCAATTTGGATGAAAAACAAAGAAGTTGTGATTAAAACACTGCAGGTTAGCATGATTGGCCACTGCTCTCCCGCAAGTGACAAATAAATTTTACTTTGTTATTTTCTCCATGGATTTGTTATACAGAGTAACTACTTGTTGTTTTTTTCATAATTCTTGGATTAGGGGAGCCCGATCACCTCTCTTTCTCCATGATTTAATGTTTTATTGCAGGTAGACACTCGTTTTTTGCAGGTCCTAGGAGAAACGGAAGGTCAATTTATGGACACGTGATTCTTGAAAGAAATTTTAATGAAACAAGGGAATTTCACCCAACTCATTACCCAACGGATTCATAATAGAAGAAATGAAGAATTGATTTCCATTTAAAGATTCATGTCTTGTCATTGCTGCCAAAACATTTTTCAAAGAGATCATTTTTTTTACATCATAGTTGTTGTAACTTAATTTATTTATTTACATACTGTTTTTAAATAAAATGTTTTTTTTCCTGATTTCTCTTATATTTTGTGTTTCAGGTGTTGTTTCTTTCAAATTGTAACCCATCCTCTGCGTCAATACAATGAACAACTAATTCATTCTTTGTGTGCTTGCATTTTATGATTGTGCATTTTGCCGTTCCTTTCCAAAGGAACAACACTTCCACATTTTGCTATTACTTTCCAAAGGAATAACACTTCTGCACTTTCACACTTTTTCTGTTCCGTTTTAAAGAAACAACACTTCTGCACTTTCACGTTTTTGCTGTTCCTTTTCAAAGGAACAACATTTATGCACTTTCACGTTTTTCTGTTCCTTTCCGAAAGGAATAACACTTCTGCACTTTCACGTTTTTTCTCTTCCTTTCCGAAAGGAACAACATTTCTGCACTTTCACATTTTTGTTGTTCCTTTTCAAAGGAAGAGCACTTCTGCACTTTCACTGTTCCTTTTTAAAGGAACAACACTTCTGCACTTTCACGGTTTTGCTGTTCCTTTTCGAAAGGAACAACACAAGGAACAACACTTCTGCATTTTCACGTTTTTGCTATTCCTTTTTAAAGGAACAACACTTCTGCACTTTCACGTTTTTTCTATTCCTTTCCGAAAGGAACAACACTTCTGCACTTTCACATTTTTGTTGTTCCTTTTCAAAGGAACATCACTTCTGCACTTTCACATTTTTGTTGTTCCTTTTTAAAGGAACAACACTTCTGCAATTTTACATTATGTTGTTCCTTTATGAAAGGAACAACACTTCTGCACTTTCACGTTTTATTGTTCCTTTCTGAAAGGAACAGTTGTTCCTTTCTGAAAGAAACAACACTTTTGCATTTTCACATTTTTGCTATTCCTTTCCGAAAGGAACAACACTTCTGCACTTTCACACTTTTGTTATTCCTTTCCGAAAGGAACAACACTTCTGCACTTTCACATTTTTGTTGTTCCTTTTCAAAAGGAACAACACTTCTGCACTTTCACATTTTTGTTGTTCTTTTTCAAAGGAACAACATTTTCGCATTTTTTGTTGTTCCTCTTAGGGAACAACACTTTTTCACATGCATTTTTTTGCTATTCCCTACAGGAACAACACCTTTTCATGTGTATTTTTACTTTTTGGTATGCATTTTGTTTGTTGTTTCTTTAAAGGAGCAACACTTTGGGAGTATTTTCGAGAGAAACCCTTCCTTCCTCTTGTGGGATTATTCCTAGTTCATCTCAACCACATTTTACTGATTCCATTTCATGGCATGAAGTACACTACTTTTATGATGACAAGAATTATGGACTCTATTGAAGTGAGTTAATATCATTCACGTTATGATCTTTAACAGGACAACCCCTTGATGATAGATTCTTTTCAAAAGGGACAAAATCATTGATATACTACTTTACTGCATTGTTTTCTATTGAACATGATATTGATTGATCATCTTAATACCATGCTGGTTCCACCCTTCCTTGTTATAATCTTCTCTGTCTGTAATGAATGGGATTATGGGTATTTTTTTTTATTGACATGTTCAACTTCTTCCACCATCACTGCTCTTAAGGAGTACTGAGCCTCCCTCTTTTTATCATAAAAATGTGTAATAACAACAAAATTTTGTTCGCAGATGGAGGATAAGGGGTCTCATTACAAGCCAGCCTACCATGTTCATAAGGTTTTAACAAAGTGACATTCCCATTATGGCCACCACACCAAGGTTATGATCCATTGGATAGCGAAATTATCCTTGGAACAGGAGGTCTCATCACGAGCCGACCTGATCACTTTTGCTACATCCTAGTGAATGGCAGTGTGGTTATTTGTTCACCACGCCAGCACACTGATCTCTTCTGTAGAACAACATTGGAACTCTCCATTTATAAATTGAGGATCCTGGCTCATATGGGTTAAAAAGCAACCATGGCGAGGCTATGGACGCTTGCTGGCAGCAGAGGCTCTACTTATGGTATTGAAGTTATATCTTATCATCAATTATTACTATAATACCATTTTCTTATTCTTTCCTTTTATCAGAGAAGTTATTTCCTTAATTTTTTCTCTATTCTGAACCTTTACGCATGAGAAATTGTTTTCAGATCAATCACATCATTTTCAGCTAGAATACTGTCAGCAAAACATCTTTTTGGAATATTGTTGTCCATTTTCTTTTTCGCATAACTTATCATCAATCCAAAGCGTCCTATCTTTTATTCATAGCTATCTTTACACACTCTACTCTCATTATAACCATAACTCTCGTTGTCCTATGATTGATATGTGTACTCTGTTTCATTTACTGTTGTATTGTTCATTCTCTTGCCTTGTCATCAGCACAACATCTTTCATATGCTTTATGGTCATGGGATCCCTTTTCCAATTGGAGGGGGGAATGTATGCATTATGGGATAGCATGCGATATGATTACTGCACTCTGCCATAACTTGTTGATTTGACAAAATATTAGTATTACATGTATACAAAAGTTTTTCTAATTGAAATTTTTACATGCATCTTAATCTGTTGCTATTCAAAACTAACACTGTGGATTTAAGAACATTGTATGCAAAATAGTGATTTGTTTACAGGAGAACACCAAGTATGGGGGGGAAACTCTATTCGCATCATGACCACACTATTGCAACTAACAAAAGAGGCTCGAGCAACTTGCGAACGTGAACAATTGTTCAAGACATGATGTGCTTGCCTGGATTCCACCTTTTGCATCACTTTCAGCACCAACTCTTCCTACATCAGCTTCAACAAATGGCAGTCCATAGATGTCATTCCCCATTTTTCTTTTTGGAGGTAAAACTTGAGGTAAAATAGCATAATTTTCTAATTTATTACGAATTTAGGAGAATTTAATGAAAATCCATTTTGAGCATTATTTATCATCCTTCATTCCACATCTTTACCACTTCCCATTTTTCAGCGGCATATCATCTTTCAATTTGGGGGAGTGTTGCTTTCATTCATTTCTTTCTTATGACCATGTCATTAATATTCTTTATCATCCATTGCTATTCATTCTCAACACCTCCCTTATTCCATGTTGTTTTACACCAAGCATAGAATTCAACAAATGGTAGAAACCACCTCAATTTTCCTTTTCTAGCATTGCATGAGGGCATGCTAATTCTTCAGAGAGCGGGAGGAATTGCTACGCATGATGGATGTTTTCTACTTTCTTTCTCATTTAAGGCATACAATTTTAGTGCAGAAATTGATTTCCATAATATTTTTAAAACTATGAACTCAATTCTTATGATATCTAGAAAACACAGACGTATCATTAAAATACACAAACCTAGATAATTTCAAGTTAAATTGGTTCATAAAATTTCGGAAATCATGCACTATCACCTACAGCCATTTTGTTGATATCTCATGATCCGTGCATCAAAACGATCTGATTTTTGGATCATAGAGGCATTCATATATTATAAATTTACTTGCAACATTTCAACAAAATCTGGTTTGTAGTTTTTGGGAAAATGGTTAATGAAGGTTGCTGTCACTTATATCATATTTTGCTGCAACTTCATATGAACATAACTTGAATGTCAATGTAAATATTCTGATGCCTTCATCAAGATTGCTAAAATTGAATATTCATTAATTAAGGAAGAATTCATTTGTTCTATCCATTTCATGAGCTGGAATGAACAAATTTTTTTATTGCTTGGTTAACACATGGGTTTTTTCTTTGGGTTGCATGAAGACATGCAATATATTCAGTTTTTTGTTGCATGAGGACATGCAATATATACAGTGTGGGGGTATGTTGGGCCGTGAATTCGACCACTTTTTAACACTTATTTCATTCATTTTTTACTCTTCTTTATCATGTCATTTATTATAATTTATTATATAAATCCATTTTATAATGATTTATGCTCTTATGGATGAATATTATTTCTTCTCCTTTATTTTTAATAAATTGATGAATTATGCATGATTTTATCAATGATAGTTTATTAATAAATTGGTTGTAACATTACTCACCATTTTTAGCCTCCAAGCTATTTTCCAGATTGAAGATTTGATCATCAAATATTCCAACTCAGAAATTTGCTGGAATAAGAAGTGATAGGTTTGCGGTTGAGATTCTGAGCAAATGAAGAAGAATCTGGAAAATCCAAAACATGGGTTTTGTGCAGAACGGACCAAATTAACTTTTCCAAAGAATGGTTTGCCCAAATTCGGCTTGTATTGAGAGAAACACGGGGTTCTTTGAGCATGATTTTCTTAGATTTGTTGTTGCGACCGTCCTCCAAGTCTCGGCTGCAAAGCCAAATTCACCTTGCTCTTGTTGAAAGATGGATGGAAATATATTTTCTTGTTGATCAATTGGTTGGAAACAATCCAATTCTGTAATAATGATCATTTTGTAATCATCACAGTTGTAACTGCTCTCTACTCTCTATGTATTTAAATCAGAACAGAGATCAAAGAAGAAGGGGATGGATTCAGAATTAAGGATTCATGATTCATGATAGGATAAGAGGAAAAAGGAGATTGTTTCATTACCATTGTAATCTTCAAAACTTCTGTTGTTGTAATGAATTCACAATTTGATGATTAATATATAATTTGGGGGTTGTTGTTCATTCGTCTCATCTGAAGTAGCCCAACAGCATCCGCTGGGGGCTAAGGGCCTAGCCTTTGGTGGATTAAGCTGCTGTTGTATTATATTTTTACGATTTCTTTTGTGTGATGGTTTGATTTAATTCTTATTCCTTTAAATTTCATTGCTTTACATTTTCATGTTTTTACAGCGTGCTATTATAGTATTTTATGAAATTGTTTTATTGCGCAAGTTGATATTGAATCGCATGGCTGTTCTTTTCCATCATAACAGAGATTATTATTCTTTTCAACTTATATTGTTATGCTGATATAAGCTTCGTTGTTCATTTCAAACTTTGATGTTCACTACAGATTGTTGTTCATTTCTATTGAAATAGCTTTGCTGTTCATTCTAGTAATTTAATAGTTTTCTATTCGTTATAGCTATAATAGTTTGGCTATTCATTTCTAATACTTAGCACTGTTGTTCATTTACTTTCTGCAATTATTTAAGCCTGCCTTTCAACGTTCTTATAGTTAGCACAATTGTCTCATTTTGATTAATTTGCACTAGTATGATTGATTTAGTTCTTTGCAATTTCTAATTGGTTATTTAGTGTTGTGTGTGAGGTCAACAACTGTAAAGAACACTAACTACCACTATCTAAGTTCTCAGATTTTGGATCTTATTTATACTTGATTTAATTCATATCAGTTAAACAAGGAATGAGTTATTGCTACTGCATCCTTGACTGATAAATTGTTGTAGTTTTATGAGTGAATGATTTAAATTTCAGTGTTAAGTTTCTTTCAGTTGTAAGTAGATTTTGTTTCAAGCATTCATTTACTTTTGTATTTTAAGCACTATATTGGAAAACATTACTCTTGAGTAAATAGCCACCTCAGACTGAGTACACTCTTGAAACAAAAAGTCGTCCCTGGGTTGACAATTAATGTGAAGATAATTAGGAGTTAAAAAGACACCTTTTATCGCTCAACAGTAATTTTCTGCACATAGAGCTAGGTTTTCAAGAAGCATTTCCCTCCAAAACCTTGTGCAAAAAGTTAAAAAAAAGACACAACATTGTGATACGTTGTTCTTCCAAAGAGATCCGATAAAGCCATAATACCAAAGAAAAATAAGTTTTGAATATTGCAAGTGTTCATACGTAAGTTCTTTGTTCCATAGGCTAATGGGTGAGCTTAGAATACAATTGGTTGTTAAGGAGTTTGTCCATAGAAAGTACATCATTTCATCTATGGAAGGAGTGAAGTAATTTAATTGGACTAATGTCGTTGTATAAAATCCCTTCTCTGAGACTGAATTATTAATATGACCAGAAGGGCTGGTAAATTTCTGCACATAAAGTTGAGTCTCCATGAACAATTTACCCTTAAGAGAAGAGGATGTAAAAACAGGACAAGACAATATGATGATTTACCCTTCCAAAGAGATATGGAAAAGCCACATTTCAAAAATAAGGGGAAACTTTAAAGGTAAATAAAGTGTTCATATGGAAGTTTTTCATTTCATGGGTTGATGGGAAAACTTTCACTACTACTGGCTGGAAATGGTTTTATCTTGGAAAGTACAATAGTGATTCGAATTATGGTGCCCAATATTCTAACATGAAGTTTGTAATGAGACACACCTTTTCCAAAATACACAAGAGTAAAGTATCCCTTTAAAAATTTGTTGTTATTAGCCCAAGCTCCCCAACAAAGTGGGGCTGAGACTTGTATTTGTCTAACTTAAACCTAATTTAACCTCTTTTATTCTCCAGAGAGAAGAAAGGTGTGTATCTAAAACAAAGGTAACCCCAACCACAAGCCTAGTGCCCAGATGACAAAAATGAAAAATCCAAAGAGAAATCGAACATACCTTGAGAAAAATGGAGAGATGTCCCATCTTGGAAAAGTGAAACAACTGAAAGTTGGGAGAAGTAGTTGTCGAGCTCTCAACCTACATACATGGCTGAGTTTGCAGCCAAATATCTATTGTTTGACTACAAGAGATGAACAAAACTAAACTCAGAAGGAGGAGGTTCTTGGAATTGATCTCTACATTTACCCTTCCCCGTCATCTTAAACCTTCCATAGCTAATCTTCACTCATCCATTTTTTGGGGGGATTTTCCCTTTTTTTTTTCCTCAAAGCATTTTAAAACACCTCTTGGCCTTTTCCCTTAGAAAATTTAATAAAATGAAAACTTGGACCCTATTGTTGGGATGGGAGAATCCAAAGATCCATAACAAAATGATATATAAATCCGTTGGAGCTTTAGAAACAGGATAGATCATTCTAGCAACAAAACCCTAGTCGTAATCCAAAGGCGATAATAAAAAAAATGGAAGAAAACCCAAGAAACGCTACGCCATATATGCGATTTAGGTAGGCCAAGTCATGAGGGGCTTGATGACATGGAGATCGTGTACACTTAAGGAGGGTTTCATTCCTGTGTGGCGTGTGTGAGATCATTTAATCTCCTCAATAATGTAGATAATGGTTTTTCTCTAAATCATTAATGGATTCATTATTTTATTTTATTGTTTCTTTTGGTTTCTTGTCATGGAGGGTTGAGAATTTCAAATGTTAATGTCCACGAGTGATCATTGTGGGACTTTTCATTCAACGTTTGTCCACAATTGAGATTAGATGTCCAAAGCCTAACCTTCAACAACAATCAAACATGATGTGATACATATGGTAGGTGTAACCATGATGTTTTTAAAATTTGGGTTTTATAATATTCATTTTAATTTTGGATTTAGAGTCTAGAGGGACCAAACTTTTTTTCTAGAATTAAAAGAGATTGGATCTCTCTCAGAACTTAGTGGATTTGGAATTAAGATGAATTTAGACTAGTTTAAAATAAAGAAATATTCTTACACAATAATATCATTGAAAAAAAAAATCCCAAAAACTATCAATAGTAAATTGACTATTTATCAATTTTTTTAATTTTAATTTTAATTTTTAAGTAATTTAATGAAGTCAAAATGTTTAGATAACATAACATAACAAGATTCCCCGATGGGTGTGGCTCATGTTTGAATAGAAGCTTTAGACATGGGCATTAATGTGAATAGCACACATCATCAATGAAGCGGAATTGTGTTTGGAAAGTTTCACCTGGTGCTTCGTGGGTGAAGGTTCTCGAGACGGTCTTGGGTATAACGAGTTTGAGCTTGATGGTAGAAATCATTTGCAGGTGTTGGAAGATGAGGGATGGGATTGTTGGGGGTGTAATATTTCCAAGTGCAAAGGGAGGCTCTCTGGTTAAGCCAATCCCTACTCCTATCCAGACATTGATTATTGAGAGCAATGTATGGGGTAAGGTTGCAATGGGACTAGATCTGCATGTAATGCAGAATTCCATATGGGACCCTAGTTCGAGGTTGTTTGGTGAGAACATGGAAAATTACACATGGGTGAGGTGTGTGGTGGTGCTTGAAGGTGGGATTGTAATCAACCTGATTTTTGGGACAACGTCCCTCACGCTTGTGCATGTATTTTTGTCTAGTTTGTGCATTGTTGGTTTCATTTTTTGGTTTTCGTTGTGTGGGTTGGGCCCTACTATCGGTTCTTCTGTGGGTGAAGGAGTCTCTTAGGACTCTTTTCAATTTGTTTCATCGGTCTCATATTCTTGTTGTCTTATTAAACCTTGGTTTCAGCCATTTTATGTTCCTAGAGGGAAGTGTTGGAAGTGCAATGAGTCCAGGGGCCAGGACGGGGTGGGGGAGTTATCCGATGGTGGTTTGGAGGGTTGATGTGTCATTAGGTTGGTGTATAAGGTATCCTTATCCTTATGGCTATAGTAGACAGTAGCTAGCTCATCAAGAAAGTCTATGGATGGGTGAGTGAGTGGTGGTTTGTTGCTAGAGGGATGTCCATGCAACACAAGTTTGGTTTAGATAATCTCTATGCTTATGAAGGGAAAACTTTGGGTAGTTGGGGAAAGACTGGCTTGTGGGTCTTTGAAGTGGGGCAAAATCATGTCATTGATTATAGACCCTTGTACATGGGGGAGTTTCAATTGTACAGGCACCTGGGGATTTGGCCGGTAGGGGTGGTATGGGTCTAGCGAAGCTTTTGTCGAAAGTTCAATGCTCCATCAATGAGGTCGGGCTCGAAGAGGGGAAAGCCCTCGTGGACAGGGAGTGGTGCATATGTGGGCCCGCAAGTCAATGGGGAGGAACTAGAGAAGAAACATGTTTCTTACTTTGGACCTATGGCCCTGCCTCCTCCTTTCGATTCCTTGGAAGTTCAAATTCATCAAGTGACAATAGACATAAAACATTTGGCTCAAGACCACCACAATAATCATGATGAGGTCATTAGTTTCCTTAATGGTATTTAGTATAATGAGTGGCATACTTTAGATCGGTTAGTCTCCCTTCGTAGTGTTGAAGAATCTAGGGCAATTACATGTAGAGTGATTCTTCGAGACTAGATAACAATTTGTGAAGTCTTTTTACTTTTCTTGTTAGCTTAATATTATTCTTTTCTTGCCAATGCATGTGTCTGTTCTTCATCAAACTGCTATCAAAACATAAAACAAGAACACAAGATGTTGGCTCTCTGCCATGGCAAAAACCTCTCTTCTCTTGAGAGGAAAACCCTTCAGTAAGTTTTCTATTATTCAGGGTTATTTCTTGATCAATGCCAAAGCCTATTCCCTTGACTAGAATATCCTCCAAGCACAAGTCAAATCCTTCCTTCTTCCTGCACTTTGTTACCCAACACTTTTTCCTCCTTCTTTTGGCACTTCGTTCCCTGGCACTTTGTCCTCGTTCTTCTTTCAGCCACAGGTGATGGACCTTATTTATGTGAGCTCTAGAAGAGACTTCAATATTTGGTCCTTGGTGAGATCCTTCACCAATGAAGATACCTTCCTTCCCTTGATCCAAATTAGTTTCTTCTTGAGGTGTAGTGGTAGACTTTATATGGCTTCACTATAGCCCTAATTTCTCGCACGTGTGAGAGGTTTCTCTTATTATTTGGTTCCTTTCTTCTTCACTTGAGAAACTCTCTTCTTCACTTTGAGTATGAGGCCTTATAAGCATAGGTTACTAGCCCAAAAAATGTAATATTTATGATTGTTATCTTGTTTTTGTAATGACTATAAGGATACTTATGTTTCTCACACATGTGACTATTTTCTACCCTAGAAAACAATCCTCTTAACTTCGGCCTAGACTTCACCTTGTACGTTGCACTAGAGGCTCCCTTTCTTGTCACTTTTTCACCCTTTACACGTTCCTTTTCTTTGCTGATTTCAGAGGCACTTGCTTGACATTATGAGGGAGTGGACAACCTCTATATATAGAGGATTGTCCCTCCTTTAGGCCAACTTGTAGGCTGACTAGAAGACTGCAAGCCGACTTGACATATTTAGCTCGAATTGCTTCTTTGGTGGTGTCACATGCTTGGAGGAGACTTTGACTTTTCTTGGAGGTATTCTCTTGACTCTAATACATAATCATACATGGTGTAACATTCCCTTAAGGCCTTCAACATTTCCTTTTGACTATTTGACTCACCTATAGCACTTAACTTATGTTAGACCTATTTCAATGAGAAAGAAACTCATTGATATATATTATAAAAAAAATATTTCTTTTCTTGAATAAGTACAAATATCGAAAGTACATTTATGGAGGCCGAACCTAGTTACATTTCCTTCAACACTCCCTCTTAACTAGGGAGGTATTCATACAACATTACAAGGTGCTTGTTAGGTCCCTATAATACTAGTGTATTCCCTTATGATTATTGTCATTGTAGCCCCTTATTGTTATTTTTGTGCCCATGTTGTCCCCATATTGTTATTATTGTGCCCCATAGAATCTCATTATTGTTATTGTTGTGCCCTTACATTATTATTGTTATGTTAGCTCTGATTATATTGTGACCCCTCAGACTCCTATATAGAAAGGAGGTCTTGTCGTTTGTATCATCCAAGAATTTCTCATTTCTGTAATGTAAAGAAGGATCCCCCCTCGAAGAGGCTGAATTTGAAGTCGTTCATCTATGTTTTCTTCTATTTTGTGAGTTGGTTGCATAATATTTGGTATCATAGGCTTTGGATTCTAGGGTTTCGCTGCTTCAAATAGGTCATCGTGGATTTTTTCTATAACGTTTTTTTTGCGAATTTTCAGAAGCGGAATTTAAAACCCATTTGAGATCAGATCATGATGAACCTCTGGTAAAACGTTTAGATCTCGTCTCGCTATAGTTTCGGATCTATGATCCATGGAAGTTAGGGTTTTTGCAGGCTCCCAAATTAAATATCAAACAGGTGACCTAGGGAAAATCGTCATAACTTTCTCTCTGAGCATCAGATTGAAATTTCGTAAAAAGGTACAAAAATAAGACAAACTGTAGTTTTCTTTGTATCGTTTCTAGGTCTGAAGGTTGAAACAGGGACACATGGGACTTCGTACAATTTCTCTCTACTGAACTAGTCTATAATTAGGTCATTGTGGGAGATTTGGAATAACACTTTCTTGGAGAATCCAATCTTGATCATACTTTTTTGGTTAGAAATAGGACTTAGAGGTATTCTGTAGGATGAAATTTCAGACCTTGGAGATCCAAAATTACATATCTACAACAGATTCAATATCGAGCTCCTACAAAGCGAAAAAATGTGTGTAGTCTTTTAAATTTTTTGCATAAGTTTGGTTTGAAAAATTATTTTGAAGGAATTCAAAGGGCATAGTGAAGCATAATTATCATTAATTGATTCCCCGAAGAAAGAAAATAGAAACACCTAGTAAACAACCTGAAATGTCTAGAATGACTCATGAATAAGAGGAAGAAATGCAACATGATATATCAAAATTGCAAGACCAAGTGCAACAAATTTCACTCTCACAAAAAGTAACATAAGCAATTTGGTTGGAGAAGGCATTCAAGTTGGCAAGAAAAATTGAAAGCAAAATTATGGCAACAAGGAAACCTACAAATCATAACTATAAAGATGGAAGTTTTGTTGCCCCTGGCCTTCCACAACCTACAAGGTTGACACCACAACAATTGGAAGAAAAAAGAGAAAAAGGGATTTGTTACATTTGTGATAGAAAATACACTAAAGGTCATAAGTGTGCTGAGAAGAAATTATTTTACATAGATTGTGAAGAGGAATAAGAAAATGAACAAGAAACATCAAAAGAAGAGGATGCACACTAGGAACAAACCCTAGAGAAAGAAGAAATGAATCTGACAATATCTCGTAATGCATTGTCCAAAATTACCACTCCTCAGACTATCAATATTGAAGGACATATCAATAATAAAAAGGTAATAGTGTTGATTGATTTGGGTAGTACCCATAATTTTATTCATTGTAAGATAGCGAAGGAATTGAATTGCTTCCTATATCCAACACTAAAGCGTCAAGTGATGGTTGCAAATGGAGGAACCATAACTTTATCTGGAAAGTGCCATAATATCAAGCTATCCATGGGAGAATATGTGTTGAATAGTCCAATGCTTTCCATTCCAATGGGTGGTTTTGATGTTGTACTAAGAGTCCAATGGCTACAATCTTTGGGTATGATAGCTTTTCATTTTCAAGAACTTTTCTTGAATTTTTTTCAGAAGGAAAGGAATTTAAATTAAGGGGTATCGCAGGGAAACTGGGAAAAATAATCAGCTCCAATGGCATGAAAAAGATCCTAAAGAAATAACAACGTGGTGTAATTGCACAATTATGTTCGCTAGAGGTTCCCACATCGAAATAATCTATCTCTCCAGATCTCCAAAAAGTCTTGGACAAACATTCCAAGGTATTTGAGACTCCCAAAGGCCTCCCACCTATTCGTGATCATGATCATGCTATTCATTTGATTCCAAGAAGTGTTCCTCCAAACATCAGGCCTTACAAATATCCCTATGCCCAAAAGATTGAAATTGAACATATGGTTGCAGAAATGCTAGAGGCTCGTATAATTCAACCTAGTCAAATTTCTTTCTCTGCTCCAGTAGTATTGGTGCACAAGAAGGATGGAACATGGAGCACATGTGTCCGGATTATAGGGAGCCCAACAAGATCACTATTAAAGATAAATTTCTCATTCCTGTCATTGATGAATTATTGGATGAATTGCATGGAGCAATTTACTTCACCAAGTTGTACCTTCATTCAAGATATCATCAAATAAGAATGAATACTAAAGACATTCCGAAAACAACATTTAGAACTCATGAGGGTCACTATGAATTTTTGGTCATGCCATTTGGCCTTACCAATGCACCTTCTACATTTCAAGGTTTGATGAATTCCATTTTCAAACCCTTCCTTAGAAAATTTGTGTTAGTATTTTTTGATGATATACTAATCTACAACAAGTCTTGGAAGGATCTTGTTCAACATGTTGATAGAGTGCTCAAACCATTGGAGGAGAAACAATTATATGCAAAAACCTCCAAATGTTTCTTTGGAGTACAAGAGGTGGAATATTTGGGTCATATTTTATCTCATGAGGGTGTTAGGCTAGACCCTAGAAAAATTTAAGTCATTAAGGAATGGAAAATCCCCACATCCATAAAGCGTCTATGAGGATTTCTTGGGTTGACAGGGTATTATCACAAGTCCGTTAAGAATTATGGGAGAATAGCAGCACCTCTAACAACATTACTGAAGAAAGATGCATTTTCTTGGACTCCAGAAGCAATGGAATCATTTGAACATCTTAAAGAGGCAATGAGCCAAGCACTAGTCTTAGCTACACTAGACTTCACAAAAATATTTATTTTGGAATGTGATGCCTCAGGAAATGGAATTGGTGATGTTTTAATGCAAGAATAAAGAGCTGCTGCTTTTGAAATTCGTCCAATCAAAGGAAAGTATTTACACAAAGTTATTTATGAGAAGGAAATGTTGGCAATACTACATGCACTAAATAAATGGCGACCTTACCTAATGGGAAGACACTTCAAGGTAAAAACAGATCATGATAGTCTTAAATACTTTTTAGAACAAAGATTATCTTTAGAAGAGCAGCAAAAGTGGGTCACAAAGATGTTGGGTTATGATTTTGAAATCATCTACAAAAAAGGGAAGAAAAATGTTGTTGCAGATGCGCTCTCAAGAAAAGATGAGGATGTGGAAGCATTTCTTTGTGTCATTTCTATTATCCAACCAGATTTGATAAACAAAGCAAGGGATGCATGGAAGAATGATGAAGAAGTGTGGGAACTTATTCAAAATTTGCAGCAAGATCCCAATACATCTAATACATTTAGCTGGAAAAATGATTTGTTATGGTACAAATATCACTTATACCTCTGTAAGAATTTCCAACTAAAACAAAATATTCTTATGGAATTGCACACCTATCCCTTAGGAGGGCATTTAGGATTTTTAAAAACTTATCACACGGTTAAGAAGGAATTTTTTTGGGATGGGCTTAAATCTGATATTCAAAATTTTGTGGTGGAATGTTTGGTTTTCCAACAAAATAAAGTTGAGACAATTAAGACCCCGGGTCTATTACAACCTCTATCCATTCCAAGTAAACGTTTGGAGGATGTTTCAATGGATTTTATCATCGGTTTACCCAAGTCCGAAGGAAAGAGTGTCATCATGGTGGTAGTTGATAGAATTACCAAGTATGAACACTTTTGTGCATTATATCATCCATTTAGAGCCAGTACAGTTGCTACTACATTTATGAAACAATTCCAAAGTTACATGGAAATGCAAAGATTATTGTAAGCGATAGAGATCCTATTTTCACTGGAAATTTTTGGACATAATTATTTTCTTGTCTTAGTACTCAATTAACTCATTGCTCATCTATCATCCTCAATCTGATGGGAAAACTGAGATAGTGAACAAATGTTTGGAAGGATATCTTCATTTCTTTGTATCTGATAAACATACACAATGGGCCAAATAGTTGCCTCTGGCTAAATGGTGGTATAACACTTCCTTCCATACTGCGCAAAAATGACCCCATTTATGGCACTTTATGGATATCATCCACCATCCATCACATCATATTTAAGAGAAAATTATAAGGTTCAAGCAGTGGAATATCACATCGAGCATCAACAAAAAGCTCTCTAGCTCTTAAAGGATAACTTGACTTTGGTGCAAAATAGAATGAAACAACAGGAAGATCAACATCACAGTGAAAGAAGTTTTGATGTAGGTAATTGGGTATTTCTACGACTACCAAAATACAAACAAATGTCCCTAAAGAAAGCTAAGAACAATAATAAATTATCACCAAAGTATTATGGTTTGAACAAGGTGTTGCAAAAGATTCGTACTATGGCATACAAATTGGAACCTCCTACATCTTCCGGAGTGCACCCAGTTTTCAATGTTTCCTGATTAAAGAAGGTTATAGGTGACAAGCTCCCAATTCAAAAAATATTGCCAGAACTTGACGAGGAAGGAAAAATCATATTGGAACGTGAAGCAGTCATTGAAACAAGAACACAAAAGCTACGAAATTGATCAATTTCAAATTATCTCATCAGCGGAATAACTTACCCGCTGAAGATTCCACATGGGAGGATGAGAATTTTATAAAGAAGCATCCATGACTACTCAAGCATTGAGGACAACATTTTTTTTTAAGGAGAGGGGCATGCTAGGTCCCTATAATAATAGTGTATTCCCTTATTATTATTTTCATTGTAGCCCCTTATTGTTATTGTTGTGCCCATGTTGTCCCCATATTGTCATTATTGTGCCCCATAAAAGGCACCTATTGTTATTGTTAAGCCCTTACATTATTATTATTATGTCAGCTCTGATTATATTGTGACCCCTTAGACTCGTATATATAGAAAGGAGGTTGTGTCAATTGTATCATCCAAGAATTGTTCATTTGTGAAATGTAAAGTAGGTTTACCCCTCGAAGAGGCTGATTTTGAAGTCATTGATCTATCTTTTCTTCTATTTTGTGAGCTTGTTTCATAACACTTCTTGGCTATTATCAATCTTGAGAATTCATATAAGAGAAACTGGATTTCCAATCCATATGTTATAGCATCATATCAATCAACATTTTCATAGTGCAAGGCCTTGACAAGCAACTCCATCTCTTCATGAAACGATGAGCTACAATGCTGGTGAGACCAATGATTTATAGACACCTTCATCATTGTCTCTCAAGGTACATACCCACTCGGGTGTTCTTTGAGTATGACCTTCTAGGACTATTCTTATCTTGGGTTCACAGCCCTTAAAGAATATCGGTCCTCTTGCCTACTCTTGTGTTGGATGCCCTACACATCCTCAAAGAGTATCAGATGCCATACAATTACATAATCCTCCCATTCTTTCTTCCAAGCGAAGACAAGAATGTTGTGTCTATCTTGTGTCTACATTTCCATTCATGGCCTTCATCTAGACTTACGACTATTAGTTCTGGTCTAGTGCATGATACATGAAATGGAAAACACAATTGTCACTCCTTTGTAATTAGGGGCGATCCAAAACTCCCTCTTGATCAGGGACCTGTCAGAGCTCCCTCTTAACTAGGGACTCTTTCATTCATCAACAACTTCTTTTTCATAGGTCCTTTAGTTGCTTGATCTTCTTTATTTCTTTGATGTCATGAAGTCTTTGTTCGAACTTCTTTTAAGCAGGGCACCATACATTGATCACTTTCCTTCCTGATTTTTCAGGTCATTCCTTCCTTCGTGGAAAGTGGCTTTCTTGTCATACATTAGGTTTTCTTATCATCTGGCTAATCCCTTGTCATTTGTCCATGCTTTAGAATACTCTTCTCATGGATTCTTTGTTGTACTTTCTTGTTTACATGCTTCAACCTAGTATCCTTTCATGACTTCATCCTAATATTGCTACAACATTAAGTTTTGTTGGATAGCTTTCTTCATCGTGACATCCTTGTAGAGCAGAATCAGTTATCTGCATCTTTCATATCTCCAAGGCCTTTATAGATATTAAGGATCCTTCCTTCCTTTGTCAGAGTTGTCTTGCCTTCTTTTGGGAGATATCTTCAATGGTTCTTTGTTAGATAGTGATTCTTTGTGATCATCGTGTTCTTCACATGCTTGATCTCTTTCTTCATTTGCATCTTATTGGAAAGATAGATCAACCACCTTATGCTCCTTGTGTGAGCACTTCCTCATTTCTTGCTTCTTGGACTAGTCAACAATATTATACTCCCTATGTGAGCATATCCTTTTGGTGACCTTCATTGCATTGTAGTACATGCCTTCGAACATGTCCTTGGTGAAAGAGATTCTTTAATACTTGATCATGGTATAGAAATATTCCCACGACTCAATAATATACAAATGATTACATGACTAAACTTTGATGCATACATACCTCATCTTCATTCTCCTTTGATATTCTTAGCTTCATTTGGTTGTTCTTGGTGTGGCCCTTCTTGCTTCATCTTAGCTTGCCTGCATATCATCCTTTTCTTCAATCCCATGAATGGGATTCCCAATGAGACATCTACTTTGGTTCATGAACCTTATTTTGAACATTCCATCATAGGACATTAAAGATCCTTGCCTTGCAAATGTTTATTTTTTTTATGATGTAGGTCTTCTAAGATTCTTAATCATGATCAATTTTCTTTTATCATGGATGAGGTCCTATACTAGGTATGCTCCTTCTACATGAATATCTTGAGCTATATCTACCATGCTCCTATATTCTAGAAGATATTTCCAACCATGCATTTTGTTCTCATTATAAATGCTACTTATACATGATTGTCTATATCTTTATGTAGTTCATGCTTCTAGATTCTAGAATATGTTTCTATCCATGAAATTTTTATTTTATTCCTACATGCTCCTATCCTACTCAAAACCTTGAAAGAAGACTTTAAGTAAATAGTTTGACTTAGTCATAGTAGATATCTGAAGGATCTTCCTTCTTTTTCTTCTTTTCTTCTTCTTTCACCTCTTGAGTCATGTGATATTCTTCCCTCTTTATTTTTTTGTTGTTGTCCTTCTTAAGCTTAGGACAATTCCTTTGTAGTGTCCATATTCTTGGTATCCATAGCATTGGATTTTGGACATATCTTTGATTTTTATTCTTCGTGGACCAAATTTACCAAATTTTCCCTTTCTCTTGGCCATGATAGCAAATTCTTACTCCTTTGATCCTACATATTCCTTGGCCTTGAGTCTGGTTTCCTCTGTTTTGCATAGAGATGAAATTTCACTTAGTGTGGTAGCTTCCTTCTTGGCATATATGCTAGATGTGAAGTTGCCCCAATCCTTAGGTACAACATTGAGTACTACAATTGTCATTTCTTTATCGGGCATGACTTCCCCTAGCTCTTGAAGTTGATCTCTCATCTCAGATATCTTCATGAAGTAGGGAGCTATTCCTTCCTTTGAAATCTTCATCTTGTACAATTCATTTCTTAGAGATACCACTTCTCCTGCCGCGGTTACCGAGAATAACTCTACTAGTTTATCATAGATTTCTTTTGATGTTTCAAATTTGGAGACATAAGGAATGAGATAGTCCTTGATAGATTCTATTAGAATCCTTTAAGTTCTTGTCTCATCCTTATTATACTTGGCTAAGGCTTAAGTTTGTTCCTTAGCAGGGATAGTGATATTCCCTTTGACATGTTCTAGGAGTTCATTCTGCTTGGGAAGTAAATCAATCCTCGTCTTCCATGCAAGAAAGTTATTGGTACCTACCAATTTGTTTCTTTCCTTGCAAAAAGACATTGATGTATATTCAGAAGGGGATATATACTTACTTCATAGATTTTGAGATGTAGTAGACTTGCTTTCTCCTTGAAGAATTGATGGCCTTCCTTCCTTAGATCTTGATTTTCTTCAAGTTGCTTTCTCCCAAGTGGGCTTGCTTCAAGTAGACTTGACTGATGGCTTGACTTGAGGTGTACGTACCTTCTTGATCTACTCTTCTTTGTAGGTGCTTTTATGTAAGGCTCTTCTTCTTGCTATGTAGTCTTCCTTGATGAATGACAGATGATAGACCTTCTTGTCCTTGAAGTGATTGAGACTTCTTGGCTTGATGCTTCAACTTTGTAGATGTCCTTCCTTGATGAGTCACCCTATGAGTGTTCTTGAGATGCCATTTCTTTGATGTGTCACCTTAACTTTGATACCATGTTGAAGAATCTAGGGCAATTAGGTGTAGATTGATTCTTCGAGACTAGATAACAATTTGTGAAGTCTTTTTACTTTTGTTTTTAGCTTAATATTCTTCTTTTCTTATTAATGCTTGTGCGTGTGCTTCATCAAATTGCTATCAAAAAATAAAACAAGAACACAAGATGTTGGCTCTTTTCCAGGGCCAAAACCTCTCTTCTCTTGAGAGGAAAACCCTTCGGTAAGTTTTCTCTTATTCAATCTTCTTCCTTGATCAATGCCAAACCCTAGAGTCTTGACTAGAATATCCTCCAAGCACAATTCAAATCCTTCCTTCTTCATGTACTTTGTTTCGTGACACTTTTTCCTCCTTCTTCCAACACTTTGTTCCCTAGCACTTCATCCTCCTTCTTCTTTCTGCTACAGGTGATGGACCTTGTTTATGTGAGCTCCTTGGTGAGATCTTTCACCAATGATGATACCTTCTTTCCCTTGATCCAAATTAGCTTCTTCTTGAGGTGTAGTGGGAGACTTTATATGGTTGCACTGCAACCCTAATTTCTCGCACATGTGAGAGGTTTATCCTATGCTTTGGTTCCTTTCTTCTTTGCTTGAGAGACTCTCTTCTTTTCTTTCAGTAGGAGGCCTTATAAGCCTAGGTTACTAGCCGAAACAATGTGATATTTATAAATGTTTTCTTGCTATTATAATGACTATAAGGATACTTCTGTTTCTTGCACATGTGACTATTTTCTACGGCAGAAAACAATCCTCTTAACTTCGACCTAGAATTCACCTTGTATGTTGCACTAGAGGATCCCTTTCCTGTCCCTTTTCACCCTTTACACGTTCCTTTTCTTCGCTTATTTCAGAGGGAACTTGCTTGACATTATGAGGGAGTGGACAACCTATATATATAGAGGATTGTCCCTCCTTTAGGCTGACTTGAAGGCCAACTAGCAGCCTGCAAGTCGACTTGCCATATTTAGCTTGAATTCCTTCTTTGGTGGTGTCACATTCTTGGAGGAGACTTCAACATTTCCTTTTGACTATTCGACTCATCTATAGCACTTATAATGTGCTAGACCTATCTAAATGAGCAAGAAACTCATGGATATATATTATAAAAATAATATTTCTTTTCTTGAATAAGTACAAATATCAAAAGTACATTTATGAAGACTGAACCTAGTTACATTTCCTTCAACATGCAGAGGTCAGAAGCGACTTCACGAGCAGATAGGCAAATTTTAAGGGAGAATGGGACACATTGAGGCTCCTGTACATGAAGCATTTCACCATCCAGGGGATGGAGGACACGATGTCCCAGGTCGGGGTAATATGGGTGCTTAATGATGATTGTGGGATGTATTTTGATTTTCGGATAATTTTGGTCCATATGGGAAATAGTTCTTTGGTCTTATAGTTTTCTTTTGTTGATGTCTGTGTTTTCCTGTCTTTATTTATTAGCCAAAAAATCTTGTGGGAGTGAGGCCATTGATGTTTTGAAACTATGGTCATCACGATGTCAATTTTCCTTAAACTCATAGAATTATTGTTGAGTTTAGGCTTCTGTGATCCATATCAATTTATTTAGAAGAGTTTTCGTCGAAAATCACATTATAATTCATTTGTCGACGCATTTCGAACCAACAAGTGTGGTTCATCGTCAGGACAAGTTGAAGAATCAGATCATGACTGCAGGATAAATAAAGAGAGCAGATAATCCAACTGCTATATTTGACTAGGAATGACTACATTTGACCAAAAAAGGCTACATTAGACTAGGTAACAGGACGGGATCAAGAGAACAAGAAAGGGACACAAAACTAGTTAATTAATTAATTAGTTAGTTTTATTGTATTTATTTATTATTTTTAATCTTCAAAAACTAGATAAATATTTATATTATCATTAATATTATAAGAAATAATAAATTATTAATAACTAGAAAACCTAATTAGTTGGTCAGTTCTATGACTTAATTATAGTTCCAATAAATTTAACTTATATTAAATATGTATCATTTCCTATATGAATAAAAGTCAATGGAAAAATATCACTCTTTTCATTTTTTATTACTTATATTTATTTTATTCTTATATGTTTAACCAAGGTTATATCGGGAATGGTTGGTTTATTTTATTAGAATGGTTGGTTTATTTTATTAGAATTATTTTATCTATGATTAGGTATGAAAGATTTTAATTTATTGAAATATTATGTTAAATAATTAAGGCTTAAATAATCATAATAATAATAATAATAATAATAATAATGATGATGATGATGATGATGATGATGATAAATAAATAATAATAAATTTATTTTTTAGAACCCATTAAAAAAATTTAATTCTTAATCTTTCGTTAGGATAAATAAAATAGAATAAATTAATGAATAAAAATCAAAGAGAAGAAAAGGAATAAAATGCAAAACAAACTAGAGGAAAAGGGGAAAAGGGACCAGAGAAAATAACAATACAAAGAACAACAAAGGGGGAAGGGGTAGAAGGGAAGGAGGAGGGGGGTGGGGAGTGTAGGAAGAAAGGGCACGGATCCAACAACTGCTAATTTTCTAGCCATCATCTATATTGAGATTATTCGGTCTTTTTTCGATTTCTAAGGCCTCCCTAGTCTTTTGATCATGAAAAGGCGCAATTGTGGCAATAACATTGGCCTCCTCAACACATATGTGATGTTTAGTATTTTTTGCGTGTTCTTCCAGGGCAGAAGACCGGGTCCTCCCATGTTTTATGTCAGCTGAGTGCTCATGAATCCTCTGGTTAATAGAGTGACCAGTCTCACCAAGATAGGGCGTCCCATAAGAACACATAATAACATAGACACCTTTCATGTCCTTGGGGTTGACAAGCTCTTTTATCGATCTAAGGGAGCTACGGATTGTGTTAAGGGGTCTAAAGGTTGAGGGAACATTATGCTTCCTCAGAATCCTCGCAATCTTATCAGTAGTCCCTTCGATGAAAGGGAGATGAACCGTTGAGACTTGATCTTTAGGGTCTTTCTTAACCAAGGGATATTTGTTGGCTTTAAGGAAAGCTTTCTGACCTTGGTGCCTACTATAACCATTATTAACAAAAACGTTAAGGAGATGGGCCTTTTATTTATCAAGATTCTTATTATCAGAGATTCTCAATGCACGAGTAACTATCGTGTTGAGAACACCCATCTTTTGAGCAGGGAGATGATGGGAGTTGGAATACAGATACTGCTCAGTGTGAGCTTTTTTTCGAAACGCTTGGTGGGAGAAAGAATTGTCATCATTCTTCGAAATGAGAACATAAAGGAAAGGTAGGCACCCATCAATTTCTTGCTCCATAGTGAACTTTATGGAGGAGGATTGATTGTTAAGATGCTGGAAGAAAAGATCCAACTCTTCTTGGCCATGCGACCATATGACACCAGTATCATCCACAAATATTTTCCAAATCTTGGGCAAGAGACGGGTCGAGGCCAAAGACTTGGATTCAAAGTGTTACATAAAAATATTAGCAACAACCGGGACATGGGCGAGCCCATGGAAACCCCGCAGGTTTGTTCATAGAATTCACCTTCGTATCTGAAAAAGGTAGAAGTGAGAAAGATATCAACTAATTGAGCAGTGTCAAGGTCAGTGAGGCTGTTGATGACCTCAACGGCCTCCTTTATAGGGATGCAAGCGTAGAGGGAGACCACATCAAAAATCACAAGAATGTCCCCAGGGTCAAACTTTATTCCTTTAAGCTCCTCGACGAATGACGAATAGTCTTTGATGAAAGACTTAGTGAGGCCAACCAGGGGTCTCAGCTTCACGGAAAGGTATTTTGCTAGGAGGTAGGTTGGAACACCAATAGTATTGACAATGGGCCTAAGGGGAGCTCCCTCCTTGTGGATCTTTGGAAGCCCATAGATCCTCAGAGTGATGGGGTTACTCTTAATAAGTTTATGGAAAAAAGAGCCCACAGAGTTACTAGACTTGATAGCTAGAGCGACAGTTCTGGAAGCCTTTTTCAAGGGATTCTTGATAATTTTTTTATAACTGCTACTATTATATAGATGATCCAACATCTTCTGGTGATAATCATCCTTGTCAAGGATGATAGCAGCCCCTCCTTTGTCGACCTTGAAACATCTCTTCCATATTGGGTTGGAGAGTGCCTCTACGAGCAATAGTAATTTAACACATCAAAAAATTTGAATTTGAGAATATCTTGTTTTACTATGTTCTTAACCATTAGACCTACAAAATTTTTATACAGAAAATTTGTGACTTCAAAAATATGACGTAGATATTATACATGGTGCATAAATTTTTTTGTTATAATTTACATATCAATAGTTAAATATCATCATAGATCTTTCTTAATTTTAGATTGAGAAGGCTCAAAAATACAAAATATAAGCACAAATATATTAATACTTAAATTATTAGGTATATAAGATGGACCAAAAGATATCAAGGCATAAACCTATTTATGCTTAAATAATAAGGGTTGAAATGGATATGAATTTACTTGAAAAAAATGAGAATTGAATTTGATATGTAAATCTTATCTCTTGAGAAGAAGCAGAGCATGAATGAGTTAAAGTTGTCAAGGGTACAAGGAGCTAGCATTTCCTAGTTGTGGTCGCTCCTCCTTGCTTGTTGCATATTTGAGCAACGATTTTTTGCATATCTTGGGTTTATAGTGGATGTATGTAGAGATCTTTGTGGTAGATCATGAGTTTATGTTATTGATTCAAGGTTTTTTTCTATTGCCCCAACATTCTATTGTCTTCGTTCATCTATTCTCTCATAAAGTTATGTTGATTTCATTGCTTGTACAATGGGTGGTCTTTCCAACCTTGGCATGGATGGTCATGGTTATCTACCATGTGGTATACTTGTAGAAAGGACAGATAAAATCCCTTCTCTTGATTTGGGGTTTGTTTCCTCTTTGATGAAGCAAGTCAATGCCATTAAGGAATGAGGTTTGATTCGTAAGTCCACCAAACTTTGCCCTGGTTATAGCTCTATTTTAGAATGGATCTATAACAATTGGGTGGATAATGAGCCCATTTATTCTTCACATTGTGGAAATGGATATTTTTCTTTTGTTTTTGAATGCAAAGATGATAGGGATCTAATCTACAAATTGGGCCCTATTTCATGGGCTCAAAGGGAATGTTTCGCACCCACTAGACTCTTGAGTAAGTTCCTACGAAGGAAATCTCTTTTGTGCATCTATGGATTAGATTGTCATATCTTCCCCTTTTTTGCTATAGTTATGGTATTTTCAAAAGCATAGGTAACAAATTGGTTACTACATTACAAGTTCTAAGAACAAGTACAATAAATTTTCATGTGCTGTAGTTTGTGTTGAAATGGATTTTTCTAAGGCACTCCCTAAGGAAATTCAATTTGAATTCAAGGGCTAGTCCCATATTTAGGCTTTGGGTTATGAACATGTTCCTTTTAAATGTTGTTTTTTCCATGATTAACCCAGATTATTTAAGGCCAAATAATCTGGGTTATTTAAGGCAGATCAAAGATAGTTGGAAATAATAAGAGGGTTGGAAATGTATTTTTCTTGTTGCATTTTCAACAGTATAGTCCTAGAAAAGTTTTATAAGGTTAGATAAATTGCATAAGAAAAAATCAAGCATATTAACGAAAAATTGACAAGGCAAATAATCTACATAATCTTGTAACTTTTGAGAAGTAGCAATTATTTAGCTTGAATGTGTTTTTCCAGTCCTTAATTCCATAACAATTAGGTTGGAGCATAAATCCAAGATATTTAAAACCTCCATCTAATGCAGTGTGATAACACCAAAAATATGAGAAATCTCCAATACCTGATGCATCATCTGGGTAAGCAGAAATCATAAGAGATTTATTATTATTCATAGGGAGTCTAAAGACCCGCCCAAAGAAAAACCAGAAAATGAAAACAAATTTCCCAATAGTCAATTTGTTGCCTAATAGAGAAGCCACCCCAATTGAGATCCACCTTTGCACAAAGGCCAACAACGAAGTCCACCTCCACCAAAATCCATGTGATACGTTTATCTCTCTGTAACAGGCTTGCTTCCTCCGAGAAAGAAAATTTACCAATGGAATTGTCGATCATCATTAGTGATTCATGTGACCAGAATACGAGGGGTAAACCAAGGAGTTTAGCCCAAACCAATTTATTTCATGGCAATTCCAAGTATGGATCAAATACCACATGCCAGTGATGTAAAGAGAGGAAACCATGACCATGAACCCAATACAATCCCAAAATCTTCGCAACATCGTCATCATTAATAAAGTGGAAGAAAAACCATTAATTGTATAAAATGTTGAAAAGAGGAGAGTACTTAAGAATAGGGTACTAATGTCCTTTAACCCAGGATTTCATCTAAGAGACATCCATTAGCAGATAAGACAACTTACCCACTAAATCTTGTTGTTGTAATCTTAACACTCGTTCCCAAAAAACATCGAAACCAAAAATGAGTTTTCTAATAATCTGAATCATCCTTAAATGCCTATCCATGTTCAACGAAAGTGCCCCCATCGCTCCTCTCACGAAGCACACCTCTCTTGTTGGCCTCCATCGCCCTAAATCCAATCAGTTGTTATCGGCCTCCATCGCTCTGCTTCGTGAAGAACCCATCAATCGCGTAAAGACGAACCCTTAATCCTTTACCTTTACCTTTTTTACTAGCGTATCGTATTGAAAATTTTAAGATGAAAATAAATTTTAGACAAAATGTTTATTTTGTCTTAAAATTCCCCTCCATGTAGTATTGCTGAATGCAATGACAGACAAGTTGTCTCTAATCATATCATCAGAGATCGAAGGGACAGAAGAGGAATTGATGTTCGGGAAATGGTAAGTGAAATAACAGCCTTGTTATAGGCACGAGACAATAGTAGCTTGCAAGCTGGTTGACTTAGAGCACACTATGAGAGTTAATTTTGTAGTTGTAAGATAATATTGTCTTAATTGTTAATTGTCTTAAATGGGTTTCGTCTTAAGTGGTCATTGTCTTAAATATAAATCTTTGCCTTAAAATATTCTTGTCTCAAACTGTTTTGTCTTAAATATAAAGTTTTGTCTTAAAATAATTGTCTTAAACTATTTTTATCTTAAATATCAAGTTTTATTTCAAAATATTTTTGTCTCAAATTGTTTTTGTCTTAAATATAAAGTTTTGTTTTCAAATATTTTTGTCTAACACTATTTTTGTCTTAAATATAAAGTTTTGTCTTAAAATATTTTTGTCTCAAAGTGTTTTGGTCTTAAAATATTTTTTCCTTACAATATTTTTGTCTTACACTGTTTTCGTCTTAAATATAAAATTTTATCTTATCTTAAATTTTATATTTAAGACAATTTAATTAATATTAAATTTTAATATAAAACAACTAAAATAAAAGTAACTTTTTTAAATAAAATATTTCCTTTATCTCAAAAAAAATCTTAGAAATACACTTTACTGTAATAGTATTTGATTTTTTAAATCTTTTCCAATACTTCACTGCCATAACCTTATAATCATCCTAACTTTCTCACCACTTTAACTACAAGAACGTATTATTGTTCATCAAATATCGTTAAACACCCAATTTTGTTAATCTAAAAGAGAATTTTATGAAGTTTCTACAAGAACATATTAATATTCATCAACCACCCAATTTTATTAATATAAAACAGAATATTGCATAAACTGGGATTGCGTAATAAACAAGAAGGAAGCCCAGGCGCAATACAGAGAAAATTTCTTTCAAGACAACCGCAGAAGAAAATAAGAGTGAAGTCACTGGGCCAGAATTAGCCCTGCATTGTCTTTACTAATAGGAGGTGCGAGGATGACTAAATTTCCATGCTTCATCCGGTGCCGCTAGGAAGGAAAGATAAAAAAAAATTGGACAAGTAGAATTTTAAATTCAGCCACTAAAGAAATGTGATGTCGGGAGAGAATTGCGGCATCCGCATCCAGACTTGGGTGCACTGATCTGTGTAGTCAACTGAATCGGAATCATGAGGGGTACATATGATTGGGAGTTCAGCACCATGGAGGATTCAAGAACTCAAGAGCAGCTGAGGACAACTATAATCTAATATTTATATTACATATATGTCTTAAATATTTATATTATATAATATGTATTAAATATTTATATTATATAATACGTTTTAAATTAGAATAGATAGACATCAAACCAATTATTATTTAATTTTATTAATTAATATTTTATCACATATTTTAAAAAGCAATTGTGAAAATTTTAATAACAATGAGTGTGAAGAAATGTTTGACTAAATTTGATTGTAGCCACACCGGGTCATATCTTTACCACCATGAAGTAGGTGAGATTGAGCACACAAAATAAATTAAATAATCAGTTAAAATTATATATATATATATATATATATATATATATATATATATATACCCACGGGGTTTTGGATTGATGGTGAATGGGTGCGCTGCTAAGGCACTCCTTGCGATAGGTCACTGGTTCAAATCCCTCGTGAGTGCTTAGGTAGTATTATATATAAAAAATAAAATATAACATTCTAATTAAAGTTTAGAGTGAAATAGCTTATGAATACATAGGATTAATAAAAAGAGAATTTCTTTTACAAGGATCCATCTCTTATGTTTTTTTCTGTAATTTTGTTTAGGATAAATTTGTAACCCTTCTATAATTAAAGGAAGTTTGTTAATTATTAATTTATAATTATATGTTTTAACATTTTTTTAGTTTATAGTTTATTTTTATTTTTTTAGTAATGATAATTATTGAATTCTAAGAAGTGTATTAATGTATATTACGATTTTATTATATTGTTATCATTATTCATTAAAAGAACTTTATGAATTTGTGAATCTTTATGTTTCTCTCCAATCTATATTTATAATACTGTAATGAAAATACCTCAATTTGAGTGATATTGCTCAAGGATAAATCCAATGCATAGGGGAAACATTCTCAAAGATTCCTCCTTTTTGAAAGGGGGTCCATTATTCTACTAATAACAATGTGAAGGATAGAATCAAAGCTTTCATAAATGGAAAAGAAAGAGATCTAAAAGACAAAGGCTTTGAGTGCAAAACCTTTCTTTTTGAAAGGTGATCCCTTGTTCCACTAATGCCAATTTGAAACATCGAATAAAGGACTTCTTAAATTGAAAAGAAAGAGATCTAAAAGACTAACACTATGAGTAGGCAAATCCCTATTTTCAAAAAGAGGTCCCTTGTTCTACAAATACTAATGTAAGGCCTTGAATGAAAAATTTCCAAAATGGAAATATATATGTATATATATAAAGGTTTTGAGTATGTCACAAACATTTTTTTTCTAGAAAAAGAATACTAGGAGGCATAACAAAACTAAAGAAATTGATGTGTCTATGCTAAAGGGGCTTTAAAAAAATTATAAAAAAAACTTTAATAGAGAGAATGTAGCACATAATATAAACTACACAAAAAAAATGTGTAATTACCAAAAACCTATGGTAAAAATTAAAATTACCTTTCTCTTTTTTAAAATAAAATAAAATTAGATAAATTAAGATAACCAAAATTATAATAAGACTCTTACAAGGAGTTTCCAAACCATCATCAACAATTTTTTCCCGAATAACATTATCCTTTCCTTCATAATCCTATAAGAGAAAATAAACCTTCGGCAAATGAATCAACAGACTTAACTTCAAGCTTGGAAACGGAGGAAAATAAACCTTTAGAAAATGAACCAACAAACTTAACTTCAAGCTTGGAATGGAGGAAAATAATCCTTTAGCAAATGAATCAACAGACTTAACTTCAAGCTTGGAAATGGAGGAAATTATCTTCCATTCATATAGATGAATGTGTATATTTAATTAAAATTTGATAAATTAATGTTGATTCAACACATGTTAGTACCTGCATCTTTATCACTAATACAATTTTGATAAATTAATATTGATATTATTAAAAATAACATGAAATCTATTTTTTCATATTTTATTAAACAATGTCTACTTGGGGTAGCTCAATTGGCAATGGCAGAACCATGATTCTTGGTTCAAATCTTGTGTTATCTCTGAGAAATTAGACATGATGAAAATGTAGTTCTACCAAACTTAATATATATATATATAGATTTTGTTTATTAAAATTTTATTTAAAAAAATACATATTATTTTCTAAACATTATCTTTTATTATTTTTATATAATATTTCATTATTTATTATTTATAATGATTATAGGGTACATTTTTACTATTTTATTTTAATTTGCCATCATAATAGTTGGTTTTAATAATTGCTTTTTTAATTTTTAATTTATAGTCAATTATATATATATATATATATATATAGGTTTTTTTTTATGGCGTTTTCATAATCCATTCATGAGTTGTACCTGAAATCTAGAATTATAAGTATTTAGTTGATCTATATAAATTCAGATCATGAGATCAATACAATGAGTTGAATGTGACATAAAAAAAAAAAAAAAAAATCATTTTCTTGTTATGTATCACTTATGCTTAGTTATTAACCTGGAAAGTGGTTTATGTCATATTCAACTCATTATATTGATCTCAGGCTCTGATGTTATAGTACATCAATTGGACCATTCTAAATCTATATTTCACTAACAACTCATCAATGGATCATGATAGCACTTCATCAAAGATAAGATTTACAATGCATATCTATGTATTATCAAACTTAGTTAGTGTCTAGGGACTCATAGCTTGACATTCACCACCCAATCACAAGTTTAAATAGTTGTACCAATAACTTTCATCTTCAATCTTAAATTGAGCTTCAATGAACATATGCTTAAAAAACTGCCAATATATAGATGTCTAAAAATGAACATCTAGTTAGGAAAACAATCCACTGTGAATAGATAAATTATTGGATTATCAAAAGGTAAATAAAATGCATTAATTCTTACCTCGAAAGAGGTAAAGACTCACGAGAAAGAACAAATGGAAAAATAAAAAGATGTCATTGAACTATTATTCCAAATGATTTTGGGCATGACCTTAATCCAATTTTGTATATTCTCATTGAACTATTATTCCAAATGATTTTGGGCATGACCTTAATCCAATTTTGTATATTCTATAAAGTAAAAGATAATGCTCTCCACACCTCAAGGGTTGCACAATGATTGAAAAAACCTCTTTTACACCTTTAGAGGGCTATAAATTGATGTAGTGAAGATAGTTTGTGGTAAACCCAAAGCTACCATATAATTGAAGTGAAGATGGCTGGTGCTTAACTAGAAATCACCACATCATTCAAATGGTTATTTTCCATTCAAAATTATCATTATTCAAGTTAGGATATTAAGTTGTAAAAAAAAACCATTATATTATTCAAATCAAATTGGTTAGTGGTTATTCAAAACTATCACATTGTTCAAGTAAAAATGGTTATTGGTAAACCATAAACCACTAGTATAAATGGAAGATGGTTAGTGGTCAACCAAAAGCCACCATATGAAGTGAATATGGTTCATGGTAAACCAAAACAATCACCACATAAAGAACTCAAAGCTCTAGCTTAGATCCTTATAACCATAAATGATGTGGGAGAATTCAAAGTTCTAATTTGGATCAACAAACTTCCCTGATAAGTGGGAATATGGTTTCAAGATTCAAAGACCTAACACAATCAAAATTCAATCAACATTTGGAAATTCCATTATAGCAACTAGCTTCTTCAAAATCAATAAAATCAATTATTTTGATGATAACTTCCATTATAGAAACTAGCTTCTTCAAAATCATTAAAATCAATTATTAAGATGATACTTAGAGAGATTAATAAGTTTTAAAATTCAAACATGGTAATTGTTTATTTATACGAAATTAGTAGTTTTTCAAGCTTATCTTGATAAAAACTTGGTTAAAGAGTTTCAAATTGAAGACAAAAAAAATTAATTATATAATTATTCAAGCTTGTGATTTTGGAGAAGGGGTCGGGATGTTAGACTACAAATCCATAAATAATCGCAAAATTTAAGATAACATAAATATGAGTTGTATTCCTTACCTTTGAAAAGTTATACTCATCATCTACTAATGAGTTGTAGATAACATCTGAATCTAAAATAATTCAACTAATATACTATAAATAGATCTTGAAATTAATACAATATGTTGAATACAACCTAAATCCTTTCCAATCATTTTCTAAGTATATCTTATGCTTAGTTATTAATATTTATTAGCAATGAATTGACATTATTATAGTAATTTTTTTTAATAAATATATATGTGAGATTTTGTATTTTTATGAGATTTAACATTAATAAGTATTTGTTTGTTAACAAATAATTGACATTGCCATCCCTCAATGTTGGGATGCGTGTGGAGGGTGACGTATCGTGGCAGTATGTCAGCGTAATGACATATTGACGTCGTTGAAAGCAAGCCATCTTAATCCAAAGCCACTTCAATGGTAGTTTCTAATTTAATATGATTTTATAAGTAAATTTAAAGGGCTATATATTCTTTTAATCAGTATAGTTATAGGTAAATTGTTTTAACAAACTTAAGGCTGATAGTGATTATTAAATTAAACAAATAAAAGTGATAAACTTAGATAATTTGAAGTGTGGAAATTCATTTATTTTAAATGCAGAAATTTAACTTCTGTATGTTTGGTTAGTTTTTAATTTGTAAATATCAAAATATTTGGTAATATTCAAACATTTAAGTTTGTAAAATTGAAATAATTCGACGTTTTAAATTTAAGAGAATAAATGTTTAAAAAATAAAAATTAAGAAAAAATATACAAATATTAAATTAGATTTAAAATTCAATTCTTAAAAGTTTTTCAAAGCAATGTGCCCGGCATGGTAGGAATTTCAAATTTTGAATAACTATTAAATTTAAATTTGGTGGTTACCGCAATCTTTAATCTCTATTTTAATCATTTTCTAATATCTGTTTCAATAATTTTATAAATAACAAAATTTATCACTATATTTATTTAACAAATTATTATGTTAAAAAATATCTATCAAATTTCATCTGATAAATTATCATATCCCACTGCCTTGTTGGTAAACTGCTCATAAATAAAGAAAAACTAAATAATATATTTTTAATCCAGTCACACAATAAATGTGATGTCGGGAGAGACTTTGTGGCATCGGCATCCGACTTGGGTGCACTTGATTACCATTTTAACTCCCATTTTAATGGATAGTAAACTCAATAAGAATCGTCCGCGGATACTGTCAGATGACTGGGAGTTGAAGCGGGAGTTGAAGGGCTACATGTAACATTCAAATCACCACACTATGGAATGTTTTGATTATATTTTTAAAATTTTTATTATTGGTTTTTGTGAAATTTTTTTGAAAATTTTCAGGTGAGTGTTTTTAGTTTAATTTCTTATAAATTTAGTAGAAATTTATTGAAATCAAGTCAATTTATTGAAATCACAAGTTTGATGAGTAATTTCTGCATAATCGAACTGCCCTAGGGGTTTTTCAGGGTGTTGAATCTATATATAAAGTCATGGTTTTTCACAATATTAACTCCATATATACAATCAAAAAACCAGTGTAAGTAACACAAATAAAGATTCAAAAAGTCCAAAAAAAAGCACTAAAAACAACTCCAAATTTTTATATAGATTAAAAACAACTAATTACTGCCATATTTTAAAATTTAACAAATATATAAATTAAATAATTAATAAACTTAAAAAAATTAAGTTAATTATTATTTAATTTTATTAATTAATATTTTTCACTGTGCGAGATAAATGAGAGTTAAAATGATACATGTAACATTCAAATCACTACCCTACGAGATAAAACATTCCATAAATATATAAATTAAATAAATAATAAATTTGGAAAAATCAAATTAATTATTATTTAATTTTATTAATTAATATAAATCAGTTTAAGTAACACAAATCAAGATTCAGAAAGTTCAAAAAACGCACTAAAACAACTCTAAAATTTTATACAGATTAAGAACAACTAATTAATGCCATATTTTAAAATTTAACAAATATATAGATTAAATAATTAATAAATTAAAAAAAAATATTAATTATTATTTAATTTTATTAGTTAATATTTTTCACTGTATGAGATAAATGAGAATTAAAATGATACATGTAACATTCGAATCACTACCCTACTAGATAAAACATTCCATAAATACATAAATTAAATAAATAATAAATTTGAAAAAATCAAATTAATTATTATTTAATTTTATTAATTAATATTTGTTAGTGTGAGATAATTGAGAGTTAAAATGCTACATGTAACATTCAAATCACTACCTTGGAATATACTTCTAAAATTTAGCAGCAACAAATTATATCCATGTTTTAAAATTATAGCTATGTTTTAAAATACATTAGCTATATAAATTAAATAATTAATAAATTTGAAGAAATGGAATTAATTATTAATTAATATTTATAACAAATTTTAAAATACAATTCTAATATTATAAATTATATAAAATTTTAATAATCATGTTTTAAAACACAGTGGATATGTAAATTAATAATCGATAACTTTGAAGAAATGAAATTAATTATTATTTAATTTTAATAATTAATATTTATCTTAAATTTTAAAATATTATTTTAATATTATACATTTCAAAAAGTAATTCACAATATTCTAATAACAATGAGTGAGAAGAAATGGTGAGAAAATCTTAATATATTACACCAAACTTATAACCACCAACCTAAATCTATTTAATTTCATCTAATTCCCTATCTATCATGCATTGAGAGTGACCAAATCCCATGGGATACAAACTTTTCTTCAAATTATTAAACCAAAATTATTAAATTTAATAATAATAATAATAATATTAGATTTAATACTAATACTAATATTAATATTAATCTTCTAACAATGAGCTAAATTAACTTCTTCTTTTTTTTAACAAAGTCGGTTGCTGTATCAGTGGCTGAAAAAAGGAGAGGAGTCAGAGCTTCTCACGTACATTAGATATCGATGGCAGCTTGGATCAGAGGAGTTACAAAATAGAGATCTCTCCTTGATCCTTTTTCTGCTTGTTCTACTTCTAAAATTACCTGAGCTACTATAAGTTCTTACATATTGAGACAACCAAAATTGACATTTGCAGAACATTTTAATCTATTTCAATATGACTAATTTGCCTTGCGGTGGATTCCTCCAGATTTGGATCCACTTCATCCTGTTTGGCACTTGAGGAACTGGGGGCTGCTTTATTTCGCTTGTCCATCATATACTGCAGGATTGAGATCGATTCTTCCGCATGGCTGCATCGATTTGATAAGTGACTAAACTGATCATGAAGAGAGGCAACCCTATGCAGGAAAAGATCTATTTCAGCTCGGTATTTCTCGTTCAGGATGCGGTTCTGGTCTTCAAGCCTCGTCTCCAAGATCCTCTGTTGATTCTCCAGGATGCGTTGTTGGGCCCTGACTTCCTCTAATTCGGCTTGCAAGTCCGCACAATGCAGACAGTCTTCGTTGCGTGCCATAGTTGCTGTTGAGGGTGATTGGGATGAGAAGCAGATGCAAACAAAGGTAGGGATAAAGCTCACGGCGCAGGGGACAGAGAGGATGGAGGTAACATAACACTCAGCGGAATTTATGAAGGTCTGAAACCGCCTGTAGGCGCAAAAGACAGTCAGATGGGAAGATAAAGGGAGACCTGGCCAGAGGTTCGAAACAATACTTAGAGGGCAGAGACTATTTCTGGAACAGAGGCAATGCGTCACTAAACAATACTGTCCGCAGGGAACCACTTGAGAACAAGAGCGCTTGGAAGCCAAGCGTCGGAGGGAGAAATAATTAGCACTGGAGAATGAAGGAAGGGGGAGTAATATAGGAGGGAGCTGAAGGGAGATGAGGCGGGAGAGGGGCCGTCCAGTCACGGGATGAAGGAGGGTATCCTGCTGGCGAACCTGAAGAGAATCCTGAAGGGTCCTTGAATCAGATCTGTTGGGAGATCTGCCGGCGAGAATGATGAGATTGTCACACTTGATGTATGTATTGTGGATTTCGTGTCCTTGGAATATCTTGTTGCAGAAAACAATCCCATTGACAGCCCAAGGAATATGATTCATTTCGATCCTGTCAGTGTTTTTGGGCTTGGCGCTGATGATTTTGTTTGGAGTCATGGCAAAGGTTGAAATGTTTCCCTGGAGTTGCATCTTAAGGTGCCAACTGGTCTTCCACACGCACTGTTGGCGCTGTCATCAGCCTTCTTATTAAGGTTTCGAAGAATATGGTAATATTGAATGTCTTCCATTGCCTGGTGGAGGATTTGATTACGTCTATTAATTTGTTGAAGCAGAGTGTTGGGAGAGTTCTGCTGATGGACCATTAAGCGGATTACAACAGAGGAGTCCCCAAATACCATTGCTTTCTTTATTCCCAGTTTACCTAACTGAGTTAGGCCCTGAAACAAAGCTAGAGCTTCAGCTCTGTTATTCGAAACCTTCCCTAGACTCCACTCATATTGAAGGATACACTCCCCATTGGCATTAATAATCAGTCCCCCTGCTCCAACTATACCAGGATTTGATTTGGATGCCCCATCGAAGAACAAAGAAAAGCAGTTGCTCTTTTGTATCCAATTGGCAAATTCTTGTTCTTTTAGTCTGACTTTCCATGATCTAGGTTCTGCTTTGTTCTGTGCTTCACTCCTGTTACCTTCCTGTACTTTATGCTGTCTGTCCAAAATGTAACTTATTAAGTCTCGTTCCTCAACACTATATTGTGTTGCATCGATTTTTCCAGTGGTGTTGATTGAAATAATTTCCAAAGCAAGGATTTTGGCTTTGCTGCAGGCTGTTCGTGTATTTGAGCTCTTATCTTGAATTTTTTTTTTGTTTCTAGCTAGCCAGATTCGCCACAGCAAGGTGTGAGGGAGAGTGTTCCATACTCTCTTCACCAAGTTACTTCTTTTTTCTTTCCAGGGACAACATTTTCTCCATTTGTAGATTGTCTCAGCTATGGTGTGCTGAGGTTCCCAGTTTAGATTGCCAATGGAAGACATCTTTTTCCAGCATTCTACAGCAAAGGGGCATTCTATGAATAAATGATACATTGTCTCTTCAGCCTTGCAACAGTTGGGGCATCTGGATGGGCCATTGATGCCTCTTATTTTTAGGTTCTCTGCTGTTAGGATTTTGCCTTTCAGCAAAAGCCATATAAAAAATTTAATTTTTGGGAGAGATTCTGTTCGCCAAGCAATTTTCCAATGAGTCCACAAACTCATCTGAAAGGTGTTGTTGCAAAGGTGTTGGTGGCCTGCTCTGACTGTATAATTTGTTCCTGTTGAATCCCAACGAAAGCCATCCGTTTCATCTTCTTTGATAGGAGCCTTACTGTGGAGAAGCGTCTTCAGGCAGCTGAGACTAGGTTCTAAAGCGTTGGGAATTTCTGGGAAGGACCAACCAGTCCAAACATGGGAATGAGGATCCCAGCTGGAAATTTGAGCTAGATTATGGATACCTCTATTGTTGAGGTATTTGATGACTGGAGTGGCCTCTTTATGCATAATCAAGGGTTGTTGTCCCAGGATTTTGTCAGTTCCAAAGTTGATGCTGGCTCCCCCCCTGGGACTTTCGAAATATTTTGGATCATAATAGGAAGTGCTTTCTTGCATAGCCTCCAGATTTTAGTGGAGTCTCTGTTGGGGATATTGGAGTCAAGAAGATGTTGCCTGGGGAAATTTAGATATTTGATCTCCAGCACCTTTTTCCACCACGTTGAGGGTCCTGTTATTAACCTCCATACAATTTTCGCACCAAAGGCCAGATTTAAGAATTTTGGTGATCTGATACCAAGACCTCCTCTATCTTGGGTTTGGATAACCTGCTTCCAGCCGACTAAATTAAACTTGCTTTTGTCATTCTTTCCCCCTTGCCAAAGGAAATGGCGAAGAGCAACTTCCAATTTATGGTGAAAAATGGCAGGAGCCTAATATAGAGAAAAGCGATAAAGGGGAAGGGAAGTGATACCTGATTTAAGGAGGATGAGTCTGCCTGCAGGGTTGAGCCACAGTGTTCCCCATTGCTGCACTTTCCTCTTTACTTTGTCAATGATCCCATTCCAAGTTTCAGCCTTCAGAGGGCCCAAACTCACTGGCATGCCCAAGTAGGAAAAGTGGGTCCATTCCAGATTGCATGTGACACCAAATATGTTTGCAATGCTGTGGGTAACATGGTTTGAAGTGTTCCATCCGTATATACAGCTTTTGAGCTGATTTACCAAGCCTCCAGAGTACCCCATAAATTGATCTAGCAGTTTCTTGAATCGTCTTGCAATTGTAGTGGAGGCTCCCCCAATTAATAAGGTATCATCAGCAAACTGTGAGTGATTAATATTTTTTACTCCATTCCCAAATTTGATACCAGTTATAAGACCCACTCTTCTATTGTGGTCCAAAGCTTGACTGAAGGATTCTGCCATGAGTATGAAGAGATAGGGGGAAAGGGGGCAGCCCTGTCTGAGACCCCGGGATGATTGGAATGCTTCACCTGGTCTACCGTTGATCAGGGGGGAGATCCAGGGCCCGGATATACAGGCAACAATAAAATTAATGAAGGGAGTTTCGAAGCCCATCTTATTTAGAACAACAATTAGGAAGGAGTGCCTTACTCTGTCGAAGGCATTCGCCAGATCAAGCTTTAAGACAAATCCTTTCTCTTTCCTGGATAGACTTGAATGGATGGCTTCTTGAACAAGAAGAATGGAGTCAGTGATATGTCTGTTGGGCAGAAAACCTCCTTGATTTTCAGATATCAAGGAGGGGAGGAGGGGTTTGAGTCTGGTGGCTAAGATTTTGGTTAGAATTTTGTATGAAGAGTTGCAAAGGGAAATGGGACGGAATCTGGAGAAGGAGGAAGGCCGGTTTTCCTTGGGTATGAGGGCTAAAAAGGTGGAGTTGGTGAATCCTCCAAGTTTCCCTTTCCTTTGCACCCACCGAATCATCTTTGTCAGGTCTTTTTTTATCAAAGTCTAGAACTCCCTGTAGTAGCAGATGGGGAATCCGTCAGGCCCTGGTGCCTTATCAGGATGCAGGCTCCAGATTGCTCTTTTAATTTCTTCTTCTTCAATTTCTTTGCTTAGATTGTCATTCATCTCCTTAGTGACTCCTTTGGGCAGATGCTGGAGCAAGTCAGAGTAGTCTTCTACCCTTTGACTTCAATGAGGAGGTCCCTGTAATGCTAAAAGGTAGCGTTCCTTATGGCTTCTTGAGTGCTGTGCTGATTTCCTTCGCTATCCAAGATTGTATTTACATTGTTTCTGAGCTTTTGAGCAGTGGCCTCTTTTTGGAAGTAGGCTGTATTTTTGTCTCCCCCTTGGAGCCATAATTGTCTGGATTTTATGCGCCATTTGGTTTCTTCCTCCCTATTAATGTAGCTCAACTGTACATATAATGCGTTCTCTTGCTCTTTGCTTTGCTGCGTTAGTCCATGCTCTTCAATCCTTGCCTGCACATCTTCTAATTCATTTTTGACTTTCTTTTTGGTCTCCTCTGGCTCCTGATAACTTTCTTTGGCCCAATATTTTAGTGCCTTCTTGGTTCTTTTTAATTTGGTTTCCCAAATAAAACATGGCGAGCCTTCCACATGCTGGCTCCAAGTTTCCTTAACAATTTCTCTGGCCGCAGGAATCCGATTCCAAAGAGGGTTGTATTTAAATGGAATAGGGCCAAGAGGACAGTGGGTTTCCAAAGTTAGTGTGATGGGATAGTGATCAGAGGCAGAGGTATTGAGGATGTTGGTGTATCCTACAGAAAAGGATGAGAGGAACGAGATGTTGACTAGAAATCTGTCTAGTCTTTCCATTATATTGCCACTGCCAATCCTACGATTGCTCCAGGTGTATCTGCGGTTTTTAGGAATAATATCAACTAATTCATGGTCCTGAATGATGGTCTCCAGGCGGCCTCTAAAGGGATCTGAAGCGAAGGTGCCTCCCCTTTTTTCATTGGCATGCAAGATCAGGTTGAAGTCACCTGCGACTATAATATTTGTATTTCGTTCCCCATCAATGCTTGTCTTCAAATCATCCCAGCAAATTTCCTTTTCTCTGTAATGGTTGGGTACATAAACATTATATATGATTACTGTTTGATTGCCTGTTCTGCTGTCAAGAGTAGTTCTGATCCAGTTCTGGTGGGGGTTTGCTGCAGTGCAGATCCATTTGCTGTTGTCCCAAATGGTGACAATGCCTCTCGAGGCTCCTCTAGATTCGCTAATACTTCCTAAGTATTGTTTCTGCTGATCTATAATTTTTTTCATTTCTTGCTGATCTTGTTTTGTCTCCTGTATCAGCATAATTTCTGGCTTCTCATTGTGAATTAGATCTCTGAGGGCAGCTATTTTAGAGGGGTGCCCTAAACCCCTGCTGTTCCATGAAAGGATTTTCATCATGATGCATTGGGCGTGCGGAGAGGTGCTCGCCTCTCTTGGTCTTTACCACTTGTCTCTTTCTCTTGGTGTCCAAGGATGAAGGACTCTATTGGAGTTTGTGTGCCCATTGCTATGTCCTTCTGGGCGTTCTCGTCCCTATGTTGCTTAGCGGATTTTCTGCCAGGTCCCGGTTTTTTGTATGTATCGCTGGTTGCTCCATGTTCTTTTGAAGAGCTTCTGGTGATCCTTGATGAAAGGGGCTCGAGAGGGGGTTGAGAAGAGATGATCTGAGGTTGATGGGAGTCTGGGGGCTCTATGGAGGGATTTTCAGGGACGGAATCGTCAGTGGAAAGGATAAGAAAGGGGTTGGAGGAGGAAGGGAGGGGCGGATCGGGAAGGAGGGGGCCAGATGGAACGGGAGAGGAAGAGGAAGGACGCTGGATAGAGGGTCCAGGGTTGTCAGAATCCATGGAAGGCTTGGGGGGGGGGGCTGATTTCTTCTTTTTAACAGGTTCCCAGTGACCGTCTTGCTCATCATTCTCTGCATTAACAATTTTAGTGCATCTGTTAGCAAAATGCCCGTATTCGTGACATACCTTACATTTGAATGGTATCTGCTCATAGTCCAGTTGCTGTATATGGCTCCAGTCGTCCACTTTTAGCTTTATTGCTTCAGGCAGTCCTCTACCTAGATCCACTTCGACACAGATCCTTGCGCAGGCTTGCATGTTGTCCTTGGGCTCGCTTCGGTCAATGTATTTGCCAACAGCATTCCCTATGGCCCGAACCGACTCATCTCCCCAGCAATGGAGAGGTAGGTGAGGGAGACGGACCCAAACTGGAACGGCACTGGGGATATCCAGTTCCGGATCGAAATCTGGGGTCCATTTATTGAGGTAGAGACCCCTGGAATCCATGAAGTACGGCCCGTTTCTGAAGATCAAATCCTTGTCTGCTTTGGATTCGAAGTGGAATGTGTAATACCCTTTTCCGCAGAATCTTATTGATATTTTTCCTGGGATCTTGTCTGACTAGTTCCATTCGACCCATCTTTGAACTATTCTTGGCGATGGCTAAAGGCTTGTAAATTTCCTTATGAGTCCTTTCTCAGCAAGGGATAGCGCTGCCATGCGAGGAAGGGTTGGAGGCAGCTGGACTTCTTGAAGAACATCTAGCTTCTTAACAAATTTCGAAATTGCAGGTCTGGGGCGCTGGGGAGGAAGTGATTTTACCAAATCTGAGAAGGCTTTTTGAGGATCGTGATCCTCCTGAGGCGGATCCGGGAGGGCCATGGTAGGGGCCAAGGCCCAGGCCGCTGCGCTACTGGTTAGGGTCGACAGGCACGCGCGCAGCTCCAGCAGGTCGCAAAAAATTCTTGAGGAAAACTATTCGGGAGGTTATGTAATTTTGTTGAGCTAAATTAACTTTTAATTTAACTACGATCACTCTTAATCTCTAGATACAAAAGAAGATAAAAACAATTTCTCTTAACCTCTAGACATGAAAGCAAATAAAAACAATTGCTCTTAACCTCTAGATATGAAAGCAAATAAAAACAATTGCTCTTAACCTTTAGATATGAAAGAAATAAAAACAATCGCTCTTAACCTCTAGATATGAAAGAAAATAAAAACAATTTCTTAACCTCTTAGAGAGGAAAAGATATGAAAGAATAAAAACAATCACTCTTAACCTCTCACATAGGAAAAGATATGAAATAAATAAATCTTAATCTATGAAAGCAATAAATATTAATCTATGAAAAACAATAAATCTCACACATTGTAGGTGGCTAATCCAAAAGCATGAGAGATGACAAGTTGAGAGGCTCCCAATGCAAGCATTACCAGAAAGAGGTGAACATCACTCATGAGCATGGTGTTGAATATAAATTCCATTCATAAGTAATCTTAACTTGGACACCCGAGTATCTCCAACTTTACACATGCCTTTGAAAGGAGGAGGCTCTCCTATTTATACAAAAAGATAAGAAGCTACCTCATTAATGGAGGTCCATTATTCTCTTCCTAGATCCCTAGAAAATCTCATAGAGTTACAACTCAAATAGGTAATGATGAGACACATATCCTCTTAGAGTTACAACTCAAATAGGTAATGATGAGACACATATCCTCTTTGACCTTTATCCAAATCTCCTTCCATATCTTGAAGGGAATTCGAATTTGAGCATTGGAAGCCACATAAGGGTGCCTTGGAAGCTTCCAAATGACCTACACATGTCATGAAACTCAAGCCACTTTTAAGTATCAGCAAGTATATGTCATTTTTCTAAGTTTTAACCATTTAATTAACTTATAATACTAGAAATCATTAACTTTTGGAAAACACAAATGGAACCCATATAATTATGAAAATGGAGGCTAATGAAAGGTTATATGGTCATGGAGTTGCGACATGTGAGTGAAATGGTGGCGATAAAGGTGAAACTGGATGATATTTTGAATACATTTTCGAGGCTCTACAGAAAGATCATGGAAATTCAACATTACCCACCTGAATAGGCTAAGCTCAAGAAGGGATGAAACCAAGAGAAACACGCGGTTGCTTTGGTGAAACAAATGCCACAAAAACCTAGCCTTTTAGGTTGAGAAAAGTAAATTCTTTGCAGTGCAGCCCCTATATTTCTTGAAGATGTTCCAACAAAATATTTTTGAATAAGAGCCCATTTATTCATCAAAGAAATGATTTTTCATGTGATTGTTCAGTTTTAAGCACTCAAAAATCCTTCAACATTTATTTTTATTCTACACAGATCTAGAAAACTTGTTCAGGTATAATTCTTAAAGCCAAAACCAATATTTTAAGAAATTCTATAGCATTTCATATAAACATTATGTTTGTGTTTTCATTGAACTATTAACTTATCACTTTGGTTGTATCATTGACAACCATAAAATTTCATCTCAACATTACCAAGATGCTAATAGGTTGGTATGTGATCTTGCAAAATATACCCTTATGCATTTCATATAAACATTATATTTGTATTTTCATTAAACAATTCACTTATCACTTTGGTTGTATTATTGAAAACCATAAGCTTTCATCTCAAAATTACCAAGATGTTAATAATTTGTGATGTTATATCGCAAAATATACCCTTGTATGCAACCTTTCCTTGAGATGCATTTCACATTAACCAGTAGCTAGGAGAAACACAAAATTTAATATTTCTAGGGTATGAAGGCATGCATATCAATCTTGCAGGGAATCACCATTACACATAAAAAAGTAACAATTTAAAGTTTAGGGACCACTCACTTCTTTTGGGCTATGAACTCCTAAGCCTGTAGGTCAAGAGCATATAGGTATTTGACCTTTATGCTATATATCTATGTTGATCCTTATATCAATAATGGAGATGTAGAACATTAGAATTTGATAAGAAAAATATTTTTCACAACAAAATTTAGACGAAAAAGAAAAATCCTAAAACCAAAGCCACCCAACCATCAGGCAAAACTAGTCAGAACAACGATTACAAGAGGGCAATGGAAATGCTAGAAATTTGTGGATGAAATTTTCCTTGAGTAGATACAAAATAATGACTGGCATGCCCAAAGAATGCATGAATTATATTTTACCATTTTGAGATCCTTGGAGGGTTTGGTAACATCACAGTTTGCAAGTACCATAAGGATGGTAGTTAAATGACTTCTCATAGAGACAGTTTGTCAAAAATGAAAACAAAGTAGGGAAGAGGCAAGGTGGGGAGATCACAACAAGAACTTATTGAGGTTGTGGATTGAGGACAATCTCATGAAAGTTATATATTCAAATACTATGGGAACCTTGACAAAGAAATGGCTTATGTGGAAGTACAATCCAAAGGTCAAGGCAACAAGGGTTTGGAAAATGAAAATAAAATTTTCACCCTCAGGCATCATACCCAGGAGACCTTGACATCATTGGCTTCATCATCAAAACTCTTCTCTCTCTCTTTCTCTCTCTCTCCAAGCTCTTCAGGTCCACTATCTTGGACAAACTCACTCATTATTTTCATAGTTATCTACATGTGTTTTGAGGTTGTACTTCTACATGTTTCTTTCTTTATGTTATTTTTAGAATTCTCTAGGAGTTGTGCTTCCACTCCCACATTGTATTCATATTGGTTGTGTACTTCGGTCCCATTGACCTAATTTTGTGGTCATTAGTTAGCCATTAATAAAATTATATTTTCTTATCTATTGCATGTTTCACCAAACTTTCAAATTATTTAGGTACGATCTTGTTTGATTTTAAGTATCCACCTACTTGGAAGTAACTTTTGTGCAATAAATGAAGTACTTAACGACTTGCACTATTTGCTAAGTGAACAAAGTAACACTATAATGAAATTAAGAAAGTATCACATGGCTTTAATTCAATTGTTGTAGCTAGATAAAAAAAGCCTGCTCCAGGACATAATTAGTAGTGAAACTAGAAGGGTTGGGAAATTCCTACACATAAATTTGAATCTAAAAGACGGATTACCCTCTAGTGCAGAGGGTGAAAAAAAAGACATAATAGTGTAATGAGCTATCCTTCAAAAGAGACCTGGAAAAGCCACACTCCCAACAAATGGAAATAAAATAAAATAAATAATGAAAAAAAACTTTTGAAAGTAGTAAGTGTTCGTATGGACACTGTCTTCCAAATTCATGTTGCATGGGTTAATGGGTAAGATTCCACTTATGTATCTTTCACCAAAAGTCTCAAATTATTTATTTTCATTCTCATGTTATTTAAAACATCCAGAAACTAGGAAGCACATTCTTATGATAAATGGAGCAATTAAGGACTTGCACCGTTCACTGAGTGAACCACATAATTTTATACTGCATCTAGAAAGGATCATAATGCTTTGACTCAACCGGTGTAGCTGGATAAAGAAGGTTGCTCCAGGATATAATTAGTGATATATCCAAAAGGGCTTGGAAATTTCTGTACATAAATCCAACTCTACAAGAAGGATTAGGCCCAAGTGTAGAGAGAAAAAAAACAAGACAGAAGAGTGTGATGACCTGCCATTCCAAGGAGATATGGAAAAACTACAAGGGAAATTTTGAAGGTAGAAAGTGTCCATATAGAAGTCTTGTCTTTCAAAATTGTGTTCCATAGTTTAAATATATAGACTTCCTCTTGTGCATGGATAATTGAAGCTGTAAAATTGTTTATTTGTATAAGTATATTTTTATGATAATTTGAATGGTTAAGTCTCAATTAAGGACTTGCACTATTCACTAAGTAATGAGTGTACCGAGTAATACTATGCTACATCTAAGAAAGGATCATAATGATTAGTAGTAAAACCAGCAAGGCTGATAAATTTCTACACATGAAGCCAAGTATACAGGAAGGATTGTCCTCGAGCCTAGAGGATGGAAAAACAAGGCACAATAGTGCAATGAGTTTCCCTTCAAAATATATCTAGAAAAGCCTCGCTACCAAAATAAAGGTAAGTTTCGAAGGTGGAAAATGTTCATATAAAATTTTTGAAGGTGGCAAGTGTTCATATGGAAGTTTTGAAAGTGGCAAGTGTGCATACAGAAAATTTTGATGATTTGAAGGAGGCAAGTGTGTTTAGATGGAGGTCTTAGATTCCAAAGTTTTGTTCCATGGTTAATAAGTAAGCTTCCTCTTTTTCATGTTTCACCAAAACTATCAAATTATTTATTTGCATTCCTATCTGGCTGCAAGTATCGGGTTTCTTGGAAGTATATTATTATGATAAATATAGTGGTTAAGAACTTTCACCATTGACTTAGTGAACTAGGAAATACTATAAGAAAAAATTAGTATTTGTTTGGGTAAAATGGAATGGTTAAGGACTTGCACTGTTCGTTGAGAAAGCTAGGTAATACTATATTTGCATTTAAGAAAGAGTCACAATGATTTCATTCCATTGGCTTGGTTGGATAAAAAACCACACTCCCAATAGATATGAGAGTTTTGAAGTTAGCAAGTGTTCATGTGGAAGTTCTGTGTTCCATAGGCTAATAAGTTAGTTTGCAATTTAAATAGTTGCTAAGGGTTTTGTTGCTAAAAATTCATTGTTGCATCTTCATAAAGGAGCATATTGATTTAAATTGATCATTGTTGGTGGATAAATGAGCCACCTCTAGGACAGAATTAATAACACGATCAAAGCGGTTGGTAAATTTCTACACATAGAGCCAGGTTTTCAAGAAGGATTTCCCTCCAGAGTCTCATGCAGAAATTAAAAAAAAGACACAACATTGTGATACATTGTTCTTCCTAAGAGATCAGACAAAGGCATGCTACCAGAGAAAAATAAGTTTTGAATATTGTAAGTGTTCATACATAAGTTTTGTGTTCCATAGGATAAAGAGTGAGCTTAGAATACAAGTGGTTGCTAAGGTGTTTGTCCATAGAAAGTACATCATTGCATCTATGCGAGGAGTGAACTAATTTAATTCGACTAATGTCGTTGTATAAAATCACTTCTCTGAGACTGAATTATTAATATGACCAGAAGGGTTGGTAAATTTTTGAACATAAAGTTGATTCTCCAAGAACAATTTACCATCAAGAGAAGAGGACGTAAAAACAGGACAAGACAATATGATGATTTTCCATTCCAAAGAGATATGGAAAAGCCACATTTCCAAAATAAGGGGAAACTTTAAAGGTAACTAAATTGTTCATATGGAAGTTTTGTGTTTCATGGGTTGATTGGAAAACTTGCACTACAACTGGCTGCAAAGGGTTTTATCTTGGAAAGTACAATACTGATTCAAATTACGGTGCCTAGTCTTCTAACATGAAGTTTGTAATGAGACTCAATTTTTCCAAACTACACAAAAGTAAATTATCCCTCTAAAGAATTTGGTATTAACAATCTCCCCAACAAAGTGGGGCTGAGACTTGTATTTATCTGACTTAAACCTAATTTAACCTCTTTTATTCTCAAGAGAGAAGAAAGGTGTGTATCTAAAAAATGGTAACCCAAACCACAAGCTCAGTGTCCAGATGAAAAAAATGAAAAATCCAAAGAGAAATTGAGCATACCCTGAGCAAAATGGAGAGAAGTCCCATCTTGTAAAAGTGCAGCAACTGAATGTTGGGACAAGTAGTTGTCGAGCTCTCGACCTACATCCACGACCGAGTTTGCAGCCAAATCTCTATTGTTCGGCTACAAGAGATGAACAAAACTAAACTCAGAAGGAGGAGGCTCTTGGCATTGATCTCTATCTTTACCCTTCCCCTCCGTCTTAAACCTTCCATAGCTAATCTTCACTCATCTATTTTTTTGGGGGCTTTTCCATTTTTTTCTCAAAGTGTTTTAAAACACCTCTTGGCCTTTTCCCTTTGCAAATTTGATAAAACAAAAACTTGGAACCTATTGTTGGCATGGGAGAATCCAAGGATCTAGAGAAAAATGATATATAAATCCGTTGGAGCTTCAGAAACAGGATAGGTCATTCGAGCAACAAAACCCTAGCCATAATCCAAAGGTGATAATTAAGAAATTGAAGAAAAACCGAGAAACTCTACGCCATATATGTGATTTAGGCAGGCCAAGTCATGAGGGGCTTGTTGACATGGCGAGCGTGTACTTTTATGGAGGGTTTCGTTCTTGTGTGGTGTGTGCGAGCTCATTTAATCTCCTCAATAATGTAGATAAGGGTTTTTCTCCAGATCGATAATGGATTCATTATTTTATTTTATTATTTCTTTTGGTTTCTTGTCACGGAGGGTTGAGAATTTCCAATGTTAATGTCCACGAGTGACCATTGTGGGACTTTTCATTTAGCGTTTGTCCACAATTGAGATTATATGTCCAAATCCTAACCTTCAACAACAATCAAACGTGATGTGATACATATGGTAGGTGTAACCATGATGTTTGTAAAATTTGGGTTTTATAATATTCATTTTAATTTTTTATTTAGAGTCGAGAGGGACCAAACTTTTTTTTAGAATGAAAAGCGATTGGATCTCTCTCAGAACTTAGTAGATTTGGAATTAAGATGAATTTAGACTAGTTTAAAATAAAGAAATATTCTTACACAAGAATATCATTGAAAAAAAATCCCAAAAACTATCAATAGTAAATTGGCTATTTCTCAATTTTATTTTATTTTAATTTTTATTTTTATGTAATTTAATAAAGTCAAAATGTTTAGATAACATAACATAACAAGACTCCCCAATGGGGGTGGCTCATGGTTTAATAGAAGCCCGATACATGGGCATTAATGTGAATACCACACATCATCAATGAAGCAGAATCGTGTTTGGCAAGTTTCACTTGGTGCTTCGTGGGTGAAGGTTCTGGAGACATTATTGAGTATAACGGGTTTGAGCTTGATGGTAGAATTAATTTGCAGGTTTTGGAAGGTGAGGGATGGGATTGTTTGGAGTGTAGTCTTTCCAGGTGCAAATGGAGGCTTTCTGGTTAAGCCAATCCCTACTCCTAGCCAAACATTGATTATTGAGAGCAATGTATGGGTAAGGTTGCAGCGAGACTGGATCCGCAGGTAATTCGGAATGCCATATGGGACCTTAGTTCGAGGTGGTTTCATGATAACATGAAGAATTATGCATGGGTGAGGTGTGTGGTGGTGCTTGAAGGTGGGATTGTCATCAACCTGATTTTTGGGACAACATCCCTCACACTTGTGCAGGTAATTTTGTCTAGTTTGTGCATTGTTGGTCTCATTTTTTGGTTTGCATTGTGTGGGTTGGGCCCATCTATCAGTTATTGTGTGGGTGAAGGAGTCTCTTCATACTCTTTTCAATTGGTTTTGTCGGTCTCATACTCTTTTTGTCTTATTTTTAAACCTTGGTTTCAGCCATTTTATGTTCCTAGAGGGAATTGTTGGAAGTGCAATGAGTCCAGGGGCCAGAACGGGGTGGGAAATTTGAGAACTAAAAGCCTTAAGGGGTGGGGGAGTTATTCGGTGGTGGTATTTTGTCTTTGGAGGGGTGATGTGGCATCAGGTTGGTGTATAAGGTATCCTTATCCCTATGGCTACAGTTGACAGTAGCTAGCTCGTCGAGCAAGTCTATGGATGGGTGAGTGAGTGGTGGTCTAGTTGTTTGAGGGATGTCCATGGAACACAGGTTTTGTGGTTGATCATCTCTATGCTTATGAAGGGAAAATTTTGGGCGATTGGGGAAATTTTGGCTTGTGGGTCTTTGGAGTGACGTGCAAGCATGTCATCAATTGTAGACCCTTAGACATGGGAGAGTTTCAACTGTACAGGAACTTGGGGATTTTGCAAGAAGGGGTGGTATGGGTCTAGCGAAGCTTTCATCGAAAGGTCAATGCTCCATTAGTGAGGATGGGCTCGAAGAGGAGCAAGCCCTCGTGGACAGGGAGTGGTGCATATGTGGGCCCTCAAGACGATGGGGAGGATCTAGAGAATAAACACTTTTCTTCCTTCGGACCTATGGCCTTGCCTACTCCCTTCGATTCCTTGGAACCCCAAATTCATCAAGTGACAATAGCCATAAAACATTTGGCTCAAGACCGCCGCAATAATCACGATGAGTTCATTAGTTTCCTTAATGGTATTCAACATAAATAGTGGCATACTTTAGATCGGTTAGTCTCCCTTCGCAGTGTTGAAGAATCTAGGGAAATTAGGTGTAAAGTGATTCTTCGGGACTAGATAACAATTTGTGAAGTCTTTTTACTTTTCTTGTTAGATTAATATTCTTCTTTGCTTATTAATGCATGTGTGTTTGCTTCATCAAACTACTATCAAAACATAAAACAAGAACACAAGATGTTGGCTCTCTTCCAAGGCCAAAACCTCTCTTCTCTTAAGAGCAAAACCCTTCAGTAAGTTTTCTCTTATTCAAGCTTCCTTCTTGATCAATGCCAAACCCTAGACCCTTGACTAGAATATCCTCCAAGCACAAGTCAAATCCTTCCTTCTTCCTGCACTTTTTTTTCCCGGCACTTTGTGCTCCTTCTTCCGGCACTTCGTTCCGCGACACTTCATCCTCCTTCTTCTTTCAGCTACAGGTGATGGACCTTTTTTATGTGAGCTCTAGAAGAGACTTCAATCTTTGGTCCTTTGTGAGATCCTTCACCAATGAGGATACCCTCCTTCCCTTGATCCAAATTAGCTTCTTCTTGAGGTGTAGTGGCAGACTTTATATGGTTGTACTACAACCCTAATTTCTCGCATGTGTGATAGGTTTCTCCTATGCTTTGGTTCCTTTCTTCTTCGCTTGAGAGACTCTCTTCTTTGCTTTGAGTAGGAGGCCTTATAAGCCTAGGTTACTAGCCCAAACAATGTGATATTTATGATTGTTATCTTGTTGATGTAATGACTATAAGGATACTTCTGTTTCTCGCACGTGTGACTGTTTTCTACCCTAGAAAACAATCCTCTTAACTTCGGCCTAGACTTCACCTTGTACATTGCACTAGAGGTTCCCTTTCTTGTCATTATTCCAACCTTTACACGTTCATTTTCTTCATTGATTTCATAGGATATTGCTTGACGTTATGAGGGAGTGGGCAACCTCTATATGTAGAGGATTGTCCCTCCTTTAGGCTGACTTGTAGGCCAACTAGAAGCCTGCAGGCCAACTTGACATATTTAGCTCGAATTTCTTATTTGCTGGTGTCACATGATTGGTGGAGACTTTGAAGTTGCTTGGAGGTATTCTCTTGACTCTAATACATATTCGTACATGGTGTAAAATGCCCTTAAGGCCTTCAACATTTCCTTTTGACTATTAGACTCACATATGGCACTTAACATGTGCTATACGTATTTAAATGAGCACGAAACTCATTGATATATATTATAAAAATAATATTTCTTTTCTTGAATAAGTACAAATATCAAAAGTACATTTATGAAGACCGAACCTAGTTACATTTCCTTCAACACGCAAATGTCAGAGTTGGCTCTAAGAGTGGTTAGACAACTTTGAATGGAGAATGGGACACATTGAGGCTCCTATAAGTGAAGCATTTCACCATCTTGGAGATGGAGGACACGATGCCCCAAGTTTAGGTAATATGGGTGCTTAATGATGATTATGGGATGTATTTTGATTTTTGGATAATTTTGGTCCATATGGGCAATAGGTATTTGGTCTTATAGTTTTCTTTTGTTGATGTCTGTGTTTTTCTGTCTTTATTTATTGGCCAACAAATCTTGTGGGAGTGAGGTCAATGATGTTTTGAAACTATGGTGATCATGATGTAAATTTTCCTTAAACTCATAGAAGTAGTTGAATTACAAAAGAACTATAACATAACAAGACATTACAACATCTATTCCATATTGGGTTGGAGAGTGCCTCTTAGTACAATAGCAATTTAAGACATCAAAAAAAATGATTTTGAGAATATCTTGTTTTACTATGTTCTTAACCATTAGACCTACAAAAGTTTTATACAGAAAATTTGTGACTTTAAAAATATGAGGTATATATTATACATGGTGGATAAACATTTTTGTTATAATTTACATATCGCTAGTTAAATATGATCATAGATCTTTCTTAATTTTAGATTGGGAAGGCTCAAAAAAATAAAATCTAAGCACAAGTCTATTAATACTTAAATTATTAGGTATATAAGACGGACCAAAATATATCTAGGCATAAACCTATTTATGCTTAAATAATAAGGGTTGAAATGGATATGAATTTACTTGAAAAAATGAGAATTTAATTTGATATGGAAATCTTATCTATTGAGAAGAAACAGGGCATGGATGAGTTAAGGGTCAAGGGTACACGCGGCTAGGTTTCCCTAGTCATCATCGCTCCTCCTCGCCTATTGCATATTTAAGCGACGATTTTTTTCATATTTTGGGTTTATAGTGGATGTATGTAGAGATATTTGTGGTAGATCATGAGTTTATGTTATTGATTCAAGGTTTTGTTTTCTGCTGCCCCAACTTTCTATTGTCTTGGTTGGTCTATTCTCTCATAAATTTATGTTGATTTCATTTCTTGTACAATGGGTGGTCTTTCCAACCCTGGCATGGATGGTCATGGTTATCTACCATGTGGTAGATTTGTAAAAAGGACAGATAAAATCCCTTCTCTTGATTTGGGGTTTGTTGCCTCTTTGAGGAAGAAATTCAATGCCATTAAGGAATGAGGTTTGATTGGTAAGTCCACCAAACTTTTCCCTAGTTATAGCTCTATTTTAGAATGGATCTCTAACAATTGGGTGAATAATGAGCCCATTTATACTTTACATTGTGGAAATGGATATTTTTCTTTTTTTTTGAAAGCGAAGATGATGGGGATCTAATCTACAAATTGGGCCCTATTTCATGGGCTCAAAGGGAATGTTTCTCAGCCACTAGACTCTGGAGTTAATTGCTACCAAGGAAATATCTTTTGTGCATCTATAGATTAGATTGTCATATCTTCCCCTTTTTTGCTATAGTGATGGTATTTTCAAAACCATAGGTAACAAATTGGGTTGCTACATTACAAGTTTTGAGAACAAGTACAATAACTTTTCATGCACTATTGTTTGTGTTGAAATAGATTTTGCAAAGGCACTCCGTAAGGAAATTCAATTGGAATTCGAGGGCTAGCCCCATATTTAGGCTTTGGGTTATGAACAGGTTCCTTTTAAATGTTATTTTTTCCATGATTAACCCAGATTATTTAAGGCCAAATAATCTAGGTTATTTAAGTCATATAAAAGATAATTGGAAATAATATGAGGGTTGGAAATGTATTTTTCTTGCTCCATTTTCAACATTACAATCCTCAAGAAGTTGTATAAATTTAGACAAATTGCACAAGAAAAAATCAAGGAAACTAATGAAAAAATGACAAGGCAAATAATCTACGTAATCTTGTAACTTTTGAGAAGTAGAAATTATTTAGCTTGAATGTATTTTTCCAGTCCTTAATTCCATAATAATTAGGTTGGAGCATAAATCCAACATATTTAAAACCTACATCCAATGCAGTGCAGATAACACCAAAAATATGAGAAATCTCTAGTACCAGTGCATCATCTGGGTAAGCAGAAATCATATGATATTTAGTATTATTCATAAGGAGTCCAAAGACCGATCCAAAGACAACCCAGAAAACGAAAACGAAAACGAATTGCCCAGTAGTTAATTCACTACCTAATAGAGAAGCCACACCAATTGAGCTGCACCTTTGCACAAAGGCCAACATTGAAGTCCACCTCCACCAAAATCCATGTGATACGTTTATCTCTTTGTAACACACTTTCTTCCTCCAAGAAAGCAAATTTACTGATGGAATTGTCGACCATCATAGTTGTTCACATGACTAGAATACAAGGGGTAAACCAACGAGTTTAGCCCAAACCAAGTTATTTCATGGAAATTCCAAGTATGGATCAAATCCCACATGCTAGTGATGGAAAGAGAGGAAACCACGACCATGAACCCAATACGATCCCAAAATATTCACAACATCATCATCATTAATAAAATGGAAGAAAAACCATTGATTGTATAAAATGTTGAAAAGAGGAGAGTACTTAAGAATAGGGTACCAATGTTCTTTAACCCATGATGCCATCTAAGAGACATCCATTAGCAGATAAGACAACTTACCCACTAAATCTTCTTGTTGTAATCCTAACACTCGTTCCCAAAAAACATTGAAACCAAAAAGGAGTTTTCTGATAATCCGAATCATCCTTAAATTCCTATCCATGTTCAGTGAAAGTGCCTCCATCGCTCCTCTCATGAAGCACACCTCTATTGTCAGCCTCCATCGCCCTAAATCCCATATGTTGTTGTCGGCCTCCATCGCTCCACTTCTTGAAGAACCCATCAATAGCGTAAAGACAAACCCCTAATCCTTTACATTTACCTTTTTTACTAGCATCTCGTATTGAAAATTTTAAGATGTAAACAAATTTTAGACAAAATATTTCTTTTGTCTTAAAATCCCCCTCCATGTAGTAGTGCCGAATGCAATGACAGACAAGTTGTCTCAAATCGTATTAACAGAGATCGAAGGGACAAAAGAGGAATTGATGTTCGAGAAAACTTGCCACGAAAAGTTGTCGCGTTCTTTAGAGTCAGCTATCCCCACAAAACGAAGAGCCCAACAAATCGATGTCTTTATATAAGATAAAGTGAATGGTAAGTGAAATATCAGCCTCGTTATAGGCACGAGATAATAGTAGCTTGCAAGCTGGTGGACGTAGGGTACACTATCAAAGTCAATTTTGCAGTTGTAAGATAATATTGTCTTAATTGTTAATTGTCTTAAATGGGTTTCATCTTAAGTGGTCATTGTCTTAAATATAAAGCTTTGCCTTAAAATATTCTTGTCTCAAACTGTTTTGTCTTAAATGTAAAATTTTGTCTTAAAATATTTTCGTCTCAAACTATTTTTGTCTTAAATTTAAATTTTTGTCTTAAAATATTTTTGTGTCAAATTGTTTTTATCTTAAATATAAAGTTATGTTAAAATATTTTTGTCTAAAACTATTTTTGTCTTAAATATAAAATTTGGTCTTAAAATATTTTTGTTTCAAACTGTTTTTGTCTTAAATTTAATATTTTGTCTTAAATATTTTTATCTTAAACTTTTTTTGTCTTAAATATAAATTTTTATCTTAAATTTTTTTTGTCTCAAACTATTTTTCTCTTAAATTTTACATTTAAGACAATTCAATTGATATTAAATTTTAATATAAAACAACTAAAATAAAAAATAACTTTTTCTTTTGTCTTAAAAGAAAATTATCTTAAAATACCTTGGTGTAATAATATTTGATTTTTGAAATCGCTTTTCCAATCTTTCACTACGCTAACCTTATAACCATCCTACCTTTCTCATCACTTTAACTACAAGAACATATTAATATTCATCAACCATCCACCCAATTTTATTAATATAAAAGAGAATATTACATAAACTGTAATTACGTAATAAACAAGAAGGAAGGGCAGGCGCAAAGCCGCTGGGCCAGAATTAGCCCTGCAGTGTCTTTATTAATAGGTGGGAGGACGACTAAATTTCTGCTACCGCTAGGAAAGAGAGATCAAAGAAGTAGAATTTTCAATTCAGCCACTGAAGAAATGTGATGTCGGGAGAGAATTGGGGCATCCGCATCCAGACTTATCTGTATAGTCAACTGAATCGGAATCATGAGGGGTACATATGATTGGGAGTTCAGCACCATAGAATATTCGGACTATACTAGTTCCAAAATTTCCATAGAACTCAAGAGCAGCTGAGGACAACTATAAGCTAATATTTATATTACATATATGTCTTAAATATTTAAATATTTATATTATGTAATATGTGTTAAATATTTATATTATATAATGTTTTAAATCAGAATAGATAGACATCAAACCAATTATTATTTAATTTTATTAATTAATATTTTATCACATATTTTAAAAAGCAATTGTGAAAATTTTAATAACAATGAGTGTGAAGAAATGGTTGACTAAATCTGATTGTAGCCACACCCGATCATATCTTTACCACCATGAAGTAGGTGAGCTTGAGCACATAAAATAAGTTAAATAATTAGTTTTATATATATAAAATAATTATTATAAAAATAAAATATAACATTTTAAATTTTAATTAAAGTTTATAGTGAAATTATGTAAAATTATGGTTAATAGTTTATTACTACAGAGGATTAATAAAAAGAGAATTTCTTTTAGAAGAATCTATATCTTATGTTCTTTTTCTTTACTTTTGTTTAGGACAAATTTGTAATATATAAAGGAAGTTTGTTAATTATTAGTTTATAATTATATGTTTTAATATTTTTTTTAGTTTATAGTTTATCTATTTTCTATTTTTTTTTAGTGATGATAATTATCGAATTCTAAGAAGTGAATTAATGAATACTATATATTTTGGAAGTCGCATAAAGTATAGAGATTCTATTACATTGTTGTTGTTACTTATTAAAAAAACTTTATGAATTTGTGAATTCTTATGTTTTTCTCCAATAACGAAAATAGGTCAATTTGAGTGATACTTCTCTGGTATAAACTTAGTGCATACGGGAAACATTCTCAAAGATTCCTCCTTTTTTGAAAGGGGGACATTGTTCCACTAATAACAATGTAAAGGATAGAATCAAAACGTTCATAAATAGAAAAGAAACCACTAATAACAATGTAAAGGATAGAATCAAAACGTTCATAAATAGAAAAGAAAGAGATTTAAAAGACTAACGCTTCCACGTTTTCAAAAACAGGTCCCTTATTCTACAGATACGAATGTAAGGCTTTGAATGAAAACTTTCCAAAATGAATATATATATATATATAGAGGTTTTGAGTATGTCACAAACAATTTTTTCTAGAAAAAGAATACTAGGAGGCATAACGAAACTAAAAAAATTAATGCATTTATGCTAAAAGGGCTTTAAAAAATGTATAAATAAACTTTAATATGGACAATGTACCACCTAATATAAACTACACAAAAAAATATGTATAATTACCAAAAACCAATAGTAAAAATTAAAATTACCTTTTCCTTTTTTAAAATAAAATTAAATTAGATAAACTAAGATAACCAATAATATAATAAGAATCTTACAAGGAGTGTCGAAACCATCATCAACATTTTTTCCGAAATAACATTATCCTCTTCCATCATAATCCTACAAGAGAAAATAAACATTTAGCAAATGAATCAATAGACTTAACTTCAACCTTGGAAATGGAGGAAATTATCTTCCATTCATATAGATGAATGTGTATATTTAATTAAGATTTTATAAATTAATGTCGATTCAACACATGTTAGTACCTGAATCTTTATCACTAATACAATTTTCATAAATTAATACTGATATTATTAAAAATAACATGAAATCTATTTTTTCATATTTTATAAAACAATGTCTATTTGGGGTAGCTCAATTCGCAATAACAGAACCATAAGTCTTGGTTCAAATCTTGTGTTATCTCTGAGAAATTAGACATGATGAAAATGTAGTCCTACCAAGCTTACAATATATATATATATATATATATATATATATATATATATATATATATATATATATATATATATATCTATATATATATATATTAAAAAATACATATTATTTTCTAAACATTATCTTTTATCATTTTTATATAATATTTCATTATTTATTATTGATAATGATTATAGAGTAAATTTTTACTATTTTATTTTAATTTTCCATCATAATAATTGGTTTTAATAATTGATTTTTTAATTTTTAATTTATAGTCAATCATATATATATATAGGTTTTTTTTATGACTTCTTCATAATCCATTCATGGGTTGAATGTGGCATAAACAAAAATGTCATTTTCTTGTTATGTATCATTTATGCTTAGTTATTAACTTGGAAAGGGGTTTATGTCATATTCAACTCATTATATTGATCTTAGGATTTGAAGTTATAGTACATCAATTGGACCATTCTAGATCTATATTTCACTAACAACTCATCAACACATCATCAAAGATAAGATTTACAACACATATCTATGTAGTATCAAACTTGGTTATTGTCTAGGGACTCATAGTTTGACATTTACCACCCAATCACAAGTTTAAATAGTTGTACTAATAACTTTTTTCATCTTCAATCTTAAATTGAGCTTCAATGAACATATGCTTAAAAAACTGCCAATATCTAGATGTCTAAAAATGAACATCTAGGTAGGAAAACAATCCACTATGAATAGATAAATTATTGGATTATCAAAAGGTAAATAAAATGCATTAATTCTTACCTCGAAAGAGGTAAAGACTCACGAGAAAGAACAAATGGAAAAATAAAAAGATGTCATTGAACTATTATTCCAAATGATTTTGGGCATGACCTTAATCCAATTTTGTATATTCTATAAAGTAAAAAATAATTCTCTCCACACCTCAGGGGTTCCACAATGATTGAAAAAACCTCCCGTACACCTTTAGAGGGCTATAAATTGATGTAGTGAAGATAGTTTATGGTAAATCGAAAGCTACCATATAATTGAAGTGAAAATGGTTGGTGCTTTACAAGAAATCACCACATCATTCAAAGTAAATTGGTTATTTTCCATTCAAAATTATCATTGTTCAATTTAGGATATTAAGTTGTAAAAAAAACCATAAAATTATTGAAATCAAATTGGTTAGTGGTTATTCAAAACTATGACATTGTTCGTAAATGGTAAACCATAAACCACTAGTATAAATGGAAGATGGTTAATGGTCAACCAAAAACCACCATATCAAGTGATGAAAACGAAGTCTGGGGTGTCTCCGTTTTCAGTATTTTCACAAACACGATCCTGGGACCTGTGGGTTATGGGCCCATGACACCTCTCGGCAACGCTTCTCTTTAGGTACAGCCAACTAGGAAGACTTTCACATGTCATATCACAGTAGAAACCATGAAATCGGCATGTTCCAGTAGCAGCAGTTGCAGCTTCTACTTCAGCTTGCTTACGAGCAAATTCTGCTGCTTTTGCCTCTTCTTGAAGCCTTGCTTTCTCTTCCCTTTGACGCCTTTCTAATTCCTCCAGTTCACGCCGCAGCTTCTCTGGATCTCCCCTGTCTCCCTAGTTAAAGGTCTTCTCTTGGGCTTTCAAAATTGTATCAGCAAAACGATTCCTTAACAAGGCAGCACGATAACATTTGTCTGGGGAGACCTGTCTCTCAGATGGAGCACTCTCCCCTTCTTGTCATGGATCTGCAACACTGCCGTTTTTATTTTTAACGTTGATCGCATTAACATTGCATCCACCCCCAGGGAATCAAACCCTGCTATTACATTTCAACTCCTCTGATTCTCCTTCGCCCCTGATCACCAGCACACCGTCCTCGATGTGCATTTTGACATTTTCTTTAGCCTGAAGGAATCCTCCCTCTCCAACTCGTCAAGCTCCCCCTTGACATAACTGATGGTATTCTCCAATCTGGGCTTGACCACGTTCGCGAGCGCATTGACCCTGCGATTCGTGGCCTTGATGGCCTCGTCGAGTGTCAGAAACGAGGTCTGCAACGAGGCCAACTCCACCAGTACCTCGACGGCCTTTATGTAAGCCGATCAGCAGAGCTGTATCTGTTGCCCGCCACTGTACCAACTTGGAAACTTCTGCATTCAAAAAACATATAAAAAAAAACACAGACTTAGTTATCTTCTTTGGCGTCCCAGGGCACTCTCGCCCCTTCACGTGGCCCTGCACTCAACACGCTTTCCAATCCGCGAAACCAGCCAGTGTTTGTTACACTGATAACACAAATACGCCATGGACTCTTCATTGTTTTCGGCTTCCAGGCATTAAAACGAAAACAAACAGTTAAGGCAGGGAATTAGTGAATGTCAATCACAAAATTGCCTGAGGGGCCTGACACATAAAATAAAAAAACACAGAACAGACACAAATTCACAAGACGTGTTTCCATATCAATTCACAAAGACGCATTTTTATTATAATTTACAAAGTCAGGTTACAATATAAGGCATCTCAGCCTTAATCCATAATTCCTCAAGCGACTACATTTTTCCCCTCTCTCGTAGGCACCAGTTTTCCTATTCTCGTCTTCTTGATTCTCTCAAGAATCCTACAGTTTTTATTACACATGCATTCAGTTTTAACTGATTTTTTAACTAAATTTAGTTCCTTGAACAGAATTCAGTTGTGGCTGGCCTGGGTGTCCACGTGATCGTCCACTTGTCTTCTTCTCTAAATTGTTTCCATTGACGTGTCAGGATGCTCCTGCATCATACTCCCGAGGTAGAAAAAATTATGACCTCCTGGTCATATGCTCCCGAGGTAGAAAAATTATGACCTCCTGGTCATATGCTTCCGAGGTACAAAAATTATGACCTCCTGGTCATATGAGTTTCACTGTTTCACTTCGTCAGTGGAACTGCCTTCTGTGAGTTGCAACCAAACCTCTACAATAGCAAGTCTTCCTTGCTACCAGATGCCCTACCAAGCTTCTCTGCTGAGCTTAGTCCTCTCGGCATCTCCGCGGTTCTCTCCTCTCAAACCAATTGAGCACTCCTGCTCTAGGTTTGCTGCAATCTCCTCACCTTCACAAAATAAATTAAAAATTAAAAACTATACCTCTTGTTTCCTTCGTACCTTCTTTCTTCCTCTCCGCAGGAAATCTTTCCCGCTCTGATACCACTTGATGAGAACGAAGTCTGGGGTGTCTCCGTTTTCAGTATTTTCACAAACACGATCCTGGGACCTGTGGGTTATGGGCCCATGACACCTCTCAGCAACGCTTCTCTTTAGGTACAACCAACTAGGAAGACTTTCACATGTCATATCACAGTAGAAACCATGAAATCGGCATGTTCCAGTAGCAGCAGTTGCAGCTTCTGCTTCAGCTTGCTTACGAGCAAATTCTGCTGCTTTTGCCTCTTCTTGAAGCCTTGCTTTCTCTTCCCTTTGACGCCTTTCTAATTCCTCCCGTTCACGCCGCAGCTTCTCTGGATCTCCCCTGTCTCCCTGGTTAAAGGTCTTCTCTTGGGCTTTCAAAATTGTATCAGCAAAACGATTCCTTAACAAGGCAGCACGATAACGTTTGTCTGGGGAGACCTGTCTCTCAGATGGAGCACTCTCCCCTTCTTGTCATGGATCTGCAACACTGCCGTTTTTATTTTTAACGTTGATCGCATTAACATTGCATCCACCCCCAGGGAATCAAACCCTGCTATTACATTTCAACTCCTCTAATTCTCCTTCGCCCCTGATCACCAGCACACCATCCTCGATGTGCATTTTGACATTTTCTTTAGCCTGAAGGAATCCTCCCTCTCCAACTCGTCAAGCTCCCCCTTGACATAACTGATGGTATTCTCCAATCTGGGCTTGACCATGTTCGCGAGCGCATTGACCCTGCGATTCGTGGCCTTGATGGCCTCGTCGAGTGTCAGAAACGAGGTCTGCAACGAGGCCAACTCCACCAGTACCTCGACGGCCTTTATGTAAGCCGATCGGCAGAGCTGTATCTGCTGCCCGCCACTGTACCAACTTGGAAACTTCTGCATTCAAAAAACATATAAACAAAAACACAGACTTAGTTATCTTCTTTGGCGTCCCAGGGCACTCTCGCCCCTTCACGTGGCCCTGCACTCAACACGCTTTCCAATCCGCGAAACCAGCCAGTGTTTGTTACACTGATAACACAAATACGCCATGGACTCTTCATTGTTTTCGGCTTCCAGGCATTAAAACGAAAACAAACAGTTAAGGCAGGGAATTAGTGAATGTCAATTACAAAATTGCCTGAGGGGCCTGACACATAAAATAAAAAAACACAGAACAGACACAAATTCACAAGACGTGTTTTTATTATAATTTACAAAGTCAGGTTACAATATAAGGCATCTCAGCCTTAATCCATAATTCCTCAAGCGACTACATTTTTCCCCTCTCTCGTAGGCACCAGTTTTCCTATTCTCGTCTTCTTGATTCTCTCAAGAATCCTACAGTTTTTATTACACATGCATTCAGTTTTAACTGATTTTTTAACTAAATTTAGTTCCTTGAACAGAATTCAGTTGTGGCTGGCCTGGGTGTCCACGTGATCGTCCACTTGTCTTCTTCTCTAAATTGTTTCCATTGACGTGTCAGGATGCTCCTGCATCATCAAGTGAATATGGTTAATGGTAAATCAAAACAATCACCACATAAAGAATTCGAAGCTATAGCTTAGATCCTTATAACCATACATCATCTAGGAGTGGGAGAATTCAAAGTTCTAATTTGGATCCCTTCAACAAATTTCTTACCTTGATCCTTATAAGTGGGAATATTTAATAATAAGGTTTCAAGATTCAAATACCTAATACAATCAACATTTGGAAATTCCATTATAGCAACTAGCTTCTTTAAAATCAATAAAATCAATTATTCGGATGATAAACTCCATTATAGCAACTAGCTTCTTCAAAATCATTAAAATCAATTATTAGGATGATACTCAGAAAGATTGGGAAGTTTCAAAATTGAAATATGGTAATTGTTGACTTATACACATATAAAGATTAGTAGTTTTTCAAGCTTATCTTGAAAAAAACTTGGTTAAAGAGTTTCAAATTGAAAACAAAAAAATTATTTATATAATTATAAGCTTGTGATTTTGGAGAGGGGGGCTAGATGTTAGAGTGCAAGTCCATAAATAATCGCAAAGTTTAATATAACATAAATATGAATTGTATTCCTTACATTTGATGAATTATTATCATCATCTACTAATGAATTACCAATAACATCCAAATCTAAAATAATTCAACTAATATACTATAACTTTAAATCTGGAAATTAATACAATATGCTGAATACAACTTAAATCCTTTTCAATCATTTTCTTATTGTATCTTATGCTTAATTATTAATATTTATTAGCAATCGTATTTTTTTTAATAAATATATATGCGTGGGTTTTGTATTTTTATGAGATT